>LR749680.1:1458496-1620778 GCA_902729485.2 Mus minutoides | reverse complement strand
AGAGAGAGAGAGAGAGAGAGAGAGAGAGAGAGAGAGAGAGAGAGAGAGAGAGAGAGAGAGAGAGATTGATTGAACAGTTTTATTTATCAGGACAGTTTTATAGAGACAGGTTGCAGAATGGGCCAGAGAGTGAGAAAAAGAGATTGTCAGAATTAGTTTGAGGCCAAGCACATCAATTCAGTTGGAAGCCAAGAGAAGCCAGTTTGAATTAGTCAGCTTGGAAGATTAGATTGTAAGGAGGCTAGAAGCTTCCAGGCTTAGGCCTAGGCATAGTTAGAACAGAGGAAGAAATGCTCTGGGCTCTGCCCAAGCTGAGCATTTGTACAGCTCGGGTACAGTTCTCATCTCATCTCTTCATCTGGGGAAATAAAAGTTATATTTATATGGTAGGCAGAAAAAGTTTGTTGAAAAATTTTGCATTTCTTCCATTTTATAAGCATTACTTGCTAACAGTAAGGGACAATTTACAGCTAATTTTTACTTTTATTTGTGACAGGCTCTTGCTGTGCAACCTAGGCTTTTCTTAAAACTTGACTTTCAAACTTGTCATCATCCTGCCTCAGCCTCCTGAATGCTGGGATTATAGGCCTGTTAGCACCATATCTGCTCTGCTCTTTTAACTGTTCAGCCCTAAAGATTTATGTAAATATGGCAGTGACATTAGTTTATTTCTCTTGAACTTTGTTTTTGTTTGTTTGTTTTGTCTCTTTTATGAATGCTGTGGGGTTGTCTCCAGCAACCACTGGATAGTCTTTCCTCAGTTGAGCACTTCTGGAATTACAGTGGAGTAGAGCCAGTTCTGTATACCCAGCCTGTGAACTTCATTGCAGCAAGAAGCTCAGTTGTCTGCAGCCTAATAGCTTAGTGGAATCATTACGATACTCTTTGCTCAAAATGTGTTTGCACACTGCTTGCTATGTGATGCCTGGTGTGGCAATAGGGTGACTTAGGGCTTTTATGGTGGAAGGTCATCACACAAGAATGTTATAAATGGGTTGGGTAGGACACATGAACACTGTACTGTTCCCTGAAACCTGATACCTTTCTGCATACTTTGTTGATTCGATTTTTAATTTCTTGTTTTTTTTTTCTTCTTCTATTTTATACTTTCTGTCTCCCTGTTTTTCTATGTTTTTCTATGTTCACCTATAAGCATCTGTGGACATAATCTTACTAGAGATTTCCAAATTAAAGTAGCAACTGAGTTTTCCTCTGGGCTTAGCAAGCTCAGTACCATCCAACCGCATGAACTGACATCAGAGGGAAGTGGGTGTTTATCATTTAACAGTACTTGTGGCAGACAGTGAGGCTTCATAGCCAGAAACCATCCTGAGTAATATCTGGTTTATCTGTAAGGAAGTCAGAGTTTGTGGTGAGACCTATGAGCTGGGAATGAGGGTGGGCAAGAAGCATTTCACCTTCTGTTCAGGGTCAGTTTGTCAGAATGATTTCATTATTTCACATGAAATACCATTAATTATGGAGATACACTCCCTCCCCCAATCCAAATGTACCATGATGCACAATGCGTGAGTGGCTGGCATCATCCTCTGGATGGGTCCTATCGACAAAATCTGGTTGGGGAGAACAAATGGTGCCTCTAATCACTCCAAATAGTGACCACAGACGAATTGCTAAGTGGATTGGGACACAAGACTGAACCATCTTTTATCTGCTTTGTCTTCTTTCCTTACTGGTTTGCTTAGCTAGAACTGTGGCATTGAGATAAGAGCCACAGATGATAGCTTTGGCCCCTTGAATTGGTGTTGAGCATTTGACAGACTTCATGTTCTGAGAGGTCATTATAAGGTGGACATATCTGCACTGTTACTTCCTCACCCTGTAAAAAAGGAAGAACATTTTAACCCAAATAATCTAGGGTTCCCCCCCCCGAAAACCCTTTTTAATAGAATGGAGGAGTAGTTTTGGTTGGAATTCCAGTAAAAATTTCAACAAAATGCCTACATATGTATAAAGTGAAGAAACACAAGACCTTGAAGTTATAGGGGTCCAATGTCTTTTATGATATAAATATGAGACACAGAAAACATAAAATAGGTATAAAATATCTTACAGTTTGTACAGTTCTTTTGAAGCTTTTACAGTATACATCTTTAGACAATTTCACAAGTGGTCAGTAAAGGGGTGAGTCACTCCACAGAGAAGAAGAGCAGAGACACTGCTGTTCACAGACAGGATCAGTCCTTGCTTTGGCAGACACCCATCTGCCCAGACATTTCAAGTCAGCCTGGTAAACAAAACCTTGTGTGACAAGCCAAACTTTATTCCAGATTGTATCAGGAGATCCCACCTGCTCCTACCGAATCTGCAGGAACAGTACCAATGCAGACTCCACACATCCTTTGTCTTGGCTGGAATGTAAGAATTTGTGAGGAAAACTACTGTCTCCCACTGTCTTTCCTGTCCTTTCTGCTGTCTGTAAGGTCATCTAACTGTGACAAATGACTGAGGCCCTCTGAATTTCTATATTACAGATTATTTACACAAAAATCTCACTGGGAGATCTTTATTGGGGATGAGAAATAGGAAAAAAAGGCATTGTCTAAACAATTAGGCTCTACACTTGTACTACTGCATAACGGGAAAACATAGTGAAAATACAAATTTTGAGGTCATATCACTCCATAAAATTTTTCATATAATATATACACCTGCCAGAGATGTATGTACCAGGTGGTATGCTTTGCAAATTTCTGAGTTTGGATGTAGAAGAAGGATAAATTTGTGTGTAAAGCAGTTCATTAAAGTTTAGAGAGACATTCACCACAAGCCAGCTCTTTGTCACTGAAATGCTCCAAAGAGGTGTGCAAACAGGCAGTGGTCTTTCATCAAAAGAATATCTTAAATGATTTGAGTCCTTTAGGGGGAAGCACGGTGTATGGTTCATATTTCTCTGTAGACTTGGTGCTCTTGGTTGTAGAGTTGAAACTTTTTGTTTGTTTGTTTTTGTTTTTTGTTTTGTTTTGTTTTGTTTTTTTTTGAGTTGAAACTTTTAAACACTTTTTTTTTCCTTTGATTTTTCCAGACAGGGTTTCTCAGTGTATCCTTGGCTGTCTTGGAACTCATTCTGTAGACCAGGCTGGACTCAAACTCACAGAGATCAGCCTGCCTCTGCCCACCGAGTGCTGGGATTAAAGGCGTGTGCCCCCATTGCCCAGCTAGGTTTGGAACTTATTTAGTTAGATGATACTCTCAAATTGCTTGTCCTGCATATTAAATAACAAGTTAGTGTGGTGCCAGACCTTCCTAGCATGGAAACAAAGTCTCCTCAAAAGGACAGAATCAGATGAGATGTTTTTGAAAGCTAAAAGGAAGCTGACAAAAGAGTTTGTGAATTGCTTCACAGGCAACAAGACAAACCCACTGATTTTAACCTTCACGAAAGAATACTCGGACACTGTTACTCACGGTTTTGCTAAGCAGAACAATTTACATTGTTAGCAGTTTGCCTTATAATGAGCAGAACTATACTTGCAAATTTGTGTAAGTGACTAAAAGGTGTTTGATTCACATCTGCATTTTCTAAGGGAGAAAGTCCAAGCTCCATGCATGTCTGATACTATATATATACACACATTCTACACACATGTAAATACTGCCAGCTATGAAAGCCTTCACGCCCATTAGCTTATTTGTAGATAATAAAAGTGAAGACAACTTAAGCACAAATTCAGTTCAAAAGAGAACCTTATGATAGATTACTTGAGAGAGAGAGAGAGAGAGAGAGAGAGAGAGAGAGAGAGACTAGAACATGAAGAATTAAACACTGTTCACAGACCATTTTAAAAAGTCTCAGATTCTTAATTCTACCCACTATAGAAAGACTATCTGGTTATATGTGTTATTGTGATTTGACTTAGCTATTTAGCCTTGTATATGACATGGTAATTGCTGTTTGTGGGTAGTGAGTGAGTTTTATTTTGTATTTCATAATGACTAAGACCTAGAGCTATAAGTTGGCCTGCAATTAGACATGTCAAGTTCAATTAAGAAGCTCTGGATTTAAAACCAGGCTACATCGCTAGGAGTTCACTTCTAGGTATATGTGCTGATGTGCCTATAAGCAAGGGAGGAAGGAGGGGGGTGAGTGACAGACAGCGGACAGTGGGGAAAGAGGTTCTTGAGGTCTGAGGTAGTAAACACAGTAGGGATCAGTTTCACAAACAATGCAGGCATGTCAAAGTCACCACTTTTAGGGCATTGTTTCCATTATGAGCAGGGTTTGGGTAGGACAAAGTAACTCAGTTTGCGAAGGCAGCAAATCGATTCACCAGGGACTCTTGATCTAAGTATGAATCAGTAAAGCAGGCTCGCTGCCTGAGACACTATCAGGAAACTATAGACTAATTTTAGCACATGTTTGGTATTGGTTTCAGTAAAGAAAGAAGGTTAGAATATGAATGCTCAAGGCTTTACATACTTGAGCTTTTCTTCCCTTTGACTCAACTGACTGAAATCCAACGACTCATATTAAAGACCGTTTTGGTAAAAACCAAGCATGCCAGCAACAGTGGCTGGCTATACCCTTTTAAGGTCAATCTAAAGGTGCTGAATGTCTGCAATCAGTTTTGAAGTGAGATCCCAGTATACCCTTCTGCAGATTCTGTTCCTTGAAATTCTGGATTAAGCACAATCGCCGTGGTCCATCTGGGCTAAGACATGATTGCTTTTCCCAAGCTGCAGGGATTCTATTTTCTTCTGTGCGTACTTCAGTTGGATCTTCAGAGCATCGTTATCTGCTTTCAGGGTATTTATTTCCTAAAAGGAAATGAGAATAAGGTATGGTAATAGAGCAGCAGTGAATAGGAAATTAGTGACAGTATCGAGAGCATTATATTTGATTGGCATCTCCTATTCCCTGTGGTTAAGAATTTTAAATTATTCTCAAAGTAGTTATTTAGCTGTGAGTATAAAATAACACATTAACTACCATGGGCATGCACAAATAGCAATTACTCTTTGTGATCAGATCCCAGATGTGAGTGGCTAGCAGACAGAACAATCCATTCATGGGCATTGGGTGGAGGAAGATACAACTTTTGGGCAGTGTGAGACAGGCATCGTAACTTGGCAGTAAGTAGTCTGGTATGGTCTGCTCTGAAGTTCAAAGCTTTCAAAGCGGGGCTGGTGAGATGGCTCAGCGGGTAAGAGCACCCGACTGCTCTTCCGAAGGTGATAAGTTCAAATCCCAGCATCCACATGGTGGCTCACAACCATCCATAACGAGATCTGGCGCCCTCTTCTGGAGTGTCTGAAGACAACTACAGTGTACTTACATATAATAAATAAAATAAATCTTAAAAAAAAAAGTTTTAAAAAAAAAAAAAGCTTTCAAAGCTTTTTCAAGTAACCCCCGTTACTGACAACTCATACTCCTTTTTGATGGAAGAGTTTTGCCTCACTCCTAAATTGGAATGTAGTGATGTAATGGCAGTAATTTAACTGTATAGCCATTGGTTGCTTTCCAGGCTTCTGGTTTTGAGGAAAGTGTCTTTATGACAGACTGGCTTACATGGGCATCATAGAATATAGGTGCACTCACTGTCTCTGAGTTCTCAGAATCACTAGGGTACTCTCTGCCAGCTTATGTGAGCTTGAGCATATGCTGTGAGCCTGATACTGCTGTGTGACAACAGAATGGCTGTCTGATAATAGAGGTGCTTACTTCACACCCACACCCTGGAAATAGATGTTGGGCACACATTTTGTAGAAGCAGAAAACGCTGACACAGAGTTTTAGGGTCCAGGTGTATCTGACCCAAAGTCTTAAGTTCCTTTGTTATTTGGTTCCATGCTGATTCTGAATTACTACATAAGGGAAAATAACATATCAGCCATCCTTCTTGCAGGCTATTTGAAATACGAATTTAACTGGACTTGTTCCTTGTGACCAGGACTGTCAAACTAAAGACCAGTCGATGCAGTTTCCTAATGGAAAAGCGGGGCACACAGTTGCTCCTCTGAAATGCTCATGGAGAATTCTGGCTCTCAGGTTTCTGTGATGTAGGAAAAGGAAAGAAAAGCGGCTAAAAAAAAAAAATGGTCAGGGCTCATGGCCCTGGTGACTTGTCACCTGCTCATCATGGCATTCGTCATAACCTCAGCCTGGACTCTTAGCCCTGCATTTTACAGAGAGCCAAACAGGTTGCGGTCTTTAACAATTGGCTTAAGAGATGTCTGGGATTAGATCTCAGCACTTAGGAGGCTGAGGCAGGTGGATCTCTGTGACTTCTAGGCCAGCTTGGTCTACAGAACTAGTTTCCAGACAGCCAGGATTACACAGAGAAACCCTGTCTCAAAAAAACAAAACAAAACAAAACAAAACAAAACAAAACAAAAACCAAAAACCAACCAAACAAAAACCAACCAAACAAAACTACAACAACAACAACCATCTGAACAAACAGAAGAAGGCCTTAGCATCTGAGACCAAAGTCCTCTACGTTTATCATGTTCTGTTTTCAAGATTTCTTTTACTGTTCTGAAAGATAACAATTGGCAGTTTCTCCCAAGGTGGCTACCTTCTGATTAATTTGTTTGCATTTGAAAGGTGACTTGAGTAAATGACATTTTTTTTTTGTCATCCAGAAAAATCTGTGTTCCTTCTGATACTGTGTTCTTCAGTCACCAAATCAAGTCGCAGACGTTCTCTAGCACATTGCTCTCTGACTCTCATGGGGCCTGGCAGGGAGGGGACCTTGCTGGTAACTGATGCCCATCCTGGAGTCCGGGAGCAGCTTCACTGTACAGTGTATAGATAAGTACACTAAACTAGGTGGATGGTGGCTTATGCAGGGGCAGGCCTGCAAACAGGATACAAACCTGGATGTCGGAGGGGAAAGGGCAGGAAGGCATTCCTTAATAACATTAAATACCATTAGAGCTGATGTCTCTCTTCTTCCTGCCGCTAAGATAACTTAGATTACCTATATTTGGCAACTTTCTTCCTTTTTATTGCCTGCTGACCTAACCTATTGATTTAAATCTTCACTCTTATGTGTTTCCCTATTGGATTTTACTTCAGTGAGAGAACTAAGACAAAGAAGAGGAGTGAGACAGGAGGCACCTGTTCCAGTTCTTGGTAGGTCCGGAGTCTGAGGTGAAGCTCTGGTTTTGGTTTTATAAGGGACTCTTTATTCTCCCACTTGACGAATGCCCGCTTTCGGACCAGTGCTGGGCTGGGGCATGGAGATGCTGGACTGTGCACATAAAGAGCGCCCTGTGCTGACTTCCTTGGAGAAGACAGCACAAAGTGACCGGGGGGCGTCTCACCACCAACCCACGGGAACGATTCTGTCTGAGTGCTCTTATGGGCAACAGTCCTCTTCAGGCGAACAGAAATTTTCTGGGAGGACACTCCCAGGAGCATGATGGTCCGATCCTTGCTCTCCTCACTGTGGTCCACGACCTCGCCGTTTTGGAAAATGAAAGATCCTTCTTCGGGTGCTGTGGAGAGATTCATTTGTTAGTGCTCTTGGACAAAGAGGGAGTCAAGAGTTTCAGCATTTGTTTTAATGAGACCTTTGTCTTAGGAGTTCCACATTCCAAGTACCTTCTGTTTTCCGATGCCCAGTGTTGGGCATGAGTAAGGAGTTTGCCTCAGGATCCATCCACACCAAGGAAAGAACATGTTTTCTTTTTCACCCTTTTTAAAAAAATTCTTTTAACATGTATGCATGTTTTGCCTGTGTTGTGTATGTATTATGCCACATGCATGCAGTGCCCTTGGAGATCAGAATTGGATTTCAGATCCCTTGGAACTGGAGTTACCGGTGGGTACTGGGAACTGAATCCAGGCCCTCTGCAAGAGCATCAACTGCCCTTCACCTCTGAGTCATCCTTACAGCCCTCCAAGATTTTTTTTCTGTTTGCACAAAAGTTACCTAGACAGTAATCGTTCCTATAAATAAGTTTGAATCCCTGCTTTGATGTAGCAAGGTTTCCTAAGCACTTGTAAAGATAGCAGGATAAATGTATAGATGGAATGTTCTGTAAATGCTTTCTGTAGACCCTGGATCTCGAGAGATCTAATTACTCAAGCATTTGATCCAGGTATCATGGCAAGAAGTCAGTATCTTCCCTTGGTGTAGGGGCCCAATAGTACCCAATGACTTTCATGCCCAACTTCCACTCTGTTACAACACTCAGAGAGTTAAGATCCATGACAAGCCAACCATGGCATAGCAATTGAGGTCAAGGTTAACTGGAAATATCAACATGCAATGATCCTTCTCATCCTCTAAATGTGACCCTCCCCTGGACATTTTCACACCAAACATTCCCAGTGCCTACTTACCATGGAGCAGATCTTTGGTTCCCAGTGGACAAAGGGTGGACATAGGTACCACAGAGCTGATGTTCTCTGTGGATATTGCTGGACTCTTGATTCGTTTCTTGCACTCGAACACTACCAGGTCTTTGCACTGTTTGTGGCAGTTCATCCCGCAGTCTGCAGACAAGACACTGTACTCAGAAGTTTTTCACATCTCTAGCATCTCTTTCACAATCAAATGCCTGGAATGTTCTCTTGTCAAACCTGGCTGGTCTAGCCTCTGAAGCTAGGATGCCTGATGTCCTTAATGAATCTAGGAACGATCATCTAATCATACTTAATCCCCTTGGTAAGCCCTGGAACTTGTTATCAGAGTCTTGGGATCAAGCAGCACCTCCTCATCTGGGAGAGGAGAGATGCTGACTTGGCAAATTAGATCCTGAGGTATCCGCTGATAAAAGGAAGAACTGACCTGGGCCTTTAGTAATCTTACCCAGAAATGATTATCTTTCCTTGAGGATCTATCCTACAAGGAGCATAGCTATCTGTATTTCCAGATCAACTGAGGCAAAAAGAGGGTCTTGTAGAGGGAAAAGAGCTGCCTGGCTGGTCTTACAGTCATCCCTCTCTTGGCTGGCAACAACCCCTCTCAGGGACTTCTTCAGAAACCAGTTTGGATGCAAGGCTCTGAACTCAGCCAGGAAAGCTCAGACTGAAAGGACAACTATGCAGAAGAAAATGTCATCAATGCCAGCTCTTCAGATGAGGGAGAATGACCCTTGTCCCTGATGCTGAGACTTACCTTTACAGCGATAGCCTTGCTTGATCACGCCCCAGAGCTGCAAGGCAGAGAAGAGAATATGCCACGTGTCAGTCACCTGTCTGGTGTGAGGCTGCGCCTTGCACTCACTCTTTGTCCTCATTCTACTGTCAATCACATGGGTAGGACCCTGGTGGCTTCCTTATGTCCTGTTCCTGTGACAGGAAGCTGCAGATCAAAGACAGCTGCTGCCTATGCAAGAGCTCTGTCTGACCCAGCTCAGGCCTGATGTGGATGAACCCAGACCAACAGGCTCCTTAGGACTGAGTATGCAATCCTAGGCAGAAACTCCACTCTGGAGGAAATTATTAGTAGGGTCGGGACAGAAGACAAACAGCACTCAAGTAATCTTTGAGAAACAATTTTTAAGAAACTGATTTATTTTTGGATGACTTCCCTCGTGTATATAACACATTCTAGTCACATCCATCCCTCCGTCCCGTCCTCTTCTCCTCCTCCCATTCCTTCTAACTCCTTCTCTCAATGTGTTCCCCATCCCACTGCCGTATCGGTTTAGTTTTTGTTCTGGGACATGTTGAATTTAACCAGGACATCCTTGTGGGGATAGGCATGGAGAGACCCACTGGAACACTTCATTTCTTTTGAAAGGGGAAGAAAGACATCTCAATTTCTTATTCTCTAACATTTGAAACAGCTTCTAACACTTAAAAGGTCTATCCAAATTTCATATTTCTGTACCATTTGTCCCAGAATGTTAATGTCTCAAGGAAGAAAAAAAAAGAGGACAAATTAGATACAGGAAGAGGTCAATGCTTTCTGGGTGTTCTTTTATGCTTTGAGCTGGAATGAGTGAGTATATGAAGATTTTTGAGGTCATGGCTGTTTTACTAGTTTAAACTGTCCTATACACACACACACACACACACACACACACACACACACACACACACATTCATGGCTGTTTTACTAGTTTAAACTGTCCTATACACACACACACACACACACACACACACACACACACACACATTCCAAGTTCAACTCTGACACACCCTAAGAATAACTTACAAAGCCAGCACAGTTGTCACAGAAGGTGGGCTTCAGGTAAGTGGTCTCTTGAAAGTTGTGTGGGAAGCCCAGGCCCAGCTTGGAATAGATGGAGCTGGCCCTCATGAAGTAGGCCGTGATCTCGTCTCTGCTGATGAGGCCTTCCCTGTAGCAATGACAGGGAAGGAGGTCAGGAGAGGAAGGGTGGCCTCTCACCTTCGAAACAAACCTTTCCTTTTGTCCTCCCTATGGCTGCTTTCTTGAGTTCTCCTCATAGCAAAGGCACAGGATAGCATATAGTGAGAAAGAGAGGCAGCCTGACTGCTCTTCACAGCTGGGAAAGGGCCAAATGTGTGTATGTGTGCGTTTGAGACTCAAATGGGAAGCGATGTGAAATGCATGTATAGAGAGGCAAAGGCCTGATGCTGTGGTGTCTGGCTTGAGATAGCAAGGACACGTGTAGAACCTATGGGCCATGCATTTGGTTTTCTGTAGAGAACTAGGATATGACTTTTATACCCATGAGACAAATGCAGCAAGTGTTGATACGACTATGAATTGTCTCCATAATCTGTAACACCAAAGCAAGGGTCAAATGCATCCTCCTTAGCTGGTGGCATGGAGAGTCTTTGCATGAAAACTCTACAGAAACCCCACAGCTTTCACCGTCTGCTGCAGTTCACACTATGGGAGAGAGGCCTCCACTTGGTGGCAGGTCCCTCTTCCCAGTGTGGATAGTGTACGCACGACATCTGTAGTTCTGCAGTGACCCCTCACAGGCTCACACGCTGTGCCTCACCTATCTTTGTCCATCACACAGAAGGAAAATGGAAAGCTTGCAGCGATCTTCTCAAACTCCTCCTGAGAGATATATCCATCCTGGTCGAGATCATAGTTCTTAAAGACGGACTAGAAAAAAAAAGTATTTCTTCCATTTACTGAAGGGAAACCAGTTATCCCTCAACCAGGGTACATCCCAGGCCTCTGCTGTCCCAGCCATTCCAGGGCTACCCAGGCGGCTACTGCACCCAGCAACTGCATTGTGTAGAGCATGGCTCAGTTCTCCCTCCACTCTGCCCTCCCTGCAGGGCCTGCCCCCTTCTCTTGGAAGCTCAGAGCCTAGCCTAATTGGAAGTGGTCCCTTCCTTGAATCCTGTGCTCCTCGTTGTTCTGCAAGTGTGACTCAAGTATAAAGACCGCCTCAATCAAATGGAACCCCCTCCTCATGAGTTAGCAGAAGCAAGCAGTGCCAGGTTTCCTAGTCTCCTGGTTAGCATTATTATATATTGACATTTGCCCCATACCAACCGACAACTTTTAAACATAAGCTCCCATACGAGGGTGTTTAAGCCAAGCAAATCCACCCTACCTGAAACCAGGGTGTTGCTGTTTCCCCGGAAACCTCCTGCATGTGTGGAGTGAAGCCACTCTGTTCCCAGGCCCTGCCTTCTCACCTCTGTGTCTCTGGCCCTTTCTCTTCCCTACCACCTAATATTAAAGCAGTCCATACCAGGATTTTGCCTGCTGAAACAGGTACTTACATCCACCATCCTTTGGACGTGTTTGCTGATGGTCTTCGGGTCAGGTTTGGGAGACACTCCAGAGGCCCAGTCCACTACAACTGGTGGCTTCGAAGGGGTCAGTGGCTAAAATGGAATAGGAAAACCCTTGTGACTAATACAGGGTAACAGGGCTCCTTCCTTCGTGATACCTGACTATGTGTTGTAGCAGCAGAAAAAGCACAGGTTCCCAAAGTGCTTCTTCAACACCCCCAGAGGCAGTCGCCATGACCCGCAGAGGCAGTCGTCATGACCCCCCAGAGGCAGTCGTCATGACCCCCAGAGGCAGTCGCCATGACCCGCAGAGGCAGTCGCCATGACCCCCAGAGGCAGTCGTCATGACCCAGGAGGGAGACCTGGGCGCACTGTACCTGGAGGCAGACAACACTGCCCCACGTCACTGCCTCCTCCCATTTTTCTTTTCATTAATTTATTTGTTCCCTTTACATACCAGTCACAGTCCCCTCCCTCTCACTCTCTTCTCCCATTCCCCCCATTCTCCTTAGAGAAGATGGACCCCCTGCCCTGCCCTGCCCTGCCCTGCCTTGCCCTGCCCTGCCCTGCCCTGTACCAATCAGCCCTGGCACATTAGTTTGCATCAGGACTAAGGGCATTCTTTCCCACTGAGGCCAGACAAGGCAGCCCAGTTAGCTAGGGAAAGGGATCCAAAGGCAGCAACAGAGTCTGAGTAATAGATGGCCCCCGCTCCAGTTGTTAAAGGACGCAGGTGAACCCCAAGCTTCACATCTGCCACATCTGTGTAGGGGGCCTAGGTCTGGTCTATGCATGTTCTTTGGTTGGTGTTTTTCTGTGGGCCCCCATGGGTCCAGCCTCCTCTCATTTATGTCCCTGGTTGATTGTACTATCCGGCCTTCTTTAGGTATTCAGTCATTTACTTTCCACACAGCAGTCCCTTCCTTTAAACCATTAGTTGTTTATGGATAAGAACTGTATGTCACACATATGTTGAGCAGCTTTCTCTGTGATTTGCATAAACCTGAGCACACAGCAGAAACAATATACTGGCTGTGGAAGGCCAGTGGAGAAGGCACTTGATGAGCCTTTAAAACCCTGCCACACTCAAAAGTCTTAGGATGAGGAACTCACCGGAGCTCTGTGGTTCCTTGGCTCACGGGCATAGGAAAGCTCATAGATTTCATCTTCTGTGTAGTATAGATCCAGGGATAACTGCAGGTTGAAGCGGAACACTGTTAATTGCTGGGAGACTGTCTGCCTTTCCCAGAACTGAGGTTTCTTTCTTGGTTCAACTTTCCAGTGTTTCGTCTTCTTGGTGCTTGGCATTTTGTTTGCTTGCTTTTATTTTTATCCATTTTATTTTATGTGTGAGTGTTTTATCTGCATGTGTGTAGGTGTAGCATGTGTGTGCTTTGTCTCTGCAGAGGTCACAAGAGGACAATAGAGTCCCTGGAACAGGAGTCACTGATGTTTGTGAATCGCCATGTGGATGCAGGGATTTAAACCACGGGCTTCTGTAAGAGCAACGGGGGTCCAGTGAGCCATCTCTGCAGACCTAGCAGTTTGTTCTGAGAACCCACTAAGTCCTGGCCAGTAAGATATCATAGCAGGTAAAGTCACTTGCTGTGACCTGAGATCAATTCCTGGACCCCACATAAAGCTGGAAGAAGAGAAATGACTCCACAAGGTAGTCTTCTAACATCCATAGTTGCACCATGGTACACACACACACACACACACACACACACACACACACACACGCCCACACACACACACACACACACACACACACTCTCTCTCTCTCTAAATAAAATAAAAAATTAAGATCCACAAAGTTTGGCTGGTATAATACCTGCTATTTCAGTAGGGAACACAGTATATTTCTTGTTAGAATATTCTTTAAATACTGACAAAGTTCCAAGATGGTCTCTTTAAATTGAGCTTTACTGTCTATGTTTCTGTGTAGAGTTGATGCATCTGAGACTTGCCAAAGTCACTTGGTTAAAGAAAAAGGGGTGATTAAAGAATGGGGCCTGAGCTGAGACTGGAGACTGTGGCACCACCAGAGTTCTCTGGGAGGTGGGAGGAGACCGTGGTCATTATCCCTGCCTCTCTGCATGTAGAAGCAGGTTTCAACTTGTGATTTCAGAACAGGAGAAGTTTGAATCACCTCCCAGGCTGTAGGGAGCAGACTTGGAGAGTACAGGCCCATGTTCACGCAGCTGGCACACTGGAGCATCCCAGCTTTGGAAGGAAGTACAGCTGATTTCACCCCGTACACACTACAAACCCAGATCTCCACTCCCCACACCTGCCCTTGCCTGGAATGTCTCCAGACACAGAGATCTAACCTGAAAGTAGCAGGACCCAAAGCACAACTCATTTTCTTCTTGTTTCCTTTGGTTAGCTTTTTCTCCTTCCTTACTGTATTTTATGAGAGTACCCTGTCTTCACTTGTGATCAGCTCCATCTTGAAAGCTTAGGGACACCTTTTGCAGGAGTAGTAGAAGACCCCTAGAATTCTGCAAGACATACTGCTTAAAACAAAGTTGGTCTCCTGGGTCCCCTTCCCCAACCTGAGTCTAAGCTGAGGTCACTGTCACTTAGTAATGTCAACTGCTCTGTGTAGTTGATCTCTGTGCCTCTGTACCCTGTCCATAAAGAGGAGATGGTGGTTCTACTCTGTAGCTAGTATTTGAGAGGGAAAGCAGAATCCCCCCTCCTCTCAACCCCCCCCCCCCCCGTTTAGAGCTAGTCTTAGCAGTTATTCTCCCATGGGAATCTCACCGTCAGCAGATGCACCAAGTCCTTGTTGGCATCCAACGGTGGGGCCACCTCCTGCAGCTGGACCAATTCATTGATATGATTGTAAAGGGCCAGGAGCTTTTGGACGTTCACCTTCCCATCTTCCAGATAGTCGGGCATGGCTTCATACAGGGATATGAGGTCCTTGAGGTGCACACCCAGTATGGGGATTTTGAAGTGGGTGCACTCCCCGTAGGCTCGCCTGTAGTTGTCATAGTTTCTGCAGGAGGACAGCAGTTCAGTCATCTCACCCAGAACCTACAAAGCAGAACAGATGGGTCACTGGCACCTGCGGGGCCTAGTATACTGCCTGCAGCAGCCACTCTCATGCCTGCCATGATTTTACTCCATCTCACATATGTTGGATAGTGAGTGATACATCTAGTTAGTATCTGCTACAACACCCCAATTAAAACTCCAGCTACATCAAATGTCAGAAGATAGTCATAAACAAAGTAAGTGTTCCTCAATATCACTACATAGTTTAATTTAAATAGGGTTTTATTTTATATTAAAAGTGATTTAGTTTTGAAACTAATATAAGCACCTTACACAACAATTAAAGGCATATGACTATATAGTATATAGTAAGTGCTTTTCCTAACCCCAAACCATGATTTGCCCTCTCTGGTGCCCTTAAAAGCTCTCAGAAGCATTGCATTGAGTTGGCACATGAGGTCAGCAGGTGCCACCTTTGCTACTGTCCTGGGAAAGGATGTGTTTCATTTGGGGGAGCTGCAGTAGTGTAGTGCAGGTTGCTATTCTGTGGCTCAAGGTTCTCCAAATAGGCCTGTGTCTGGAGGGAGCAGCCAGATACATTCTTTTTTTTTTTTTTTTTTTTTTTTTTTTTTTGGTTTTTCGAGACAGGGTTTCTCTGTATAGCCCCGGCTGTCCTGGAACTCACTTGGTAGACCAGGCTGGCCTCGAACTCAGAAATCCGCCTGCCTCTGCCTCCCGAGTGCTGGGATTAAAGGCATGCGCCACCATTCTTTTCAAACACACCAGGTTCATGTCAGTTATAGATCTCCATCGTTAAAGCACAACAATGCCCAAGTTTTCAGAAGCAAAGATGTGGAACGACCTTGGTAGACATGTTTTCTCATGAAATAACCATATTAGACATGGTATCAAATTCTTTTAATAGGATTGTGTCTAACAAGAACTGTCTCTATACAGTGAGGAAGTAGAGACTTAGATTGTGCCCACTCAGTCACTTTGAGACAGGAAGAGAGCTCCCTCATCACCCCTTTGTCCAATACTTCTGGCAAGTGTGAACTCTGTGAACTCACAAGGTGGGATGAATGGCAGAACGTAGGGCATAGTAATTCTTGTTAATGTTTCTGTGCCTTCTGATACATGCATGATCCTTCAGTGTGTTAGGGAATATTAGGAGATGACCAAAAAATGTCCCTGTTTGCCCGGCCATAGAGGAAAGGCTTCTCACAGGCCCAGCATGGTGATGAAAGCAGAAACAAAAGGAACTCCTTTAAAGGAGGATGGATACATGGGGTAGATGGACAGGGACAGCGAGACCTGGAAATAGTTCTCTAAAAAGAGTCCTCTTCCAGTGTAGGATGTTTTTTGTGGATAGTAAAGTCCCCTGCCATTAGGTGACAGTGCTCAAACATCCATCATCAGCTATCCTATGCCATGCATGGGCTCACTAAATCATGCTGAGTGGTACTTACACCAACAGCCCTCTGCCATAAGAGGTTAAAGCATATCCTGTGACATCTAACTAAGAATGTAGGACAGTGCACGAGATGCCACTCGACTAAATGTGTTATAAACCTGCAGCAAATGGCGGGGGATATAGTTCAATGATCGGGTTCTTCCCAACAATACTGCATCTGAGGAATGCATCTCCAACTCTGAAATTCAAGTGTCCAGACAGTCTGCAAGTGTTCTGGTAAGCTGGTGTTTCAGGCTGCCACTGTGTAAATGCACTTGTTGAGCAACTGAATTTCTATTCCTTTGGGGGAAAAAAAAATTCTAAAGTAAGGAGAGCTGGGTAAGGGAGTCATTGACAAAGATGGTAACCAAACTTCTGATACCTTGTAGTCATAGGAAAGAGGCACACATTATTTTAAGTGGCCTGGCAGGGAGGGGCACAGTGATACTGGGACCACACACACTCTCAGGTCTGTGAGTCACCCATCCTGATTTCCTTGGAGTTTGCCTCCTTGGCCCCTAACCTTGTTGACAAGAGATGTGTGGCCCTAATGGCCCCAGAAAAGACAGCTCACTGACCTTATTGATCTCATGTGGGACATGTGAACTTGTCTCCTTGAGCCTGGAGATAGAGCTGTGACACAGTCCCCCAATCACGGCCATCAGCGTGTTGAAGTTCTGTAGCTGGTGGAGCTTCTGTGACATAAAGGACAGATGACAGCAGAATCATTACATGGCAGTGCTTAGAAGCTGACATCTCTATTCTGTACATTTTCCATGCAGTTAGAATAACAGTTTTCCCCAGACTATAGCAAGGTCAGCAGGGATGTCACATGCCCCTCTTCATTGCATCTGATCTGTGGACTACCATCTAAATTATTGATTTCCAGGAATTATTGAGAACATATTCAACAAAAACTTCTGGACACAACCCCATAAATTATAGTCCCCTAGACTAAGGGTAGGCTTTGGACAGTGTCTAATCTGTCTTTAATGAATAATAGAGCAGGTGGACCATTTCCAAACTTGGAGAATCACTGGTGTAGACAATCCAGATGTTGGAAAACATAATAATCACAATCATATTGTCTGTATCCTATTGCCAGGCCTATTATTAAAGTAAAGATGTTATTCTCTGTGAGATGCTTGGGTTGGTAAAAGGTAACAGCTGGGAAAGACAAGTTTGAATCTCTGTCCCTCAAAAACTGAATATGCCATCCAACAGAGCCTTGAACCTAGAACCTAAGACAACTCAGGCTGGGCTGGCTTCGGTGAAATTGAGAATTGCCCATGTGGCTAGTTATGAGAAAATAAAGTGTGTCCTGAAAAACACCAAAGAGCTGGATCCTGATCTCGAGATGGCCCATTGTAGCCTTCCACATTGCTCTTGGGTGAGAATGCAGAAGTCAACAGAAGATGCACAAAGCCCACTGCGGGTCAGACTGGACTCAGGGATAGGTCATTCACCTCATGGCCTAGGGTGAATGTCTGAATCCAACCACTCACCTGAGCCACATGGATGAACTTGATGAAGACCTCTGCCCGGAGCTGCGGGGTGGGACGGCTGAGAACCATCAGTTGTACCCACTGGGAGATGCCATTGCACAGGGCAATGGACCGCTCCATGGTGGGGTTCTCCTTGACGCAGCTATTTACAAGGTAATTTTGGTAATCAGAGAACTGGAAGGAAAAAAAGACAGCCATTAGAATGGAGCACTGGTATCCTTGGAGTTCTGAAAGGCATGTCAGCTCTGCTCAGTGGTGGTTGGGAACTGGTATGGGCAAACAAGGCTATGGATGCCTTCCTGATACCTTTTCTATCAGGCCCAAAAGAATGATGGGAGGGAGATCACATCCAGCCTCTCTACAAGTCCACTTGGTATACAAGGATGAATATACATCGATTAGCCCAATTAGCATACTTGAGTAGATAGTTTTCTTTCCTTTCTGAATAGAGCACACCATATTAGAAAATGGTTATTAGTTCCAGCTCTGAATCTTCCGTTGAAAAACACAGTTCAAGAACACAATTTATCTCTCCACCTGCTATCTAAAAATCTGTGACCATAAAGCCTGCCTGCCTAGGATATGAACCTGCTGTAAGCATCAAGATAACACACAGTATGGAAGAACTTCCATTCTTCATGGTGCTACACAATGGGAGGTAGTGCCAATAGGAGAATTAGCATGCTAACACTAGCCTCGTACTCACAAACTTGAGCAGACGCCGAGTGAGAAGGCTATGTGAAACATGGCTAACTAGTCACACAGTGGCCACTTTTTCCTAACTATGGGTGACAATGGGGCTACCTGTGTGAGGCTGAAATATTCTGGACAGTCTGGCCTACGAGATGATTATATCTGCCATGCCCCTGCCCCAAGAATCTCTTAGCTTCAACAGTAAAGAAGAACCTATTCTCCAGGGATTCTCCTACGGGGGCTCTGATGCTGTGCTGAACTGTGTACTTTGAAAGCCAGTGTGGGCAGGTGAAATAACTCGTAGGGTGTTCTGGAAGCATCACGGCTGATCTAAGCACCAATGCACACCTTGCCATTCTTCCTTTCTACTGCTCTGGAAGTGATGGCGGTCCTCAATCAGGTGAAGACTGGCCACTCCAACCAGCCCCTACTGATACCTGCTGGACTGGTAGTATGGTGGAAAATGAACTTTATCTTTGTTTTTAGTGTGTGTGTGTGTGTGTGTGTGTGTGTGTGTGTGTGTATCCTCCCTAAATACATGCCCAGCCTAAATAAAACAGATGTGCATTACCCAATCCCCACCCACGATGCTGTGACTGCTGGTGGGCAGATGCATCTGAGCAGGACAGAAGGATTCTTGAGAAAAACTCAGACTGTTACAGAAAGCAAAGGTCTTCCTTGTTCTAAGAGGAAGCTGTCACCCTCGCTCCAATGAATACATTATATTCCTCCTCACTAGAAACAAGTCCAATCTATTTGTCTTACTTTTCTTTTGAAAGAGGGAACTATCTCTGTAATATAATCCTCCCAGAAAGCATTAAACAAAGAAATCACAGCCGAGATACATTTTCCTGCAGCTTTATATTGGATGGAAAATTATTGTTTGAGGAAGAACCAAAGCAAGTAAGAGTCTGCTGAAATAGCCTTCTGAGAAGGGGCCAGGCCACTCGAAAGATATTGAAGCCTTTTTTGTAAACAGAACACTGTTCAGCCCAGAGATGCTGGCTTTGATTCAGCCTTGCATTGATGATCACTTCCGGCTGCCTCAGCTGAGCACTGGCCGAAAGCAGACAGCACACAGGCCAGGGGCTGCTCTGCCAGCATCTCCAGCCCAGCTCTGATTTCCAGTGAGATAATGGTCTCTTTTCAGAGTCCGTCTGTCTAGCCTTGGGTCAGGCGGGGTGGGTTAAATGGAAAATCCCCAGCTGAAGCTTCACAACGGGGCCCAGCACACTGAGGGATGCCCATGAGGAATCTGGGTAGTTAGCGCAGGAGAGTGTTTGGAGATGGTCCCAAGTGGAAGCTGCTGGGCTCCTGGTTGGGCAATGACAGGGTATCAGTGTTATGGGAGAAGGTATGACGTAATCAGTGTGATCTGATTTGCTCTTTTCTGTCCACACACAGCAAGGCTCAATAAGTTGGTGCTGAGTGATTGGGACGAATGAGCTCCAACCCTAATAACCTGGCCCTCTATCCTACACCTGGGAGTCCAGGTCATTCTAGTTCAGGCAGCGCAGTACTGTCTGGTGTCAGAGCAAAACTGAAGACAGTACCTGTGTGTGGGAGGGAACCAGCCTGTGTGGAATAAGTGTGTTGTGCTTCAGGAAAGCACACTGGCCACCGACAGCATGCTGCATCTAACGTGGCAGCAAGTTCTCTTGGGCAGGTGACAAGTTCTCTTGTATGGAATAGTGTTCTTCGGTGTCCTGTAGAGTCAGCTGTGAGAACTACAGTGAGAACAGGATGTGCTGTGATTTCTCCCTGATGCTGATGTCCGGGATGCTGAATCTCTTTCCCTTCATCTCTCTTCAGGATGTGCTGTGATTTCTCCCTGATGCTGATGTCCGGAATGCTGAATCCCTTTCCCTTCATCTCTCTTTGCTCTGCTTGGCTACACCAACAGCGTGAGTTAGCAGAGTTTGCTTCTAGAAATATGATAATGCTGGCCATGTTGGTACCGTATTAGGGATTTAGGTATGTTTTGGAATAAATTGGTCACATCTGTTTTAGCTTTAGAACCTCCCAGAGCCATTTGAAGCCTACCCTGGAATTCCAACCTTTAGGAAGCCTATTCCCATTTTATCTTTTATTTTCCCTTCCTTCCTTCCTTCCTTCCTTCCTTCCTTCCTTCCTTCCTTCCTTCCTTCCTTCCTTCCCTCCCTCCCTCCCTCCCTCCCTCCCTCCCTCATTTCTTTGTTTTTTCTTTCTTCTTGGTTTCTTTCTTTCTTTTTTCCTTTTCTTCTTCTTCCTCCTCCTCCTCCTCCTTCTTCTGGTAAAGGTTACATAACGATTTCCCAAAAGTCTAGTGATGATCTAGTGAAGGGTATGTGTGCCCTCATATAAGGATGCATGCAGTATATCATGTGAATCCCCCAGTGTCATAGCTTGATAGGCTGAGTGAATGCTGGAGTGGTGTGTAGGCATGGAGGGTGTGGGATGGGGAAGCAGGGCAAGGGCAGCCAAAGGAATTCTGATGGCCTTGGGTTTCCAGACCCAGGATGCCTGCGAGGGAAGTCTTTCAGTGCCATGCCAAGGAGAGCGTCACACTGGGTTAGGGGGAAACTGGCTGCTGACTTTCTCTGCTCATATTCCTAAGTTCCCAGGAGTAGCTTTCCTCTTGCCCCTTGTCTACGTACAGATATCCTTCGGAAGGACTTGAACTCAAGGTAGGTGAGGTGTTCAGACAGTTCTTCGGGTTCCAGATGGTCAAACAGCAGGGACACTTTGCGCTTCTTGCTGGTATTTGATTTTATCCTCTGGGTCAGTTTCCTGGACCAGTCTCGAGAGTTACTTTTGTGAGTAAATAAGAAAGGGAGAAGAAAACAAGAGTCAGTCACAAGGGATTTTCCTGAGAAAGCATACTAGTGTTACCCACATCATTCCCAAAGCATAGTTAGCAAGCCTTATTTGGGAAAAAACGATGCATTAATGGAGTTTCCCCCACTCCAACTTGCTTTTCCTGATAATCATTCAAAGAAACGAGTCTTTTGGATGCAGCAAGAGAGACAGGAAGGCAGTGGGAAAGAGGCATTTTTAGGCCCTGTTCTTGACTCTTCCTCTGACCTTAGTATGTCTACTCCTTCCATGTCTTCCATTATTCCATTATTCCTGCTAGGGTTATGGGACTGTTGATGGAAATCCTAAGTGGGAGCTAGTTTTTATGCCAGAATATCTCATAAAAGACTAGGGAGAAGACAGCAATGCCTCAAGAAATTGCTGGCAACATGTGGTCATACTGGGTAGAAACAAGTCATTTCTCTCCAAAGTCCCCAGTTACAGAAACAACCATAAAAATTAACTGACCCTAGAATGACCCAATTATTCCCCAATGTCTTCACAGTCCACCCCAGAGGCTTTCTTAGTTTCAGTTTCACACTGAGCAGAGGGAAGCAGTCAGGTTTGAAAGGCAGCAGGGTGAAGGCTTGGGTCTCTAAACAGGCATTTCTGAGGCCCTTGACTCTTGACACAAAGATTCCCTGGCTTTAAGCTTGGAAAAGGATACAAATTCTATAGACCTCTTTCCCACCTGTACTCAACGACTCTCAAATGCCTGGCAAAAGGAAAATGCAACTCAAGATTCCTTAAATATACCAGGTCACGAAATATCCTCAATTAACAGTTCTAAAGAATGCACAGTGAAAGACATCGTGAGAGGAAATATTAGGACAGAAAACTGAGGTTTTCAAGTGGCCCTGGGCTCTAGGGTTTTTATCTTTAAAATGAAAACGTTGATATTTTTGGGTAAAAAAAAAATTCTTTTATCTACCAAGTTATATAATTCCAAGCAGAGGAGAACAGAAGAGCAAACAGATGAACAGTTTGATTTGGGATTGGGGGATGTGGCTATGAAACGATTTTGTGCATGGATACCGAAAGGCTCGGAGGGCAGCTACCACGCTGCCGCGAGTTTTCCTCCGAGCTGTGTCAAAATAGATGGCAGTGATAAGTGGATGGATAAGACCATTCACAGACCTGGGCCTGTTAGTCATAGACCACAGGCAAAACCAGTAGTTTGGGTGAATTGATCTCTCCAGTGCTGCAGTTCGAGAACTCTGTATTTTTGGGAGTTTGTATTATTGCAAAACAATTGACCACACATAAAAACCCCAGCATGTAATATGTGTGCCCTCCTTCCCCAAATTAAGAAGGGCTCATTTTCCAGAGTGAGCCAACTGTGTGAATAAGGAACTCAAAGAATGATGTGAAATATCCCCCAGTTCCCTTGAAGCTCTGGGAGTCGATCGGTCTTTCACAGATATCTGTGAATGTTCTAAATCTCTGCTTGAGACATTTTGTAATACTTCCTGGTCCGTGTAAGTTCAGGGGTGCTTGTTGCCCTAACTACTAAAGAGACCCTAGCCCAGACACAGGCTTTCAGTTTCTCGTGGGATGGCTATCGTCTAGTCAGGTCTGGCTATCTTCTAGTCAGGTCTGGCTCCCTCTGCTCTTTGCTCCCACCCTCAGCAACTTCCTCACTCCGTGGCCTCCGCTTTTCTATTAAATGTCGAGTTATTGTTGGTGGGGCTCCCACAGAACCTGTCTGTCTGAACTTCTTGGAGGTGGAGGCAGTGAGAGGGCCAGCACCACAGCTCGGGTTACTGGAAGAATGTGGTTTCGAAGGACCCACGAGAGCCTTGACACTCACATTTGCGTTGTGTCGATGAGGTGGCAGTGGGTCTCTTCACCATTGGCTTTCACCAGGTCTTGGAACTCTTCCATGGTGCTGGTCAAGCTGGCATCCATCTTGAACATGATCCAGAATTCTGTTATCCAATACCTACAAGGAGGGAAGAAGAAAGAGCTTTGAGCCCTGGGCCTCACAGTTGGGCAGATTCCCAGAGGAATCCGAGTCTACAAAAAAAGCACTCAGAAGACAGAGTGAGATTTGTCCTGTAGCAAAAGATCTGGCGGGTAGAGGGCTCCAGGGAGGGAAGAAAACCGTCTAGCGGGCTTCGGTGTCTCCACACACAAATTGACTCGAGAAAAGAAGGCATATCATTGGAAAGAACCCAGACAGGATATAGACATGTATGCAAACAATTATCCAAAAATGATGTGTGTATCTTTAAAGTATGTTTTTATTACATGTTAATATAACTATGAAAAATCATGTTTATCATAACCTGTAAAAACTAGAGAGAAGTCTTTACAACAGAAAGCTAAGCAAAAGCTATCTTTTGTTGTTGTTGTTGTTGTTGTCTTTTGTTGTTGTTGTTGTTTGAGACATGCTTTCTCTGTGTAGCCCTGGAAGTCCTGGCACTTGCTTTGTAGACCAGGCTGGCCTTGAACTCAGAGATCTGCCTGCCTCCGTCTCCCACATGCTGGGATTAAAGGTGTGCCTAAGCAAGGGGATGGAGGGATAGGAATATGTAAGCAGAAAGCAGTGAGAAGAACATTTATGTTTCAAAATGCCATCATAAACCCCACCAACTTTATGTCACCTTAAAAAAAATTAGCAAGAAATACTAAAGAATGAAACGAGGAAAAAAGAACTTCATGAAGGATATATACAAAATGGTAGTTGGTTGTGAGTGTTTATTATATTGTTTTCAGAATTTTTAAAATGTTCAATGAGCTATATTACCATAAATAACTAAGGATAAAATAAAGAAGAAAACAGAGACCCTTGATTATCCTTGTGAAGAAGAATCTTCTCTTGATGCAAACTCACAAATCTAACAGGAATAAGAATACAAATCTTAAGCAGTGGAGGAAATCCACTGTTTGGCTGACTTTCCAGTATTAAGGTCTTTGCTGTCCAGGGGCAGCCATCAGTGTCCAAAGGCAGCCTGCAATGTCAGAGGCAGCCTACAGTGTCAGAGGTAGACTACAGTGTCAGAGGCAGCCTACAGTGTCAGAGGCAGCCTACAGTGTCAGAGGCAGACTACAGTGTCAGAGGCAGATTACAGTGTCAGAGGCAGCCTACAGTGTCAGAGGTAGACTACAGTGTCAGAGGCAGCCTACAGTGTCAGAGNGTAGCCTATAGTGTCAGAGGCCGACTACAATGTCAGAGGCAACCTACAGTGTCAGAGGCAGACTACAGTGTCAGAGGCAAATTACAGTGTCAGAAGCAGACTACAATGTCAGAGGCAGCTTACAGTGTCAGAGGCAGACTACAGTGTCAGAGGCAGATTACAGTGTCAGAAGCAGATTACAATGTCAGAGGCAGCCTACAGTGTCAGAGGCAGACTACAGTGTCAGAGGCAGATTACAGTGTCAAAGGCAGAATACAATGTCAAGGCAGTTTAGTGTCAGAGGCAGCTATCAGTGTGAGGAAGCCTACACAAGACAGGGAGGGAGAGGCAGGGAAGACCGACAAGAGCCAAATTGTAGGCAGCAGCTTTTCATCCCATCTCACTCCACACAGTCTCCAGATCACAGAGACATTACCTGACAAAATAGCAGATCTTCAGGCAAACTCCTGGAGAGTTCTTTTCCAGGGCATCCTTATATGTAGGATCATGGTTAAGGAAAATGGAAGCTGTATTATAGAAATCATAAAATACTTTGGAAGTATTTATCAAGTTAATCCCTAAAATGTGGGCAAATTGCCTCTTGTATACACCCAAGTGACTAGGAGCCCAACTGAATGAATGAGCTAGAAAGAGATTCCTTTGGACTTTTAAATTTTTTCTAGTAACTGATGCATGCATAACTATTTAGGCAGTGATTTAGAGAACTCTATGTATGTATTCAAATGCATTGAAAATTAACAAGCAATACCATGAACAACAACAACAACAACACAGACACACACACACACACACACACACACACACACACACACACACGATAGGCATTGGTTGACTACTTGTATACTACATGGCAAGACAGACAAAGCTGTGGAATAATACAAAAAAATACAACCAGAGAGCATTTTATCAGTTTTTATAATTATGAATATTTTGAAAGAACAAAAGAACATCCCGGTGTTTAAAATGACTTTTGAGGTACAAGGCAAGGGTATTTGTTTATTTAAGAATCAGATGAGAACTCTAGTCCAGTGGTGAACGTGCGTGTGACCTACCATCTTTCTTCTTGACATATTGAAGAGCAAGCTACCTCTCTGTCTATCCCACAAGGCTATGGCTTCTTTCTCTTTTAACAATGGGGACAGGATAATTGCAAAGAATTATGGTAAAATTTATAATTTTGATTAATAGAGGACTAATTTGGAAATTAAATATGAATATATTTATTTCTTATGAAATATACCCTTGAAATTAGAGCAAGTGCACACTCAGGTCCTCCCAGGTCCTCATGTGACCTCTCCCTTGAGCACACTTGCACACAGGGTCTTCTCACTCAGAAATCTTTTGTGGGTAGTTTCACACAACCATGTCCTCCACCAATCTGTGGGCCTGAGATAATTTTTAAGTTTACATTTGTCTATCATAAGCTGTTTTCTGGAAGGCCTGGACTGGTTTGTCCTGCTAACATTTTATGTATTGAAATGTATTTGTTAGCTTGCCCCTTGTAGTTTTATTTTCCCTTACTCCTCTTAACATACCAGTTTCTTTTCAACTCTGCATTGGCTCCGTGTTTTCAATTGCAGGCAACAATACCATTGCCTAACCCAGAAGCAGCAGGGCCAGTCTTGAGCCCGCTGCCTTTGCCATGGCCCAGTAGCCAAGGACTCAGGGACTTCCTCCTTCTGAAGGATGCTTGGAAGCTTCTAGACAAGGGCTGTAGAAAACACAGCTCCTATGCACAAAGTATTGGGAAGCAAGGGAGGAGGATACATAGAAAAACCAACCAGCCACTTTGACTTAACATTTAAATCTTAGCTCTTTCAAAAGAGGTGTGTGTGTGTGAGTGTGTGTGTGTGTGTGTGTGTGTGTGTATGTGTGTGTGAGTGTGTGTGTTGTGTGTTTATGTTTATGTGTGAACATGTGTGTGTATATTCTTCCCTTTTACTAAGAAAGAATAAACATTTCAACAAGTTAAAAAATTGATTAAAATATAGAACCTCAAAAGTATCAAGAATGTGCCTTGTGTTATTTATGTTAACATTACACATTTTCTTACTGTAACAAAGAAATGTGTGATCATTCTATGTTCTTGGCTTCTCAACTTTCGTCTTCATTCATTTGCCAGTGGTAGCCTGGAATGCTTTGCTTTTAATGGTGTTTGATGTGTGAAGTTTTGTGTGAATTTGTTTTGATTTGTATTTGTGTGTGTGTATGTGTGTGTGCTTGTGCATGCATAGGAGGGTATGGTTCAGAAGTCCTTGGGGAAAGCCCTCAGAGGCATGGGCTCTCGTGATGTCCAGTGCTTCTGGAAGGTATGAGCAAAGTCCACTGGGCCTGGCAGCTGGGAGGCCACAGCAGCAGCGGAGGAAAGTCTGAGTGCTTGGGTAGGAGCGGCAGTCGTGCTTAGCAGCTAGTGGGAGTAGAGATTGGGGATTGTGAAGGCAGACTATTTAAGAAGGTTTCACATCAAATTTCTAATCCTAACAGTCGAATAAAGGGGAAACAGGGTTAAGAGTTTATTTTTAGATGAGGGACATTTGAATGTGTCATGGCTGGGGAGCAGGTGCCACTGAAAGGCTGAGCAAGAGCACAGAGGGGCGGGGGTGGAGTGTGGAGGATGTGATGGGCGGGCAGTGTAGGGCTTGCTGCAGAAACAGCACCCAGCGGTGCTCCAGAGGCCACTCAAGTGCATGTAGTCCCGAGACCAGCACAGTTTGAGGAAGGAGCGCTTAACTGCTGGTGTTGTTCACAGATGCTAGTGCATAGAGTCATACAAAACCAGATTGAATTGGTTTGAAACTCTCTGCAGAGGCGGTGTCTATTCATCACATGTATCTCTCATTAGGTGGCCCTTCCAACGCTGTACCCTGGCACACGGATGTCTGAGATGGAAGATATAGCTTTGCAGCAGTTTAGAGAAGGGCTGTTGTGTTTCCTTTTTCTATGCCAGGTTGTAGTGTTTCCTGTGTTTCCTGGAAAGGGATTTGCACAGTCACATGTCCCGACTCAGCCCCAGAGACCTGGGCCTCAGGCACTAGCTAACTGGTTTCATGTTTCTGACTGCACTTTTCCTTTTGAGGACAACGGCTCACACTATCACCAGCAGTTTGAAGGAGAAAGCAGGTAACTTCCACATCCTACTACAGGAAGTCTGACAGGGGATTTTCCCTGTCCAATTACATTACTGCAGGGGAGGCCTGTGATTGGACAGGGAAAAGGGAGACAGAGCGAAGAGTTACAGAGGCAGAGAGGTCTCAGGAGGAGGGGGAAGAAGAATGGAGGCTGACCTGGTGTTATCAAAAGCTTAGAATAATTGGGTTAAAGCTTTATCATTATCAATTTTCTCTGAAGTTATTTATTGGCATCTTGTAAATTATGATTTTATTGATATATAAATCTAATTGATTAACTATAAGCTTAAGAGTCTTGAATTACTGGGTATTGTGTTATTAAACCCTGAGGAGGGTGGATCTATTTGGTTACTGGGGTATGGGACTGCTGGTTACAAGGGATTATAGCACAGAGGGAGCTAGTGGCTCTTGGGACAAGTTAGACAGATACTGAGGGGGCTCGCTCCAGAGAGTTGGCAGCTACGGTGGCAGGAGCATGGGAGCATGGTTGAGTCTTGCAGAGAAGTTGGCAGGTTTGATTTTTAATATTTCCCACAACAGATGTCCACAACAAGCAAGGTCTAACTAGCCCACAGCTAGTAATATAGTCTAGATCAAGAAGGCCATGTAGTACAGAACACATAGCCAAACCTTTCTTTAGAGCCCAGGAGGGCGGAAGAACTCACATGAAGTCCCTCAAGAAACACACCATTCAAGATTCACAGTTGTCCTGGTAAGCCTGCGCAGGATGAATATGATTTGCAACAAATGTATAATGAAAGATTAAAAAAAATAACAGGCGACATTAATGTTACCTGCATTTGTATATTGACTTTCTTGACCATCTGCCACACAGAGAAATTTGCAAAAATAATATTGTTTTACCTAAGGGAAGCTACACACACAGGTGCAGACCATATAGATGTGTAAACACACAGGTTCGTGCGCACACACCACACACACACACACACCATTGCTCAAACATACAACCATATCCTTAAAGGGACAGGTAAATGCATTCACTGCTCATGTTCATTCCAAATTAACTAAAGTGAGAGCACACTTGAAGCAGCGGCAAACTTTCTGATGCCCAAGGATATAGATTCATGACTTTTTGTAGCAGCTCGGCTGAGGAGATGATGATTCGGTGCATGGTTAGCATGACTTGTAACAGTTGGTTATTTCGACACAGGTTTCCATCCGCATCTGAAAGTGCAAAGAACAGTATGTGAGTCTCTCAGAAAGAGATGGGGGTGGTGGGTGGGACCCTGACCCTCTTTCAAAACTCCAGGGGACAGACATTTTAGGGCTGTTTAAACACAGCTCTCTTTCAGCTGCCCAGTGCTTCACCGTGTCTTTCCTCCTAGATTTTACCATCCTCCTGTACCCCTTGGCTATCCCTAATTGCTTATGAATCAAGCTGCCATAGAGGTGATAGTGTCTTATCAAAGGATAAAGTCTACATCCAGATGGAAAGCAGACGTAGCTGTGGGATTTATGGAACCCAACGTTTATGCAATTGGGGGTTGAAAGGGGCTTTCTCTATCATCAGAGCAGGAAGCCACAGGATTAATATGTAGTTAGAATAAATATCTTTCAAAAGTTTTACAAAGGCACATGGCTAGTTGGGTACATTTCTAGGACTGTCTCCTGGCCTTGGAAATACAAAGTGAGGGTCCTGAAGTCCAAGCTGTCCCATTTCTAAGGCCCTTGTGGTGAAATGAAAGTAAACATCACATATGGAGAGTGGTGGTGGATTTTGAGGGGCCATAATGATTTGCAAAAAGCACCACTAGTTGCATATTTCCACATCCCATTGGGCAGCAAGCTGTGTTCTATACAGTAGCATTGAGTGTAAAGATTCCCTTTTGAGTGCTTTTCCGAACTGGCTTTGTTTCTATGGTATGAAATGTCAAGGGTTGTGTTGCTTGTTCCTACCCTGTCTACTCACTGACTTTCACCATGAATCTCATTAGAAAGGAACACTTCCTAGCTGGGTTCCAGTTGGCTTTAGTCTTTTGAAACAATGTGCAAGGAATGGGAGGAGAAAGAAGTTCAGGTTGTTTCTTTCTCATCACTCTCTGCTTTGACCTGTTTTCTACCTCCTGAGTGAGTTGTCCCTCATGGTTAAGATTCTTTCTCATCTCAGTCTTATCTCCTAACTTATTGGACCTAAGGATGGGAATGACTGCTGGTGGTTGGGTAGTTCTGGTAATAACATCTTTCAATTTCATGCTCATCTCCACAAGTAGATCTAGCTATCTCTATCTATCTATCTATCTATCTATCTATCTATCTATCTATCTATCTATCTATCTATCTATCTATCTATCTTCTTCATCATCATCATTATCTATCTATCTATCTATCTATCTATCTATCTATCTATCTATCTATCTATCTATCTGTGGTGGTTTGTATATGCTCAGTTCAGGGAGTGGCACTATTAGAAGGTGTGGCCCTGTTGGAGTAAGTGTGTCACTGTGGGTGTGGGCTTTAAGACCTTCATCCTAGCTTCCTGGAAGCCAGTATTCTGCTGGCAGTCTTCAGATGAAGATGTAGAACTCTCAGCTCCTCCTGCACCATTCCTGCTTGGATGCTGCCATGTTCTCACCTTAATGATAATGGACTGGATCTCTGAATCTGTAGGCCAGCCCCAATTAAAAGTTTTCCTTATAAGAGTTGCTTTGGTCATGGTGTCTGTTTACAGCAGTAAAACCCTAACTAAGACATTATCTATCTATCTATCTATCTATCTATCTATCTATCTATCTATCTATCTGAACTACTGTCCATCTATAATACTTTCTAAAATACATTGTAAAAGTAGTGATCATTTTCATTGTTTCAAGTTCAGCGAGTTGTACGTACAAAGCATGGTCTCAGAAGTCCTCAATCCCCAAATGCTGATCTAAAGTCACATGTCACTGAGAAAACTCAAGTGCTTACTTGCTCTCTACAGCCCTCATTGCCTGCCTCCCCTTTACCATGGAAGGGCATGTGGAAGCCCACATCTCCTCTCTGTTCCCTTCTCCTCTTTACAAGGCTGCTAAGCTTAATTACCCTGGTGAGCCTGCAGTATCCACATTTTCCCTGTCGGTTTTTATGCCCACTGACATTTAACTGTGCTCCAGTGTTTTCTTCGTAAACCAAAAGTAAATTGATGCTGCATCTCTGCATTTATGTTTTCCTCTTCCTCCAGATCTCAGGGTCCCTCAGAGTCACCCCCTTTTTTCTTCCAGCCACTTGTCAACCATTCCATTTCAACTTCTGTCTCCACAAGTCTGTTTGTTGGATAGTTGGGTTCTGCAGGATCTCTGCGCTTGGCCTAGGTTGGTCTTGGACTGGAGATCTTCTTGCCTTAGCCTCCTGACTGCTGGAAACCCAAGCATGAGCCACAGCAACTAGGCTATTTAATTTCCAAGGTTATCAACCAGCTCCATACTTCATTAGCTTCCCTGGCCTCATCTTACTTCATGATTCAGTTAGTCTTCAGTCCAACCGAAGCCACACTGATGACTGTCCTCCCGGAAGGCTTTCTTCTCTTGGCTCCATCTCTCCACACTCTGTCACGTCTCTCTCAGGCTCCTCTTCTGTCTCCTCTCCCTCTGCTAAGCTCTTAAATGTCAGCTTGTGCTACACTTTAATCCTCCCACTTCTTTCTGCTAACATTTTTTTTCTAAATTGAAAACTTCTTAAATTTTAAATTTAAAAAAGTGAACTCTTTGCCTAGATGAATTAATCTAGGCTCTGACTAACACCCTCTCTATGTGAATATCTGCCAACTTCTGTTTTCAGCATTGAGCACAGATTTGATATGTCCAGCAACAGCAGCAGCTCCACAAAGGCCAACGCCATAGAGAACTCATCCAGACAGAACTCTAGACTTCTTCTCTGGCTTATTTCTCCTCCATCCTTCCTCATCTACAGAAATGGCACCACCAGCCACCCTCTGAGTTATTAAAATTAAACCTAGAATTCACTTGCAGTTCTTCATTTTCCCCAGCACCTGATCCATCCATGAGTCTCGTCTGTGTTTCTAGAACACGCCTGTGACCTTCCCACTTCTCTCTAGCTTTGCAGTCTCACTAGAGTAGCCACCACGATGCAACAAGAAGACTGGCCAGCTTCCTTCTGCTCTGTTCTAGCCACAATCTCTTCTCCACACAGTGCCCAGAGCCTGGAACATCAGGTCCCATTCTTAGAACAATCCAAGTTACATAGTCTTTATGGTGGCCGGCAGAGCTCTGCATGTCCTGGCCCCTTTGAATATGGCTCACTTCATTTTGAAATCTTTCCCCCTTCTCTATACTTCTGCTTCCACTGCAAACACTCTGAGCCTGATGCTAGATTATGGCCTTCGCATTTTCTATGGCCCCCAATGCTATCTTTTCCCCACTGGATCTTTCATAGCACATAAGTCTCGTTTCATAAGAGCCCTTCCTCTGACTCCCTATTGTAGCCATTGCTCTGCTGGAATTTCTTCATAGCACATATGATCTGGTGGTCCCATTAGTCTTTAAAAATGTTCAACTTTCTACATTTTCAATAAAACACGACTTTCTGAGTCCTGAGTCTTGTATCCCCCCCCAACCCCAGTCTATTTTAAGAGTCCGGTCAGAGTGCTGACACATGGTGGGTACTCCAAGAACACGGCCCAAATAAGAACATGAACTATGCCAAATAGGAATCCCCCTGATGGTTTGTGTCTCTTAGGGAAGTCACTTGGCTTTTGCCATTTGATAAAAACATTCCTATGAAACAATCATCCAACTTGATTATGGTTTTGTAAATGTCCCACCCATAAATTCTGTGAAATTTATATTCTGGTAAGATAGGATGGGACCTGTTTTCTATATGTATGTTTTATGGCCTGTATCTACGGGTCTTTGCTCATGCTTTAGCTATGTGCTGGTTGATACAGACACCTTTGCTGAGGGCCAGATCCTATAAGTCTCCCAGCTTCCTTGGCCCAGTAAGCTGGTATGAGTGGGTTCTTGTCATGATGACAGGACACTGCAAGCAACATGGGAATATCCATGGCCTCCTAAACTATGCTGGGAAGTGGCCTGCTGTCATTTGCCTCATTCTGTTGGTTAAACAGGTTATGTGTTGGAGTCTACAGTGGAAGGACAGGAACTTCAAGTCATGGGAGAATCATTAGACAGACAGAGGGGAAAATGAGGGCAACAATATGACGAAAACAATGAGAGCTATGGGGAGAAACTTTCCAATGCAACATTTGACAAATATGATTTACAAAATGCTTTTTTTGGGAGAAGTGGTAGTGTTCACATTCCTCAACACCATGGTGAAAGGCAGGAGAAGCTACATACTACACTTATGAGAGGCAGACACTAGCGTGGTCAGACAAATTTATTCAGGATGGACTGCCCTAAGATTTGTTATTCCCACATTCATTATGGCTGGCAAACACCTTCCCATGGCTATTCACATAGGATGGAAGGATCCCAGAAGTATCCTCAGTGAGATCATGCAAGGTCTTTGGAAGGATTCACAGATCTAAACGGGCTTACCATGAAGAAGATTAGGCAGACACTGCACGTGTCTTCAAATATTTTATATTACTTGTTAGAAAGTTTAGATTCATTCTGTGAGATCACAAAAGGTAGCATCCAAGTTGATGGACAGACATGACAGAAAACAGAATTTGGCTTAACAGGTGGCAGAAAAGTTATGCACACCCAATGCTGAAAGCATTCTTATCACAGAGTCTGGAGATGATGCCCAGAGTATGCTGGCATAGTGATTCTTGTTTACTAAAGTCCTCTGCAGACCAAGGTTGTGCTGAGCATGGTAATGTGATTTCTAATTCTTAGAACAACCCAACATGTAGTTCACAACTTACAGGAGAGGAAATTCAAGGGTACAAGGGTTGGGTAATATGTCCTAGTTCAAAAAGACAATGGAGCATAGAGGGAAGGATCTAGCCCAGTCTGCTTGATTCCAGAACCCTTTCAATTTCCTACATACCTGGGTGCCTACTGTGTGGTCATCCATCAGTCCAAGAGACTCGTGTATTAAATGCGAAGCAGACTCAAGTGAGCTTTAAGAACATGCTTGGCCCTCTGGCTCTAGATTCTAGAAATGGTGCAAGAAAGCCTAGTTGGACTCAACCCACATATGGAAAAATGACCTTTGTATTCTGATGATTTCTAGAAGTCTCTTATATGTCATGGTTGCTCCATCCTGATCTTGAATGTTGTCTTTAAGATGCCAGGGATTCTTGCTCAAGATTCATAAGCCTCTTCACACTCCACTTCCCTGCCCCCATACCCTTTCTTCTACAGCTTCAGTGACATGCCCACATGGTGGCTTGTGAATCCCACATGCTTTCTGTGGCACTGAGAGCTGGAGAATGGTAAGGTCAGGAGGGGATAGCTCACTCAGTAAAGGAAGGCAGAGATGAATCAAGGGGAAGAGCAGAGAGAAGTACATTCTCTGTATACCTAGACAGGGTGTCACCTCCTCTCCCATCCTGGTTCTCCTTTTTCTATGACATTGGCATAGTCTCTTGCCCCTGATCTACCACCATCTTTCCCCCACATGCCCTTTGATGACTAGATAATCTCACCAAGGGAGCATTCCATGCCTGCCCTCATCCCACAGAACAAACACTTCTTCAAGATGCTGGTCAGGGGGAATCCATCTACCTTCCAGGGTGCTGGATTTTATTTTGATAGTTTGTTATAATTGCTGTAAGCTGATTTAAATATTTCAATGAATAATTCTACTTTGTTTTCATCTTTAGGCTTTTAAAAATGCAGAGTGTCACATGAAAAATTCTAATAAGCAAAATGTGCAATGCATAATAAAATGTGCATAATTTTTCACTGCCATCTGCTGTGCTAATTCTTAAAGGGGTTGAAACTTCAGTGGAGTGCAAAACATCACTCTTACCAACTTGCTTTGGGCAATGATGGACATATACTTCTTGGGAAATGCCACAATGAAACACATCTAACCTGTGGACCATTTGCTTGAGGGAGTGAACAGAAGCTATGTGGGTATGTGGGCTCTGAACTCATCTGTGTATGAGCCAACAATCCACTTTCTACCATCTTCAGACAAGAGCTATACTTTACAGAATCAGATTCTCAACTGCTCTTTATCTCCCTTCCTATCTAATGTACATTTTTCCTTTTAAAAGTACTACAGGTCGGTGGGTGGGCATCTCATATCTACTTGTACCAATAAAGACACATGACTCACAAACTGTTCTATGTATACAGTTTAAAGAGATGACAGGATTTACAAAGGTGCTGATCCAGGAGAGGACACCTGTTTAACCTGTACAAACCCCTGGAGTCCATGCCCAGCACTGCAAAAAACATGCTTTTATATTATTAATCAATATTGATCATGAAACTATTCAGCAAGGAGCAATGTCCTAGGTTCCAGAAGATATCTGAAGAGCTGAGGAAGTGCTGCCATTAAAGAGTTGTGAATCTAGCTGAAGAAGGAAACACAGTTAATAGGCCAATAGTTTTAGGCACCAAATGTTAGGGAGAGGAATCACAGGGATCATGCTGAATGGTGGGAAGATTAGGAGAAGGGAGAGACCCCACAGGGAGGATCAAGAAAAGGAAGAGACCACACCGTGTGTGTGTGTGTGGGGGGGGGGGCGCATTAAGAAAGGGAATAGATCCCACAGGGAGGGTTAGGGGAAGGGAGATACCCCTTACATCTGTGCTGGTTCAGAGAGGACCTCAGGAAGTCTCTGGCAAAGTGACTTGGAATGTCAAGCTTCACCTGTGTCTAAGTATCCTCAGTCACTCTTCTTTTTCAGTTTTGTCTTAGATTTAAGTAAGTTTCTAGCTTTAGACAGATGAACTGCTTCCGTGTGGTCTGCATTCTGTGAGAAAACGCAGCAAAGGCTGCATTCCACATTCCCAAGCTTACAATAGGGAAGGGGTGGCTTTCCAGCGAGACATGTCTGAGGGATAAGATGAAAAATGCCACACTGCAAAGCTGACAGGAAGCACAAAGTCATGTGACCCACAACAGAGAGAAACTATAACACAGTCTTTGTGTCTCCTTTGTTTTGGTTTCCATGGAAACATCTTGATGTGTGAAAGATTTTGAGGGTACCAAAGGCAGAATGTCAGAAATCGGCATATTGAGAAGGAAGACGCATGGAGGTGGGGGTGGCTTGCATAACAGGAAGTAACAAGTATGCTCCATCCAGGGATCCGAGAAGCCAAGATCAGAAATCCACTGGCAAGGCTGAACCTGCCAGAGGAGATCAGTATCCCTGAAATGAAAGCAGACTGGATCCAGGCAGAACCTAACAGGCACAGTCAGAACTCTGAACATTCAACAAAGGGGCAGGTGCTGCTTCTTGACAGCAAGACAATGCATTCTCTAAACTCTGGAAAGTACACCCCAAACTCTCTGGGGTTTGTGTCAGGTTCAGGGATTTTTAATGTTGATAGTGGCAGCTGAGACATCAAGTGTATGCGAGGGACTGTGGTTACATATACTTTCATAGCTTCCACTGCCGTATCAGCTTAAAACATATAATCCATGTCACCTTAATTCCTTAAAGGTCCTCAGCCTTCCAAGCCTGGAGAGAACAGTATAGAGAAACCAAGTGTTGTGCTGGGTGATTGGGACCCAGGACAAGCTTGCCAGTCAGTATGGCTGTTCTCCATAAGAAATGGAGGCAACACATCTCAGTCATGGTCATGGAGCTGGTGAATTGAATACCTAGCAGGAAGGGCTTTGGTCCCCAGCATTGGGTTCTTTCCTTGTCACTTCTCCTTGGGGTAGTAAAATATCAGGAAAAGCCTGAACATTTAGCCATCCATGCTATAAAGATATTCCCACTAGTGCCCTGCTCTTCTTACCGACACCTGGCTTCATGAAGAACAGCTACACCCATATAGACTCATCATTCTTTATAGAACAGAATATGCTCTAAAAAATTTCCCTAGCAATTCTAACCTTAAATGTATCCACTGCTGCTTATGATTACAGGAGGTAGGTACTACTGGTACCATTTGCCTGGGCCATCTAGAATGCTGACAGCCTCTGAGCCAATGGTAACTGGATAAAGATGGTGGCTTCCATAAGCTGACAGTAGTCTGAGTGGCCAGGAGAAGTGCTCTCTATTTCTTCAGCAGACCAGAAACCAACAGTCACGTCTCTCTCTGGGCATGCTCTGCTTCTGACCTAGATTTTTTTAGATGAGCGACTGCAATCTATAGATGTCTAATCAAGTGTACGGATTGCCTAAAGTGAGAAAAGGCTTTTTAGCTGCATTGGCTCTGCTGAACAAAACAGCTGATTTTCCTAGGGGGCTGCTTGCCCGAGTCTGGACCTGCCACATCTGTGGAACCAGGGATCTGATAAGTCATGAGGGAAGTTGTCCTTAGCAAGTGTGCAAATTGGACACAGTTCTGAGAGTGAGTGGGTGGGGTGCAAAGAACTAAAGACTGTGCCGTGGCGGAAGTGGCACAGGCGGGAGGGCTCAGTGAGCTGACTCTGGTTTAGTGTGGCTACTTCAGACTCTGAGCACCACCGCTGAAAATCTATGCTCCCTTCTACTCCCAGAACCCATCAAATAGTGGAATTACCTGGCTGATTAGTATACTGCAGTTTGATTTGATTTAAAGGAAGCTGACTCTGATACAGCCTTATTGGCAAACAGTCCGTGGCCCATCCCACTGTAGGTCAGGTTCCAACTTTCCAGAGGGAACCAGAGAACTGCCAGAAAGTGGCTGGTGGCGGGCTGGGCAACAGTCAAGGGACTTGAAGAAGAAGACAGAACTACAAACTGGGTGGCAAATGTGAGTTAGTACTCTTCCTCTCACTTCTCTCTTGTCTATTAAATTCTAGGCATTTCTAACACAAAGCAGATTTCATATTTGTGTGTGTGTGCTTTTTAAAAAAGAATATATGGAGCTGATTCTGTGCATAGTGCTCCATACCCAAATACAGCTGGGAGAGAGCTGGTGTCTCAGGAGTGCTGACACAACTGTGAGCACAGGTAAGACCATCACTTCTGCTCAATTTCCTGGCTCAAGAGGAACTTGCCCAGAGCCATCAAGATACAAGGATCCAAGGAACAGCATGGGGACAAGATCCTTCTAGTTTCTATCTGCACCCCAGAGTTGACCTTGCACCACAGCTCTCCATACCCAAATTCTTCCCAGAGAGAACTGGTCTCCCAGGAGTGCTGACACACAGACTTTCAGAAGGCACAGCCAAAGTCAGAGACAGCAAAACCAGCTAACATCAGAGATAAACAGATGGTGAGAGTCAAGAGCAAGAACATAAGCAACAGAAACAAAGGCTACTTGGCAACATCAGAACCCAGTTCTTCCACCACAGTGAGCCGTGGACACCCCAACACATCAGAAAAGCAAGATTCTGATTTAAAAATCACATCTCATGATGATGATAGAAGAACAGGTGGATTTCTGAGTTCAAGGCCAGCCTGGTCTACAGAGTGAGTTCCAGGACAGCCAGGGCTACAAAGAGAAACTCTGTCTCGAAAAACCAAAAAAAAAAAAAAAAAAAAAAAAAAAAAAAAAAAAAAAAAAAAAAAAAAAAAAAAAAAAAAAAAAAAAAAAAAAAAAAAAAAAAAAAAAAAAAAAAAAAAAAAAAAAAAAAAAAAAAAAAAAAAAAGGATGTAAATAACTCCCTTAAAGAAATACAGGAGAACACAGCTTTAAGCCCTTAAAGAGGAAACACAAAAATTCCTTAAAGAATTACAGGAAAATACAACCAAATAGGTGATGGAATTAAACAAAACCATCCAGGATCTAAAAGTGAGAATATAAACAATAAAGAAATCACAAAGGGAGACAAATATGGATATAGAAAACCTAGGAAAGAAGTCAGGAGCCACAGATGCAAGCATCATCAATAGAATACAAGACATAGAAGAGAGAATCTCAGTTGCCGAAAACACACACACACACACACACACACACACACACACACACACAAATATGAAATCTGCTTTGTGTTAGAAATGCCTAGAATTTAATAGAAAACATTGACACAACAACCAAGGAAAATGCAAAATGCAAAAGACTCCTAACTCAAAATATCCAGTAAATTCAAGATACAATGAGAAGACCAAACCTAAGGATAATAGGCAGAGAAGAGAGTGAAGATTCCAAATTTAAAGGGCCAGTAAATGTCTTCAAGAAAATTATAGAAGAAAACTTCCCTAACCTAAAGAAAGAAATGCCCATGAACATACAAGACGCCTACAGAACTCCAAATAGATAGGACCAGGGAAGAAATTCCTCCCATCTCATAATAGTCAAAACACCAAATGCACAAAACTAAGAAAGAATATTAAAAGCAGTAAGGGAAAAAGGTCAAGTAACATATAAAGGCAGACTTATCAGAATTACACCAGACTTCCCACCAGAGTCTATGAAAGCTAGAAGATCCTGGGAAGAAGATGTTATACAGACCCTAGGAGAACACAAATGCCAACCCAGGCTACTATACCCAGCAAAACTCTCAAGTACCATAGATGGAGAAACCAAGATATTCTATGACAAAACCAAATTTACACAATATCTTTCCAGAAATTTGGCCCTACAAAGGATAATAGATGGAAAATGGCAACACAAGGAGGGAAACTACACCCTACAGATGCAAGAAAACAATCTTCTTTCAGCAAACCCAAAAGAAAATAGCCATGCAAACCTAAAAACATCAAAAATAACAAGAATCAACAATCACTATTCCTTAATATCTGTTGACATCAATTCCCTAATTAAAAGACATAGAATAACAGGACCCAGCATCTTGTTACATATGGGAAACATACCTCAGTGTCAAAGACAGACACTACCTCAGATTAAAGGTCCGGAAAACAATTTCCAAGCAAATTATCCCAACAAACAAGCTGGAGTGGCCATTCTAATATCGAATATAATCAACTTTCAACCAAAGGTTATTAAAAAGGATAAGGAAGGACACTTCATACTTATCAAAGGAAAAATCTACCAAGAAGAAATCTCAATTCTGAATATCTATGCTCCAAATGCAAGGGCACCCACATTCATAAAAGAAACTTTACTAAACCTCAAAGCACACATTGCACATTGCACTTCACACAATAATGGTGGGAGACTTTAACACCCCAGTCTCATGAATGGACAGATCATGGAAATACAAACTAAACAGAGACATTGAAACTAACAGAAGTTATGGAGCAAATGGATTTAACAGATATCTATAGAACATTGCATCCTAAAACAAAAGAATATACCTTCTTCTCAGTACCTCATGATAAATAACAGGAAAATATCTTCTCCAAAACTGACTATATAATCAGTCACAAAACAGGCCTCAACAGATAGAAGAAGATTGAAATAATCCCATGCATCCTATCAGATGTCCATGGACCAAAGCTGCTCTTCAACAGCAACAAGAACAACAGAAAGCCCACATACACATGGAAACTGAACAACACCCTACTCAATGATAACTTGGTCAAGGAGGAAATAAAGAAAGAAATGAGAGATTTTAGAAATTAATGAAAATGAAGGCACAACATATCCCAACTTATGGGACACAATGAAAGCAGTGCTAAGAGGAAAACTCATAGCTCGGAGTGTCCCCGAAAAGAAATTGGAGAGAGCATAGCACTAGTAGCTTATCAGAACACCTAAAAGCTTTAGAACATAAGGAAGCAAATACACCCAAGAGGAGCAGACAGTAGGGAATGATCAAACTCAGGGATGAAATCAACAAAGTAGAAACAAAAAGAACTATACAAAGAATCAACCAAACCAGGAGCTGGTTCTTTGAGAAAATAAACAGGACAGATAAACCCTTAGCTAGACTAACCAGAGGTCATAGAGACAGTATCCAGAATTGAAAAGGGAGATATAACAACAGAAACTGAAGAAATTAAAACAAAATTCATTAGATCCTACAACAAAAGCCTATATTCAACAAAACTGGAAATCTGGATGAAATGGTCAATTTTCTAGACAGATACCAAAGTTAAATCAGGATCAGATAAACCATCTAAACAGTCCCATAACCTCTAAAGAAATAGAGGCAATCATTAAAAGTCTCCCAACCAAAAAAAGCCCAGGAACAGATGGGTTTAGTGAAGAATTCTATCAGACCTTCAAAGAAGACCTAATACCAATACTCTTCAAACTATTCTACAAAATAGAAACAGAAGGGACACTTCCCAGCTCATTCTATGAAACCACAGTTCTGCTTCATATTCTTCCTTAGATATGGAATGGTTCTGTCTAATCAGGATCTTGTCACAATTTCCTTTCATAGACAACGTCATAAGAGTTTTTTCCCTACTTCTATCGTGTTTAATGTTCCAAATAGATTTTAAAAACCAGTTGGGTACATATTATTTTCAGCTTCAGAAGATATCATGTACATTTAAGAGGCATTTAATTATTATAAATTATTTTGATGACTTAAAAAATGCCAATACTGTGTTGTATATTTTAAAATAAATTTTATTATTTAAAAATAAAAATAAAATAAAATAAAATAAAAAGTATATATATACATACATATATATGTGCATATATATATATATATATATATATATATATATATATATATATATTCTCTGTACTTATGCACACCAGAAGAGCAGTCAGTGCTCTTAACTACCAAGTCATCTCTCCAGCCCTATGTGTGTGTGCTTTTTTTCTTTTTTGTCTTATTGGGCTTTGTCTGTTTTGATCTTTCTTTCTTTTTTTTTTTTTTTTTTTTTGATAGAGAAGAGAAAGTTTGGGAGGGTGAATAGAGAGGTGGGAAATATCTGGAGGGTGTTGATGGAAGGGAAATAATATGATCAAAGGATATGAAAGAAAAATTAAGACTGTAAAACAATGTGTAATTATGGCTTTTTCTAGATTAAAAAATGTCTAGGCCTTGGGGAGGGGCATGCAGGCTAAGTAGGTACTGAAAAGGGGAATGTTCCACATACTCAGTCAGAGAAATAATATAAGGTCTATCTGTAAATTACTGGCTTGTCATGACCTCAGACTTCTTCAGAAAAAAATTTCTGCATGTGTAACTCGAACCTATCAGATTGACACGCCTACATGATAGATAACCTAGATGATAGATAATGTAGTACAGAGTAGCCTTACAGCAACCAGGTACTCTGATTTAAACTAGTGAGGTACTAAATGCCATCCTACCACCCGAATGGTTCTGTAGAAAAACCCACCATGCACCTGTAAGGTAAAAGTCATTGAGCACAGAATACCATAGTCAGAAACTATTCTGTAAGCACCCCCTCTTCTTTGTCAGCCAGTAGGATTAAGTTACATTGAATTGATTATTTACAGATGCTTTGCAAACTGTGAAGCGCTGTGATGAATGGTGAGTGGTCCCTGTTTCTCTGGCAAGATTTAGAACATGATTTTGTTTTCTTCACCTGCTTTTATTGTTCCTTGATTGTTCTGCCTCAGGACCAGGGTCTTCAGAGAACACTTAACAATCTCAAGTGTGTCTGTCCACTGTGGTCTGTCACACAGTCTGGTCCACTGAGATTGTATCTGGCTTGCCCTCAAACTCAGTCACCAGAGCAGTTAGTTCCTGACAAGAGTCTTTTTAGTACTAGATTTTACCTGCTTCTTCCCATGAGCCCTGCAGAACTTGAGGTTTTGGGAAGAAGGCTGCATGAAGACAGACGTGGGCAGCTGATCTAAATGGGGGAATTGCATGGGTGAGTGGGAATCTCTTCCATAGAAAGGAAGACATTGGCCACTCTTCAGTTAGCCAAGAACCCAGAGAGACTGTGGTTCACAACACTCTGAGTAATGAATAGATGTCATGTGACTGCATTATAGAAACAGCTGAAATACAAAACTGAACATCACCAAGCTTCCCCCAACTGCCCAGGAAGAGACCAGGAAAGACACAGGGCATCGTTGGAAGAGATTCAGCTCCAGCCTTTTCCTTTTGCCTCTGTGTTTTGTTGTTGTTGTTGTTGTTGTTGTTGACAAACCTGTATTACTTCTCATGCTGTGTCAACACAGCCTTTCATATTAGCCGTACAAAGTATCAGGAAATGATGTTAATGACATCCGGAAGAGGGACTAAAATTTGGGGACTGTGTTATTTGCTCAAGTTTATATGGTGTGTAAGCAATAGACACGGGACTCTGGCTCTGACTGCCTGGCTCTGAGGGGGTGCTGGCCATTTCTGAGCCCAAGTTTGCTCATTTTCACAGGTTGACAGTGCCTCCACTCTCCCCTCAGCAGAGATGTAGCCAGGAATGAAGGCAGACATTTGGGGTGGGGGGCACTCAATGTCCTGGATGGAGTTCAAACCAAAGGATCTCTGTAATATGTAGGTCTCAAGCATACAAGGGGCCTGACAGTGGTTTCATAAGCACATGAAACCCTCACTGAGCTGGTTTCGATTGGGATTTGGATTTGAGTGAAAGAAATGGTTTCAGTGTTGTATACACAGCAGGGTACTAGAGATCCTTGGGAATTGACAGGATAGTAAACCTGACCCTTTTCCTTACTCTCAAGGAAATCCCATCTAAAAGGCAATTCAGAATTATACTAAATATGAATAAGTTGAATCCTACAATCATAATAAGTTATCATATAGGGCAGTATTATGCAGCTACCTTGTAGTTGTGGGACCACTGGCATGTTATTTGTACTATTCTTGAGTGTGATCCTTCATGGAAACACGCAGTGTGTGTGCAGTCATTGAGAATCTCTGAGATGTGCATAGCACACCTAGCCACAGTGGCCATCGTCTATCATATTCCATGCTCTTTTATGGACCAGTTTCAGACACCCTCAAGTGCTAGGCCAAAGGATGCTCTGTTGTCTTACAACCCTGACCACGAATTCAAGTCCCTGCGCTGTCTCACACAGTAGTCATGCCACTTCAGATAGGTTACATCTCATCACCTCCATTCCTCACCTACTAATAGTGAAAATAATACCAACAACCACCCAGAGGCTTTGTGAGTCTTGGTGGAGACGGCACAGAAGGAGAGGGTGGCTGTTGGCCATAGCCAGGGCAGGCTGATTGTGCTTCAACAGCTCAGTGAGAGTTTGTGTGCTTATGTGACAACTGTCAGGTCACTTAATATGCTTGAGACACTCAGATCATGGAGACGTCCCATGGTTTGAACTCTGCCCAGGACTTTTAGTGGTCCTTCCCAATGTCTGCCATTTCTCCTGGTTACATCCCTGCTGAGGGGCTCAGAGATGGTCAGCACCCCCTCAGGGCCAGGCAGCCAGGGACAGAATTCTAAGAGACGTTGACTGGAAATGGCCAATAAGCCCCCCAAAAGCAATCAGAAGTTAGTGGGAAAGAGTTATTGTCTTCGGGAGAAGGAAGTGGCTAGTGATTTGTATTCCCACGGTTTGGAGATGGGAGGGGACACAGGGCAGAAATGAGAGAGTGTTGGCTCAAACACAATTCTTCAGAAAGAACTCATCGGAAAAGCAGACAGGAAGCTGTAAAGACAAAGGAACTAAGAAGGAAACTTCCTGTCTGTTAATCACTGTCAATCCACTCACAGATCTGGGCAGAGCAGCCCAATGTCACACAGAAGAGTCAGAACACCTGAGATGTTCAGAAATCATTAAGGATCCTGGATTTTAAGGTCAACACGCAATAGCAAACGGTATCCATAAGTGAGTCAATTTGCAGCAATGTTCAAAAAAAAATCTTCCTAGGTTTTAATATTTTGATGAGATTTCTTAAAAGTCTGAAAATATTGATACTTTCGCCTAAAAAAAAGCAAAGAGGGCTGGTTTGAGGAAGATAATATTTAAAGATATGGGCGAGCTGATGGGTCCATTCCAAGATTTGTTGGGCTTGTGGTGTCCTGATCAGTTGCTCAAGAGCTCCTTGGTTTGCTGCAGGGAGGTGGCTCTGAGTGAAATGGAGCTGTAATCACCATGACAGTGAAAGTCAGGGATCCAAACCCATACTGGGTACTGGAGGACCACCTGCAGCCTCCACATATGCTCCACAAGAGTTTCTACATGCATTACCTCATTTGACCAGCACAGCCTTAAGAGGTGAGCAGGAAGCATATTCATCTAGAAAAAAGCACAGACACGGGGCCAATACTCAGGATGCTTCAAAAGGCATTTGTTCAGGTTGATAGGATCCCGGGCTGTCCTAGTTACGATGCGTTTTGAATATCACCTCTGGTTAAATAACAGCCCACAGTAGTAATAGCCCACCATCAAGTAGAAGAGATGGAGGAGTTCCATGCTTGGAATTAGTCAAAAAGCTCTTTCAAAAGTTCAAAATTGATAGGCGCTGTGGGGCTGCAGGTTTAATGAAGATCGTGCTGTCCCAGAAAGCTGAGCACCCAGAGCTATCTGCAATAACACAGAGCAGGAGACACTGAAGGCCTGCAGGGGATTACAATCAAAACACTAAGGCAGCTCAGAGGAAGGGAAAGCCAGACTTGACAAGATGAGATGGCTAGGCTTCCAGAAGGAGGGTGACTGACACTGGAGCTTGGCCCTGCAGGAAGGGTCAGCTTTGACAGAGTAATGACAGAATAAGATGTTAGTACGTGTGTTGTGGGAATTAATCATTTTTACGTTTGGAGTTGACAGAGACAGAGGTATGTTTGGGAAAGGAAGCCAAAGCTGGTTGGATTACTAAGTTGTGATATGGAGGGAGTGATGGGTAGGAAGGAGGACCAGGTTCAGAGTGTTGGGGACCTCACATTCTAGACTGAGAAGTGGCCCTTGCTTTGATCTTTTTCTTAGAAGCTAAAATGTCAGATGATCCTCCAAGTGAAGCAAGCAGCAACCTCTGACCTAGTATTCTGTAAAAAACAGACGGTTTGAGGTTGTTATTTGCCTAGCATGTGCCAGACCCAGAGTTGGATCGTCAGTACCATAAAACAAAATAAAATAAAACAAGCCAAAAACAGACAGGCTGTGTACTTTACAACATGAGCGCTAAGTATCCTAGCAAGGTATTTGTTTGTTGGTCGGTTGGTTGGTGTGAGTGTGGTATATGCACATGTTGACTTGTGTGCCGGAGCCCGTGCATGTGGAGGCCAGAGACTGACATCAAGAGTCTTTCTGAGGTATGGTCTTCCACTCAATCTGCAGTTTAGCAATCACACGAGGTTAGCTGGCCAATGAGCCCCGGCATCCCCTATTTCCACCTCCTGATTGCTAACTGCCAGAGCTGGATTTTTAAACTCAGGTCCTTATGCTTGTGTTGCTAGCACCTCATTGACTGAAACATCTCTTTAGCTTGAGACAAGTCATTTGTAAAAGATCCAGACATCATTTCAATTTGTGTGTGTAGACTTTTTCTGGACTATATAGCCACCGAGAAGATGGGGACCATGGGAGGCTGGAGAGCCCGTAAGTATCCCTGTGTGTATGTACCGTTGTAAGTAAGGAAACAACGGATGGCTTTTAGCTAATTTTGTTACTTGAAGGCTCAGTCACTTGGAATTGTGGCTCTGGGTCCTTTGGTGTTCATATCCTTCTGTGCCTTGAAGCTTGGCTTCTACAAGATGAGGAGGCATAATGGATGGATATTAAAGGCTACAGAAAAGTAAAAGACTCCCCATTTCTATCAGCAGGAGCTACTGCTGCTTCTAGTTATTTGCTAGCAGAAGAAATTCTTACCCACGAAGGTGTAAGAAGGCAGCAAGGGTGGAGCTTAAGGTTGCCAAAGCTTTGGCTTAACCCACCTGACAAAGTGGCATAAACATGGTTATTATTTCCTTTTTAGTTGTTTGGAAAGCACCACCTCTATGCCTAGTCCACACAAAATGACATAAGTCACACGGTAAGTCCCAGTAGATGGACAGTACCATGTCTCCAACTTGATACATTTCTCCCCTTCTTCTACCTTCCAACACTAAAATAACTGCTCACCTGTGCAAACTGAAGGAAAGGCTTGTCTATGATAAGGTATGAGAGACTTAATGGTTCAGAAAATACAAAAGTGCAATGAAAACTGCTTAATATAAGAAAGATACATTTGTAGCAATTGGGTTTTCAGTGGGCGAATCTACTTTTCTAGTGACAAAGTAACGATAATATTCTGTGGGATACTATTCAACCACCATGTGAAGATACCCCTTGTGCTGGCTCTCATTGTGTAGCTTGTGTATTCATTTCTTCAACAATACCTATTGAGTAGAACTTTTGATTTCTACGAAGCCCAGTTTGTTAAATATATCATTTAGGGTTACTGCATGTCCTGTCTAGGAGTACCTTCTTAAATCTTGCATGAATAGTCACCTCTATTTCCTCCTAGGAGCCTTATTGCAATCAAATATGTTGGGTCATCTCAAGTTATTTTTTATGTGTGGCATACTTTATGGACATAGTGTGTGTGTGTGTGTGTGTGTGTGTGTGTGTGTGTGTGTGTGTGTGTGTGTGTGTGTGATTTCTTACATCAGCATTTGTGGAAAGAACACCCATTCTCCTTGACATGATTTGGTGTTTTTTGTGGAAGAACAATTGACGGCGTGTGTATTTATCCCGGAACCTGCTATTTTGTCCCTCTGATCTAGTTTGTTTCTTGTGACTGCTCATCTTAATTAAACTGCAGCTTCACAATAAGTCCTGAGAACAGGTAGTATAGTGTTTCCAACTTTATCGCCAGCTACCTTGAGTCCTTTCACGTCCTGTGAGTCCTGGTTACATCACCTGAAATTCAAGCTGGTGCTGCTCAGCCTTTTCCTTTTGAACTGATGACCCACCCGCCTTTGACTTTACTGATGTTTCCTTTCTCAGCAGTCAGTGGAGAATTAAACCATCTAGAGAGTTGCTCTTTTGGATACTCTCTCTCTCTCTTTTTTTTTTTTTTCAGTTTGAGACTTTTCGTTTGGCTCCTTTTGTTTCTGTCTCTGTTGAAATTCCCCATCTGTGCATCTTTGAATTCTCCAACATATTTTTAAGAGCTGTTTAAAATTCTTGCTCTGCTACTTCCAACACCCCTGTGCTATCTCTGAGTTCACTTTTATCGACCTTTTTCTCTTACAGCTGCCAGTCATGTTATCCTGCTTTCTTTATTAGTTTAATTTAAAATAACAGAGTATCTCTCTCTCCCACCCTTCTCCCCTCCCCCCTCCGTCTGTCTGTCTATCTGCCTCAAACTTATGGCAATCCTTCTATCTTAGCCTCTCCAGTCCTGGAACTATAATCATAAGTCACCACATCTGTCTCCATGCTATATAATATGTCTTATAATGTCTTATTACATGCCTAACAGTGTGGTCACAATATGAGAGTCAGGCCTATGTTCCTTTATATGGCATTCAATTTATTGGCGCCTAGGACTGATCTTGTTAAGGCTTGGATGTAGGTTTTGGTGAGAGTGAGTGAAGAAGAACCCAGTCTTCCAGTCCCGTGTGTGAGCCCAAAGTGCTGTCTCTCCACTCTCGGCCCAGGACTGCAGTCCCAGATCAGCTGTTAGGTCTTCTCGACTCACACAGCTGCTATATTAATAATCTTCAAGTCTATAGAAAGGTAAGGAACTTACTAAGGGGAGGAACTGGAGGGGTACCTTAGTGGTTAAGAGCACTGGCTGCTCTTCTAGAGGACTTGGGTTGAGTTCCCAGCACCCAAATGGCAGCTCACAACCACCTTAACTACAGTTCCAGGAGATGGACACCCTCTTCTAGTCTCTGCAGGCAGGCAGGTGAGCATGTGGGAGGGTGTGTGTGTGTATGTGCACACAGAGCAGACGGACACATAAATAAAAAATAAAATGTTTAAAAATAGCTCTTTTAAAAAAGAGACGAACAACATAAAATCACTATAGTTCAACACTGGCACTGGACCTCAGGGTTCTTTGTATGGAACAAAGGAAGTTTTCTATCGATGCACATTCAGGGTCATTTAGTTAGCTTTCTGGGAAATTTAATGACCTTCTGTGCATTTAGCATGGGTTGTGGACATTATGGAAGCATCCAGAGCCATATCTATCCATAATCATGATTATATTATACGCATTAAGCACCACTACTCACCAGCTCTGAATCTAGCTGGGGAGTCTGTATCTACCCACAAACACCGGGCATTGAGCTTTTGACTGTATCAGACTCTGCAACTGTGTACCTGCCAACCCCCTGGCTTTGCCATCATAGTGTGTTCACATCCAACTTCTACCTGACAGTTTTCTCTGGCTCTTTCCCACCCTTGCCTGTGTGAAAGACTGGGCGGATATGCTGGAAATTTAATACTAAGTTAATACTTTAAATTTAATGCTGAAATTTAATAGAGGCATCCCCTAAGCACTGACTGGGGGACGTGGTGCATATGTTTCTCTTGGATGAGGTGGTACTGAGGGCATCTTCTATTTTGGCTTCCAGAATAGACATTCACTTGATGATGCAGAGGAATGAGCAGCCTTCTCTGCCCACGCCTGCTTTTCCCAGGCTACCTCGTAAAGCACGCTGCTTGTGCTCAAACCCTTGTCTCAGGATCTGCTTCTGGGAATGCTCAAACCCGGGCACACTTATTTTCATCTAGCCTAGAACAACCTTTAAAGCTTCCCATCACTCCTGACCATCTTTGCAGATGAGACCAACTACAGTAAAACAGTTTGTCGTGGGCAGCGTTTGGTAAATAGAGTCAGGATTCGTGTCCCAAACTCACAGAACCATGTGGCCTCCCATGGCCTTCTGCTGTGGGTCTGTTCTCTGCCTTGCTGTGCCAAGGCCAAGGCATTTCTATCACCCAGACTGAATATATGTGTGTTGGAGGAAGTACTGCATTCTCTCACTTCCTTAAAAAAACAAAAAACAAAAAAACAAAAAAACCCAAAACTAAACAGAAAACGGAGCCTCCAGTGGGAAGAGCACATGCTAAAGAGCACATGCTAAAGAGCACATGCTAAAGTCCATAGTTTCTTTTCATTTTGAATACCCAGGAATTCATCATCCGAGTGTGGACAGGCGGACATGACACGGGATGCCTAGGACAGCGCATAGATCAGTTATTTTCGTGGTGTGTAACCAAAGTATCTCCTTGTCAGTCTTTCCTAGTATTTCCTAATACTAAAGGTTATTTATGTTCCCCAATTGCGTAGTAGAGTAGGTTTCCTTTGGAAAATCTCATGCTATAATGCATGAAACATGTATAGAACACACTAGGGTCATACTCAGCCTTAGCATTCCTTTTCTTGCTCCCACCCTTCCTCTTTCCAAATAGTGCTCCCCCTCCGCCTCCCCCTCCCCCTCCTCCTCCTCTTCCTCTTCCTCCCATCCTCTTCTCCTTCTTTTCTCCTTCTCCTTCTTCTTTTGAGGCAGGGCCTCACTGTAGTCCTGCCTGGACTGGAACTCACTATGTAGTCCAGAATGACCTGCAACTCCGAGACATCTGCCTGCCTCTGCTTCCCGGGTGTTGAAATTAAAGGTGGGCACCACAGCACTCCACTTCTCTTTTTCTTTTCATGCTGAGTCCACAATAATGATGAACAGAGGTTGTAAAAAGTGGATACAAGGAGGATTGATTTGATCGGTGTATGGCGTGTGTACACATGTATACATGGAAATGTCACGCTAATACCATTGATATGTAATAATATTAGTAAAAAATTAAAAATAAAATCTTGAAAAATACATGAATAAAGCAATCATGATTTATTAATATCAAACTAAGTATCCAAAATTCAATATATGTAATTAGCCAGGCAGTGGTGGCATATGCCTTTAATCCCAGCACTCGGGAGGCAGAGACAGGCGGATTTCTGAGTTTGAGATCAGCCTGGTCTACAGAGTGAGTTCTAGGACAGCAAGGACTACACAGAGAAACCCTGTCTTGAAAAAAAAAAAAAATATATATATATGTAATCATTCAAATATATGTAATTATAAATTGTGAGCTATCTGCATACATACAGACATATATCAGGACTGATCTCTTTTAGTCTAGAGGTGTTTTCTTCATATTTTCCCCTGTGACACTATGAAGGTCCACTTCCTCAGTTAGCTAAATCTACCTGTGATTGGTGACAAGGTAATAGGACTCTAAGCCATTGGGCACACAGGCAGTGCGGGAGACTACAGGCATAATAAGTAAGGGAAGTGTGTTCGAAGAGTAGAGCCAACTCACAAGTCACTACAGATAGTGAGCACTCATCCTTAGCAGGAACTGAAGACAGCTGGGTAGCCAGCAGTGTGGCTCCTGTGGCTGACCTCTGGAAAGCACTGTATCAGATGCCCTCTGCTTTAATGTGTGGTCAGAGTGGCCCAGGCCTGGAGGCAAATGATGAAGTTCTTGGATGAAGTACAGTTGGAACCCAAGGTGAGAAAGAAGGAAAGGAAGTATAGAAAAGTCCCTATGCTCACGCAGGAAGCAAGCGAATGCAGAATTAGCCAACTGCTCAGCAGACTTAAGGGTACTCCGTAGGGTGTGACTATATGTTAACAAGTACGCTCACTCACATATGATAATTAGGGGGACACCCGTTTCCTGAATGCTTCAGTTCCTCTTTAAAATGGGGCTGTTTAAAAGATCATATAAACAAGTCCATACTACAGTTCGACAGATCACTGAGAGGAGACAGAATAACTCTCTGCTCTTCTATTTGGGGATTCTCGCTTTCTGCCTGAGCCTTCAGACGATTTTATCCTTAGCATACATCTTGCTCCTATGAATCCGCGTTCTCCTTCAGGACAAAGCTAGCACTCTCTGCTCTTTCTCCCTCCTGCAGTACCTATGTTCTTTTGCTCATTTCAGTTAATCACTGGAGTGCCCCCTGTTCAAGCTCCATCCTGGTAGCTATTTCTGCCAAACGGTACAACCATCTAGCAAGATGCTCAGTGCCTTTCCCAGAGCCCTGACCCGTTATGCACTAAAAAGGAAGGAAACAGCACGGCCTCCTCAGATGCTGCCTGCCACCTCACAGTTGCTACAGAAGCAGCTGGACTGAGCAGACTTCAGCCTCTTCTAGGCGCTGCTGTAACCCCCACCCCACTGCTCCTTAATTATAACTTAAAGAAGTCATAATGAAGGCAAGAGATTTTATTCTTTGTTTCTGATAGTAAACCTTTAACTCACTTTCGCCACACATAATGAAGAAGAAAACTCGCCTCTTGGATTTTCAGTTAGTATAAGTATCACTCCCTTTCATTTATTCTATCTATAATCAGCCCTAGGCTATTATAATTAGCCCTTTGCATTGGAAAAAAATCTGTATTCTTTTCTGGAAATGCCTTTAATTCTTCATCAGCATCATTTTGGTTGCCAAGCAACACTCATTTTTATGTCCCATATTTGATGGAATTATGCCAGCATTATTTTCTTAGGATCAATTTTAGGATAGAATAGAAATACCTTGCATGTGAGCGCGCTTCTTGGCAAGTACTAATGTTCATCACAGGGTCACAATTGGTTAAGATGTGAATATTGAACACACAGAGGTATGGAGAATCTACCATTAAACATGCACTATGTTCACAGTATCCGTGCATATACATAGGAGAACGCTGAGACAAACCCGAGAATGTTCATAGGCTAATACTGTTTGTGGGGGTAGAATACAGAACTGTAATTTTTTTCCTTTTAAAAAGTTTTAAAAATTATTTTAAATTTTGTTTTACATGCATTCATGTTTTGCCTGCATGTATGTTTGTGTGAGGGTGTCAGATTTACTGGAACTGGAATTATAGGTAGTTGTGAGTCACCATGTAAGTGCTGGGAATTGAACCAGGATCCTCTGGAAGAAGGAAGCCAGTGCCTTTGACCTCTGGACCATCTCTCCAGCTCCAATGTTTTTCCTTTTTAAACTGTATTTCTGAAGTTTCCCAGAGTGAAGCAAATGGTTTTTAAAAGTTATTAAAATTTTTTAAAAATATGAATTTTGAGTACTAGTTAAATATTTGTAGTTATAGGAACATAAGGATGTGAATTAAATAAACATACATAATATTAACATAAACAAGGTACTGTTCACAATAATTTTTCAAAGGCTGGTTATTTCTAAAATAATAGTGAATGTTTAAATAGATACGTACTTATCTTATGTATCTCATCACAAAACAGCCTACTTAGGAATAACATAGGCTCAGGCTATAGAAATAATTAAAAATGAGATTTAAATGTGATGAGAGTTTTAGTCTTCTAAAGTTATTGGTTCTATAAACAGTTAAAAGCACTTTATACATCAGTTCTGAAGGGTTTCCTTCAAGTTCACATTCAATATCATATTTGAGATCACCTTATTTCTTCTTCCAGACATTGCTTGGTTTTAGAACTGATTTTAATCTTCTGTGACAGTCAGAGAGAGCAGGGTTCTGAGTGCCAGAATGATCTGTGCACAGTAGTCTAGTTTGTAGTAGGAACCAGATCAGCCTTAAGCTAATCCCAGAAATAAAGCCAAAGGCTTTCTCTCCTCCAGCAATAGCTTGCAAACTTTACTGATCATTCCCAAGACTGTCTAATACATATTATATACACTAAATGAATTAAAAATAATTTTCATTTTAATTAAAATGAGAGGAAGATATTTTCCAAGTGGCTGGAATATAGATTTTAAGTTTAGAATTAATATAGGGTTAAAAGGCTAAGACAAATTTAGCTACATAAAACCATGGAATTTCTATATATTGTAAGAGTAAAATTAATGAAGGGATGAAAATAGGAGAAAGGTCATCAGCAAATGCTAGCCAAGAAATCAACAGGTCCAAACCTCTAGCAATGGAGAGCATTAAAGAGTGGAGAACAAACAGGTATGAAGAGACTGTTCATGATAAGGAACACAGCTACACACAAACTCATTAAAGAAAGCCAGCCTGCTTAGCAAAGCTCGTGTGTTCATTCCACTGAGGCTGTCAGCATGCAGTGGGAATAAAAGCAAATGAACACTGCAGATGGAGCACCAAACAGATAGAGATGGGTCATAACATGTGGAGGTCAGAAGTATAAGGAATTGAGAAAATAAGAGACGCTTAATCCTGCAGAATCTATGGAGGCGAGTTAAGGGGAAAAACATATAGAAGCAATCGGTTCAATTACAAATGAAAATCTCTTGGATTTATCTTTGTTCCCTAACAACGTCTTTAGGAAAATCACAGCTTTGTTGATGTTTGATTTCTTCATCTTGCCTTGTCTTGTCTTGTCATGACCACACGGAGAGTTGGTTACTTAGAGTATGAAAGAACCAAAAGCCATGTCAGCCTTACTCCTAACGGAGTGACACAGAACAAGATTGTCAGCTTTGAGGGTCCCCTCCCTCTAGACACTGCTCTGAGAGCACCCTGGCTTTGGTACTGGTGATGGTGGCATGCTGGTAGGTTTGGTACTGGTGATGGTGGCATGCTGGTAAGCGTTTAGCCTCGAGCTCTTTAGCATTGGGTTTGAAGAAGCTGGACTGGCAGTAATGTTGCTTATTCCCAAGGTGTGATTACCCCGGCAAAGCCAAGCTCCCAGCCTGCCTTGCTGCAGATGGACCGATGGAGGCACTGCACTGCACTGCACTGCCCTGCACTGCACCAAAAGCCTTTGCAGTGTTTTCACAGTACAGGCATGATGGACACACTCTCTTAAGCACACAGAACAGTAAACATGACCACGCATTAGAAAGTGACTGATTTCCAATGCGTGTTTTTTTTTTTTTTTTTTGGTTTTCTGAGACAGGGTTTCTCTGTGTAGCCCTGGCTGTCCTGGAACTCACTTTGTAGACCAGTCTGGCCTCGAACTCAGAAATCTGCCTGCCTCTGCCTCCAGAGTGCTGGGATTAAAAGCGTGCGCCATCATGCCCGGCCAATGCTTGTCTTCTATGAACTTACTCAGCACACATGTACGTAACGACACCTTTAATGGTGGCTATGTTTAACAACTGGCTTGCAAAATTAGACAAAATAGAACAGGTTAGCTCTTCAATGCTGGAAAATCATCCAGTATTCCACAGCTGGCAGATCAGGCTATCATCTCCCTCCACTCTCATACTCACACTTTCATAAAAAAGAAAATACGTTACAGGCCCATCTCCTCAACATCTTCAGCACTTGGTGATACATACACCCATCACTATCCATTCTTAGGATTCTCACGCTCATGAATGGCCATGTGTTTTTTAAGGTCCAATAGGTATAAAAAGATGCCCCCTTTTCAACATTATAGTTGATTCAGCAAGGATCATTAATAATTAATTAAATTATTAAGGATTATTAAGGATGTCAAGACTGTTTGGCATTGAAGGACCTAGCTTCAGCAAGTGCTTCAGGCATGAGGCAACAATTAGAGGGCCAGGAGGTAAGTTTGCCCCTAAGATGCCCTTCTCCGAGGCTCTCAGAGGGCCAGTCACTGTTCTATCAACAGAACAGGCTGCTTTTGAATTCCTATTATTTCCCAATGAAAGCCTTAAAGAATCTACTGGCAAATGGGTTCATCTGGCTGATTGTTCAGGGGAAGGCATTTCTCTGACTCCTCCCAGCTCAGCCTCTTCTGGAAGGCCTGTGAGTCCAGGATGCTGGCTGGAGACGAGAATGGAAACCTTACCGTAGCATCGGAAATGGATCTGAACACCCCCCCCCCCCAACCCCCAAAGTGGCAAATGTAAGCCTGAAGAAAAGTCTTGGAGAGAAAGGAAGTACTGCCCCCAACCCCCGAGTGTAAGGCTGACAGGTTGTAAATTTTGTTGATAGCTTGTGCTGGGATTTCCAACATGCTCCCAGGTAAAGAGCATCTCTAATTAAACCTTGCTGGACGGCTTTCATGCTCCTATGAGGCTGGCTTCCCCGAGAGCTTTATCGGTTTATAAATTGAAAAGCCTACTTGTCCCATTGCTTCTCAGAGCTGTTTGCTGTTGGTTTTGTTTTCCTAGAAAGCCTAAGAACATGCTGTGGGATGTCCAAGGAGCAAGTGGGCTACAGGGAAGTGGTGATCGGTATCAGTTCACGAGGGACTGCGTGTCTGACAGACTCACACAGGATGAGACTCTATTCCAGCAGGGAGAACACAAGCCTCAGAGAGCCGACCTGAGCTTTGGTCTCAGCAGCTGGCCCCGTAATGAGCTGGGCCAGGCATGTGTCCTTTCCTTCCTCTGAATCCCAGTTCCCTATCAGCTAAGAGGGGACACTGACAAGGCACAATGCTGACCAGAAGCCCAGCAGGGTCAGATCAGGCAAAGGCCCATCCCCCCACTGCACCCACGATCCCTAAGTGCTCAGCTACTCCATACAGTCAGCAGTAAGATTCATTTCTCTGGGTCCGAGTACTGAAGAAAAGTACCCAGAACTCCTGAGAAATTGTGGCTCTTACGTATCATTGTTTGAAGGACTGATTTTTTTTGCCCCACTACACAGGGAGGGCTCTTGGAGATAATGCCACACAGGGAAGTTTGAGGTGAGGAGGGTTAAACCATCTCCTTCCTCAGACCCAAGAGTCACCAGAAACTCACACACATGAAAGGGAAGATACTGCAGGGACACTGGCTGATATCAGCCCAGCAGAGACGTGGTAAAGGGCTCCTTAGCCTAGGTAGCACACGGAACAAAGAATGCCAATTCTCTCCACAGTGCTAGCAACAGCCATGCTGGGCATGTCTGACACCCCCAGGTGTTTAGGAAAGGGTGCCCCCCACAAATGACTGTTTGTTGTTTTCTATGAGAAACCTTGTAAATCTGGGGAATTCCACTGAGGTGGCTTCAGGGACAGCTGTGGCTTAACCATCGGGGTTGTTATCAGCAGTAGGTAAGGCTTTGTATATGTGACCTTATATATGTGGCTTGGTGTTTGCAGGTGTCAGTGCTAAGTACCCATCTGGGTCATAGAGCATGGTGCGGTGCCCATCTCCTATACACCTTGCCTCAGTGTGCAGAGTTAAAGCTGCAGAAAGATGAGGAATATCCAACCTTCACTTTGCTGTGGAGGGGACCGAGGTTCCAGCAAGCACATGCTTGTCCTTACTCAGCTCCAGTTTCAAAGACTGTATTTCATTAAGGTCTATAAGAAGCTTAGTATTCAACTAGCCCATAGTACAGAAACTATTCTTACTAGTCTATAAGAAGCTTAGTATTCAACTAGCCCATAGTACAGAAACTATTCTTACTAGTCTGTAAGGTCTTTCTAGATTGGGAAACATCAGCACAACGCATACTTATAGAAACGTACAAATGTAAGTTTGACTCAGTTAACTTCAGCCAGACAGTTGATGGTATAAAGGTGAAGTCTGACTATTTCTTGCACTGAACAGAATGTGGTTTCTAGCTGAGGGAGACCAGGCCTGAAGACTACCAAGTGAAGGCTACCAGGTTGCCGGCCTACCTTGTGTAACACGAAATCTGAAATCTCTTCTGAGACTAGGAGGCCCGTCTTGGGGAGGGAGCCACATCTGCACAAGCTCAGGGTACAGAGAGCTGCTGGGGGTAGAGGCAGAAGAAAAAGGCAGCATGTTTTCTATTTAGATGGTGGGTACAGGGCGTGTTGTTTCAGATCTCAGATGCCCCACTTTCTTTCTTGTTCACCCAATGGAGATAATAATACTTGACCTACTTCAGGGTTGTTTTGAATATAGAAGAAAAATTAATACATACGGAACACCAAGAAAAAAATAACACTCCATATAATATAAGCCACTCAGATGCACTGTCCTTGGCCCTGACATCCGGATCTGGACACAGAGGAACTGCTTGCTACCGTGCTTTCTAGGGCATGTGTGCAACTGTTCCCTGATGCTATCAGAGTTCTCTTGCATGGAGAGGAGACGTGAAAGGACTTTGTAACTTGGGGTATTTGATTTTTCCACTTGGCCTCAAAGCCGGGAGCCCTCTTGCAAAGTGAGAAAGGAGTGAAAAGCCTTTAGCCTGTACACAGATGGTGTGTTTCACCTGCTGTGATGATCTATCTCATCATGCTGGGAGCACCTTAACTAGCAGCCACAGTCGGGATCTGTAGCATGGCCTCAGATTAAAACAGAAGGTGGGAGTGGGCTGGTGCAGAGGTAAAGCAACAGAATGGAGGCTTGGTGTTTCTAATCACAGATCTGTAACTTTCTGGTACAGAGAGGTTTGCTGGGGGCTGGCCACAGTACCTTCATTTGCATTCGTATCCTTAAAGGCCTTCTATTCCAGCCTTCCAAGAGAACAGTTGCTGGAAGGGATGGACAACTGATAATTAATTATGCTCAAGAGACAGCTTTCAGTAAACACGTCTCAATGCCCATGAGGTTTTAAACGATAATTAGATTATCCCTTAGGTGTACCTGAGACATGAATAAAACCTCAGTTTCCAGAAAAATCTACCTGCTGTTTGTCTCCTCAGGTCAGTTGTCTTCCCTCTTCAGTACCCCAGTCAGACTCTCTGTGACCACGGGCACTGTCTGCTTACTCTGTCTCGCAGGAGTCACCACCTGAGGCCATCAAGCAATCAGAAGGCTGGCTGCTGTGGCATGAACTAAACTTTACACTGGGTTTTGTTTTAACTAATGAAAATGTGTATTACAATGGTCCCTGTGTTCGGGGGCTGTGGGTGCTGTGTACACAGCCTCGTGAAATACATCCTGGGCATCATCATGAAGGTGAAGTAAGCAGGTAGGAAAAAGTAAAGAAAGGAATTAGTCAAGTTGCCTTTATCTTCAAACCGGCTTTTCATGGCTCAGTGTGTAGCTCCTCCCACAAGAGCTAGGTCAACTGATAACAAGAGGAGGCCTACTCACAAAGGCAGCCCTCTAGTTCTCCCCTGGCTTTGGCTGTTTTGTGTCTTTCATGTAAACTCTGTGATGGGAAATTCTGTAACATATAATAGAGAAAGCTCAGGGTTTTGTCCACAGCATGCTTATGCCCCAGGGGCTGTGAGGTGATGGCTGGTCCTTATCAATAAGTGCCCTGATTCAAGCCCTAGTACAAGGAACTTGCTCCTGAACACCACACCTTCATTTGTTAGTGTGTGTGTGTGTGTGTGTGTGTGAATGTGTTCCTGAACACCACATCTCCACATATTACTGAGTGTGTCTGAGTGTGTGAGTGTGTGTGTGAGTGTGTGTGTTTTCCAAACACCATACCTTCACTTATTATCACAGGTATGTCCATGTGTGTATGTGTGTGTGTGTGTGTGTGTGTGTGTGTGTGTGTGTGTGTATGTGTTCCTGAACTGGGTATTTCACAGGTGTCATAAGTGCTAATGAAACAGGCACTTAGTCACTGTGACTTTCTTGGGTGCCACCCAGTGCAGGGTCAGGCATAATTACAGACTTAATAAATGCTTCTTGGTAGTGGCCTGGGGGACTTTAGTCTCAGTGGCACTTACTCAGCTACTGCCCTTTAAAGCACCACTTTTCACCTTCACATATTGCAGGAAACAATGTACCATTGCCTTTGTAGGGCTGGTTGGGGGAGTGGGTTATGATTGGTTATTTCTGGAAAGGACTCCAGAATTGGCCATGTATTTTTGAGGTTGAAGCTACAAGTATTTGAAGGGTAAGAAAACAGGCTTGAACTCATCAGGTAGTTGGATGATTGGTAGAAAAAGAAGAGCGCTCACATGATAAACACAGTTATAGTCCCAGCGTTCTCAGCAGTGAAACAGAGAGTAAAGGCCCTCATTCATGCAATAGTTATACTATGCTCTCTGCAGGTCTACTGAATAGCATTAGCAGTCAAGGAGCTTATCTAACAACACTAACTACTATCACATGGTCTCCACCAGCTTCTAGCTGTCTCCTGGAATGTATAAATTGTTTATGATGATTTTGAGACACAAAGTTATTCAATCTGGAGGTGAAGATGTAGCTTAGCAGTAGAATGAATGGCCTTTTCTTTTTCAGGGATGGAGCCTACACTCAAGCCCTTGCCTGTTAGGTAAACACTGCCCCTGAGTCAGACACCCAATCAGCTTCCTTTCAAAGTCAAGAAGTCTACAGCCAACAGTACTTAAAAGTAGTGGTGGCGCACGCCTTTAATCCCAGCACTTGGGAGTCAGAGGCAGGCGGATCTCCCGAGTTCGAGGCCAGCCTGGTCTACAGAGTGAGTTCCAGGACAGCCAGAGCTACACAGAGAAACCCTATCTCGAAAAGAAAAAAAAAAGTAGTGATTCTCAAAGTGGAGTTCTGGGAGCAGCTGTCAAGGCCTCACCTGGGACCTTGTTAGAAATGCAAATTGTTGGACCCCACCCTGGCCAGACCTACTCAGGCAGAAACTCTGGGGGTGGGACCTAGCCATCTGCATTACTAAAAAAAAAAAAAAAAAAAAAAAAAAAAAAAAAAAAAAAAATCAAAATCCCAAAACTCTACATGACTGTGTGTGCAAGAATGTTTAAGAAGCACTGTTTTAAACCAAAACTGAGGCAGTTGCACAAAAAAGAATCTCCCCAAAGTCTTTCCCAAGTCTATAAATAAGGTCCTCGTTTGGACCTAAACCCCAACAGTCCCCACTTCTGAGAGCTGAGCACACCTCCCCTCTGCTCTCCAGGAGGATCAGGCTGGGGTGGGCTGATGCTGAGTCCCACAAATTCATCTCCTTCCCAGAGGGAGATGCATGAGCATAGAAAAGGGGACACGGGGGATGCTGAAAAAAAAATCTCTGAATCAATGGGTTTCACTGAAATCTGTCGCTTTTAATTCTACCCTTTTGGAAGCAAACCCAATATTTAGTACTACTTTCAAGTCACCATTTCATAAGCAACCATCAAAAGAAAATGATTGAATAAAAAGAAACCTTTTCAGGGCACTGCTCTTTGGCAGTACAGAGGGTAGCGAGCACCTGGAGCATACCCTGCCACCGGCCTATGTGCCACGGGCTCAGGTCCTCCCACCTCGACCTGCAACACATGAGCTCCTCATCTTCTAGTCACAAACACAGCACAAGTCCAGATTGTAAGGGAGGAACTGTCGAGACCTTATTTGTCCAAATGACCTAAGAGTCTTCAAATTGTATTTGGCGGTGTGAGACGGACTTACGATTTTTCGACCACAAGAACTGGAAGAGAAGAATACCCAATACCAATTTATGATTTTTTTTCTTTCCCCACCAGGAGACAAACTACCATGCGAGGAAAATGCCAACCTCTCTCACTAAGTTCTCACTTCAAATTGTACTTCTCATCACGACCTATTCCGCCCACATAGTCATGTGCCGTAAGCGCTACAGACTGTCTCCAACATTTCAAAAGCTCGAAAGCTATTTTTAAAGCCAAAATACAATCTAGGTTGCTCTTGTATAAGACACTTTTTAAGGCAAAGAACAAAGTAACCCAGCAATCTCGATATAGGTGGGCAGGTGCCCAACTCACCAAAAGATTGAATGCAGCTGTCAATAAGATCATCCAGGCTGGCTCCTTTGGCCAAATGTCCCAGGGACACCATCATTCGGAACTGGGTGATCTGGGCCAAGCTGGGCTGGGCAGGGAGAGGGCTGTTGGTTGATTTGGCCTCTAGTCTTGCTTTGGGGCCAGCTCTGGAGCCATGGCAAGGTTTCCTGGGGGAATGAGAGACTCAAGTGAGGATAGATGCTGCAGCTGGGGGTCTCAGTGGCCGCTCCAGGCTCCGAAGACCAAGCGAAGAGGAGATAGGACAGTGAGTCCCTGAAGCTGGGCTGGTAGAAGGCATACCCCTCCCACTTGGCAAAAGCACTGAACAGACTGGTTGGCTGTTAAAGAGACATCTCCTCAGCAAATGACAAGGTGAGATTCCAGGGCAGCAATAGCCTTCTCCCCATTGGTGTGAGGACTGCTCTATGCTGCCGTCTCTCTTCCAGAAGGGGAGATGCAGAGGGAAGAGGCTACCTGGGGAGCCCTTAGCTTCTAGTTGCTAGGCTACAGTCCTGGGGTCTGAAGGACTGACTGGTTCAGTTAGCATCCTTTTTGGATAGTTTCATTCATTTAAGCAATGCCTAAGATACGGAAGGGCAGGAGGTCCCCTGAACTAGCTTTAAGAATCTTGAAGAAGTAGGGGGTTGACATTTAGGTTTTTTTCTGTCATTTCTGCATTTCTTACAAACCTTGGTTGGTTTTAATAAATGGTTTCATTTTTGATAACACAAGGACCCACTATGAATCATTTAGACCAGTAAACAGTATTCCATCGGGTCTTTACATTGATCCTCGATGAAGAGAAACTGGGGAGGGGTTGGCTCTGAGCTGAGCTGCCTGCTCTAGAGCTGAATGTAAAATAACCACTTTGGATCTGGAAGTGGCTTAGGAGACTGGTGGAACTTCATCTGCTTGTCCTTAGCTTTAGTGGGCACGATCCGGTTGATACAGGTCACCACCCTGCAAAGTGTCTCATGCAGTGTGTTTTATTTTCCTGTTTATTAAAAAACACACGGAGGCCCACGTCTATAATCTTTGAAGGTTCAATAATGATAGGCATTTTTTGCTGATAGCTTTTTTGGCATGTATTTAGTTCTCTTCTCATTGTACCCTTGGCTAATTTATAGTTTACTGTCAAAGAAGAGGAGGCGTTAACACTCCAGAAACATAGCACATATTATAAACACAAATCTGCATCGATTTGCTGCATACTTATTCCCATGAGTAAGATATTACAGTAGGTCAGGGGAGACCATGGTGAGATAGCCTTTGTGACTTTCTCTGTAAATTATACATGTCCATAGCATGTTAGTTACTCTTGTATAAAGCCATCTCATAGGTCCCTAATACACAAAGCTCTCGTAGGAGAATCTGACCAAGACAATGAATATAACTAACTACGTAACTTCTAGGTGAATGTCTCAAGGGTGTCGAGGGCAAAGCGGAAGGCAAAGCTCTTCCAGGGACTGGGTGGCAGAGCTCCTCTGACAAGGTCTAAACCTCACTCAGAAGAGGCCAACCAAATCCTTAGTTAAAACTAGCAAGCAAGCAAGCAGGCAAACAAACAAAAATCCCCCCCCCCCCGCCTGCCCCAGGCACACCTGGGTTTGGAGAAATCAGCCTGCACAAAGACAGTACCCTGAACATAGGACACAGCACACAGCCAGACTCCAGGGTCACCCTGGCCCTTCCAGTTCTGTTCCAACCTCAGAGCATCGGGCTGTATTGTGCATGGAGCTCAGTTCCAAACTGGGACCGATAAAGCACACTCCACCTGGTGACTTGGAGCATGCTAACCCAAGCCAATGACTCCCAAAGAATCAGGTTGGTGCTGCAGAAATCCACCAAACTCTTGACCACCACTGATTTTTATCCAAGACCCCGAGACTGTCAGATCAGTGTCTGAGAATAAACTGATAACCTGAAAACAGCAACAGTCCACACGAGGTTTCCATGTTCCAAAGATACTGTGCAGGGATTTGCATTGTGTCTGAAGCTACAGTCTAGAAAGATGCTACCTTGTGATATGGAAAGTGAGTCCTACACATACTGAGGCTGAGTGAGTCCGACACATATGGGCTATCTCAGGGACTATTACCTGGGGCCCCTCTTGCTTTTATTCATCTAGTAGGCTTTATTTATTTATTTTTTTTGCATGAAACTTTGTGCTTATTACCACACTGAAATTGGTCAAGAGCCCAAAAGGGCTTATTCAATGTATAACAACTGTGTGCTTCAGAAAGATGGCTGGTGATGTAGAGGCAGCATCTCAGCTCTTACTTGATCAGCAGGTCCCCAAAATGGTTCCCAGGACCCAAGGGCTGGCTAGTCATCTCTCCACAGTCCTTTCCCAAACATCTACAGCTATGCCACAGAGATATATTGGCCACAAGTGCACAGCAGGCTAGCAGCCAACTTCCTTAGCACCAAGTATCCCTTCCCTTCCTAGAAAAAAGACAACTACCTAAACCTATCCCAGTGAGGAGCAATTCAGAGGGCATGAGAAACTAGAGAAGGCAACGCGTTAAAAGCCAATGGCACTCTGTGCACAGATTGTAAGCTTTGTCTAGTCGCTTGACTGCTTTCCCTGGAAGAACTCTCAGATCACATTCTCTTCTTTTCTTTCTTCCTTTCTTTATTTTTTTTAAAAAAGAACTCTTTTGTTTGTTTTGGTTTTGTTTGTTTGTTTTTGTGAGACAGGGGTCTTACTATGTAGGCCAGAGTGGCCTGAAACTCACTATCAGCCTTTTCCGTGCTGGGATTGCAAATATGCCCCATCATACCTGACTGAAAACGAACAATCTTACCACTCCACCAAGATGCAACCAAAGGAATCAAAAGAAATGTCTTAATTTCTTTCTTACATGATGGTAGGGACCAAAGCCAGGATTGCTGCATGCTAGGCAAGCACTCTTCACCAAGTTAGATCCCTGCCCCACATCCTCTGCCCTCTCCCCTCCCTCCACCTCTTGGTGGGATGGTTGAAGATAAGGATTTATACAGTGCTCTGTTATAGGCAACTTTGAGAGTGCTTTAACCATCTGAAGAATGAACAGCCTCTAATTCTACAAAGTCCTGTTTTTAATGGGCAGTAGCCACACGTTTCCAGCTAAACTTATGAATTAAATAAAACAAAACCAAACAACAACAACAACAACAACAGCAACAACAACAACAACAAAAGCTTGAAAGAAACCCATTAACTTCAAGATGTTTTCTCAGCCCTGCAGTGGTTAGTGTCTGCCTTCCCCACCCCCCAGAGCCTGGGGAGAGGTTTTGAAGTCTGAACCAATTTGAGAGACTTAGTCTCCAGGCACAGTTATCCTCAAGGCAAAGGAGGAAACAGAGGAGGGGACATCTCATAGTTGCAGCTTTAAGAATAGGCAGCTTTCACAGGGCCATTTCTGCTGAGTGTACCTTCCAGTCCTGCCCCACGCCGCCAATAATGCAGAGTTAATTCAATGGACAAACCCACTATAGTGTAGTGCAATGTAAGGTAGAGAATACTCAGGGGATGATATGGCCCAACAGGGAATTTTAATGGGTATAGTTACTCAGATCAGGCATGGTGCGGTCATATCTGAGTCCACGTTAATGGCATTGTGAAGGACACAACATGCTCGGCCCTAACCAAGGCTAAGTGGTGTTCAGGCAATTACAGGATGCTGGTGTTTTGAGGACAAACGCTAAATTTCTTAACATTCCTCCAACCCCCACCCCAGGCCCCTTATTGCCGCCCAAGAGATGGACTGTTCATAGCCACTCTTCCTTCACCTTCCGTCCCCCAAACATCTCTGTAGAGTATGAGGGGAGGAGTGTAGACCATTGGAAACTTTTTTTCCTCAAAGGTCAGCCAAGCACTGCCCTCTCCGCTTGCAGCCATTGCCGGGAGTCGCTCCTGAAAGTCCAGGAGAGTCCGCAAGGTGGCGCTGCCCTAGACCCGCTCCGGCAGCAGGTGTTAGGGGCACGGAAAGTGTGCGAGTGGGAGTTCCCGGAGGTGCCCTGACGGAGAGCATCCAGGGAGGTCGACTGTTGTGGGCGCTGGGTAGGTGAAAGGTTTGGTGGGCCCAGACCACTCTAGATCTACCCAGGTGACCTTTGTGTGGCCTCGCCACCCCAACAGCCCCAACTCTGCCTTCCCGGCCTGGTGTGCTGGACTCTGAGGTTGTCTGTATTACGCCTATCTTGACCTGGCTCCCAGGTCCCCCGATCATGGTCTACCCCTGTAAGCAACTCTCCTCCGAAGGAGGCGCCCTGGTCGTCTAGTCCTTCCTCGTACCCACTGGAGAGGACCACAGGGGACACCCCTCAGCTATCCCTCCCCAGTAGAGGTACAGCTCCCTCGGGGGAGACGCAGCTACTCACCGCGGAGCCTCTCTCGCCTTGCCCAGGGTTCCCATGGCCGCGGCTCTCTGCGCCCCTGGAGCCGTCTCACCTGGAGCGGTGGGATCGGCTCGGCCGGGCGCCGCACATCCCTCGGCTGCCGCCGGCCCTCGCAGCCCGGAGCCGGCCACTCTCGGAGCCCGGCGAGCAGACCCAAGCGCACCCGCAGGCACAAAGTTTGTGCGAGCGCGCTCCTTACGCTCGCTCCCCCGCGCGCGCACACTCCCTCGCACCAACCACCTGACAGGCGTTGATGTTATCATCAGGCTGGAGGAAACGTGGGGCGCCCTCGGTTCTTCTTCGAATCCTGCCCCCATTACTTGGTAGCGCCCCGAGGGCTTGCGCCGCCCTAGCGTCTCCCTTCATCCCCGCCTGCCATTCATCTCTCCCAGCCCAAGAGTTAGGTCCCAGGGGTGCAGAGTGAGTTGCCCCGAAATTGACCCAGCTAAAGCCTTGCCGAAGAGTTGCCTCCACCCAAGGCTATGAGTCCCCTGGGGGCGGGGAGTGGGGTGGGCTCTGCTGAGACCCTTTCCCGGATCGCAGGACTGTCTTGTATGTATTAGTGAGGGTACACAGTCGGGTCTGGGCAAGGAAGGCAGACCCCCCCCCCCCAACTACTTTGGCACATTTAAGAAGAGAAGACCTAGCTGTGTGAACTACACTCTGGAGGAGGCGGTGGGTGTGGAGGTGAGCTCCGGAGGTGTGATCCCTGTCAGGTTAGAGGCAGCTGCTTGGAGTCTGTGGGTGTGGTAGACCAAGGGAGCCAAGTGGGGGTGGAAGGCTAGGGGAGGGGCTTTCTTGCAATGTCAGCTTGCCAGCAGACCTGGCCAAGAGGGGAGACCTACCTGCTACTTGTCTGGAACATGGCCACGGTAATAACAACAGCTAATGCTGATCCAGTGCTGTTTCCTACATGTTTACCTCGTTAAGCCACCCCTCCAAACGCAAAGAGGGCACTGCGTAAGATTTAGAGAACACCAGGCTCTTACAGCCAGTAAACCGAAAAGAGAGGTGGCCCAGACTGAGCTCTGCCTGGCGTCTCTAAATCCCTGCTGGACTGGCCTAATAACACCCTCCTTATTGCTATCACATCCCGTGATCTTCCCAGCCACAATGTTCTGGACTTTAAGACCTCCTTCTGCTATATCGCATCTATTTCCTCATGTTTATGTGCAATATTGTCCTAGAAAAGAATTCAGGATCACTTACAAGAATACACAACCTACAAAAATAAGTATAATAAGTATGAGAAACAACAGCAATAAAACAAGGCCGATAAAATGGGGCCAGAAGTGGAGAGCAGTCTAAAATTACGTACGCTTACACATGTGGAAAACAGAATCTAATACATACTTGCTTCAAAGGGGTCAGCCAAGCCCAAGAGGAAGGTCTACTCCATAGTTCAATTCCTTACATATGAAAGACCCCTCCCTTCTCCGCCCCCCCAAAAAAAGGAAAAAAAAAAGAGACAGAAAAACATATTTAAAAGATCTGAGGTTCTTGTCACAGAGCCTGGGAAGTCGTTTCTCCTAAGGAGACTCCTGAGCATCAGTGATGTCACCTCGGGGTCACGCAGGATGAGGGCAGGGCAGATACAGACAAACATAGAGATGAAGACGGTATGCAGGGTGGAGTCACTGGGAGCAGTCCTGGATGAGGTGAGAGCCCCCCCCCCTTACTTTTTCCAAAATGATGGAATACCTGTGATAGATCAAGAGAGACCTCACCTGAGATCTCCCTCGAGCGTCACCTACTCCTACCTCAGCAACCTGCCTTCCCTAAACTCCTAAAAACCACGTCAGCTTCACCTCCTGCCCTGTGCACGGTCTCCTGTGCATATGAAGTACTTCTAACTGGACACCAAATGTATCCTTCATACACCATCTTGCTCCCTTTCCTGCTGCTTCTGCCCTTCTCACTGGTACAACCTATGTCTCTGTGGTAGCCAGGATCCACACAGTCTTTCTTCTTCTTCTCAATCAGGTTCTTAACGAAGGTCCACAGACCTTTTGCTCACCCAAGGGACATGGTGTGTGACTCCTTTGCAACCGCAGCCCCATTTTCTGGATATGTTTTTTTTTTCCCTTGGAGGAATGGTTTAACTTTTATTGGCTTTTCTATATGATCCAGGCTTAAGTGAGGTGGTTCCTTCTTTCTTTCATGGCTTCAACACGACCCACAGGCTTCCGCCGAGTATGTACACTCGGCATCTAGTAGAGATATTTCTCTCCATCACTCTCTTTTATTATCACTTCCTTTCTGTCTCCAAAGCCACAAACGTGTGTGTGGTTCCCATCATCCCTCACCTGAATCTATGGGGTAGACTGGACTCCCTAATTTTGAGATCTCATTTCTCTGATTTCCCCCCCCCTCCCCATCTCATGGTTGCATTACTGTGTTCTTTCTCTGTTTCCAAACTTTAGGAATCCCCCCTCTCATTATCTAGAAAATGAGAGTTATATATCATAGCATTGTGTACTCTCATGGATGGACCCTCCTGTCTGGTTGGCCTCCAGCCATAGCCTGCTGGTACCTGACTTCTCACACTATACTCTCATTCATCGTGCCCGATATTTGCCCTTAGCTTGTGTGCTTGCTTCTGCCTCCCGTCTCTCCTTACTTGGTAACCATACAAAGGTGGAGTTATACCCAGCCTATCTAGAATACCCAGGTTACCCTAGAGGGCAGACATGGGTACAGGCTATACACACCTTCTTCCAACCTGGCCTGATGACCGGCTATGCTTGGGGAATCTACATGGCATTGCCTAAGACTTAATCACCCTTTTAAGATATAATTACCAGATGCCTCCCTAGTGTCATATGCTGTTCTTGTTGATGAGAGTCTTGGAGAGAACAAGACAGGCAAGGTCCTTGTGTTCATGAGCTCACATGTCTAGTACACGGACAGTAACCAAGTCAGCAGATAAATGGATATATAAATATGTTGTGACTTTAAAATCTCTCCTGTCCAGAGATTACCCCTTCAGTGCTAGAACACCTCTATCATCATTGGCGTGTCCAAGATGAGCCCCCTGCCCCCATGGTCCTGCATCCAAGTCAAAAGGTCCTGGGTCTGTAAGAAAAAGCCAGCATCCATGGGACACTGGGCTCTAGAGGAGAGTGAATAGACAGAGGGTGAAATGGGGTCAGATTATGGCATGGTTGCTGACCATGGTTCTGTCTCTGAGGCAAGGGTACATGGCCTCATTATGTATGTGACTGTGGCTGGTTGCTCTATAGTTTTGTTTGCTTGTATGTATGTGTATGTAGCATGTGCATGCCTGATGCCCTCAGAGGTCAGGAGAGGGTGTTGGATCCCCTGGAACTGGAGTTAGGAGTAGTTCTGAGCCACTATGTGTGTGTTGGGAACCAAACTCATGTCCTCTGCAAGAGTAGTAAGCGCCCTTCACCCTTGTGCCTTTGCTTCAGCCCCTGAACCATGGGGTTTGATTTTATTTATGGGCCTCTTAGTTTTTCATATGATGTGTTTTGATCATATTCATTCCTCTCCCCTAACTGATTCTAGATCTTACTACACCCACCTACCTGAATTCATATTCTTCCTCTCTTAAAAAAAAAAAAAGCAAAACAAACCAGAAAGACAAAACAAAACAAAACAAAACAAAAGAAACAATGAACCACACACAAATCATGGAGTCTATTCTGTGTTGGCCACCTGCTCCTGAGCATGAGACTTGCCCCGAGTGTGGTTAATATACCCAGTGGATTCCAGTGGTATAAACTGATTTTCCATCTCCCAGGAGGTATTAACAGCAAACAGCATCTGGGTTAGAAATGGGTCTTCATAGCTACTTCCTAGTCTCTGCCCTGGGATTGTGTCTGGCTTGAACTTGTACAGGTCTAGGGGTGCTGTCACAGTCTCTTAAGTTCATACGTGCATCAGTGGGGTGTGTGTGTGTCTGGAAGACACTGTTTCTCTGGAGTCATCAGTGTCCCTGGTTCTTAGAGTCTTCCCACTCCTTCTTTCATGGATCTCTGAGTCATGATAGGAGGACTTTGATTAACAACAACAACAACATTGAATTTAGGCCTGAACGTTCCGAAGTGCCTTTTTCTCTACACATTGTCACCTGCAACCTATACGCTTGTAAATATGGTCTCTGCTGTGACTCACCTTATACCCAGGCTAGGAGGGCATGTCTATGTGAGAGGAGATCCTTTGCTTCTGTCTTTCAGAACCAGGGTCAGAATTGGACTCTGTCCTTGTGTACATTGGAGTCCTCTCAGGGAGTATCTGTCTGCAGGAGGGTTTGTCATGCTCCACTGCTCTGAGGTATCTTCACAGAAGTCCTTTTGTTTGTTTGTATTTAAATAAATCTTGTGTAGCTCCAACTGGCCTCAAATTTTCTGTCGCTGAGGATGGCCTTGACCTTGAACTTCTGATCCTCCTACCTAGAGTAGAGTGCTGCTGCCATTGCAGGCACCTACTGATGTACCTGGGTTATGCAGCTTTGGTTTATCCAGGGCTCAAGCAAGCTAGGCAGTCATTTTACTAACTGATCTATCCCCAAGTCCTCAAAGGGGATTTTATGAAGGCAATTACACTGTGTTATGTTAGACCACTCCAAGTACAGATCCTAATTGTGAAAACACATTCTTGTTTTTAGCTGCTTTGAAATTGCTGTCTGGTTCTGTGAATTTCTTTACCAGAGCCTGGAAGAATTGTATTTATTTACCCTATAGAGCACATAGGCAGAAACAGTGTCTATAAATGGCGTCACATTTGACTTCTTAATCTTTTAACATGCTAGCAGGATAGACAAGTAGTGATAATGTAATAAACTATTATATATATATATATATATATATATATATATATATATATATATATATATGGAATAGAATATTATGTATGGTATGATTTTATATTATATGATTCAGAATGACACAACATGACACTATACCACTTCATCTCACCCCATCCTATCCTATACCAAACCATAGATGTTTATTCTTGGAGAGAGAGAGAGAGAAAGAGAGAGAGAGAGAGAGAGAGAGAGAGAGAGAGAGAGAGAGAGAGCTATCTGGAGGAAGAGAACAGAGAAGAGCTGGGACCTGACTTTTGCTTTAGCAGGCACACATACCCCTGTACAGGTACAGGTGAGAGGATGTGTGAGAATTGTCTGTCTTGATGCTAACTGGGTAAGTCTACTTTGTTCAAGGGTAGCAGACAGCATCACTCTTTCTTGCCAACATTTGGATGACAGGATGGACTCAGTCAGTGACTTAAAGTTTGACTTTAGAGTTAGACTGATTTTGACTCTCAGCCCCAAGACGTTTTTAAAAACGGGCTCAATGCCTACCTCAGAAGAGTTTTAAGGAATCAGAGCTTGAAGCTTGAACTTTGCCCCAGACGCAGGTCTCTTAATGCTCTGACCACCTCCTCTATGCTCAGGGTGGGTGCTGCCAGGGTGGATACCCCACCCTGAGTGAACACCCCTGGAGCTGTGTTCACACCCATGGAGCTGTGTTCACACCCATGGAGGAAAGGCCAGTTTTTCAGAGGATGTAAGGTCCAGGCTAGAGATACAAAGGATCACAGGAACAGAGTGCTGAACCAGAGGGGAGAGGAGAACAAAGAAGGGGTGCTAAAGAAAAGGGCTATGCAGGGTTAGGGAGAGCTAGAGCAGAACCACAATACTGGGGCGACACACCCTCCCATCACCCACTGGTGTGTATCCGTCTGTTTGCCTCTCAGTTGCCTTGGCAGGGCGGGGAGGTTCTGGTTCTCCGGAGTCTGCTCCAGCTCCTTCTGCCTGCTCTCCCCTTTGGGTGTGATCCAATTAGCACACACCCTCAGGTTTGCCACTGGGTGCCTGGGACAAGTTGATCTAAAAAGAGGGCTGAAGTGATTAAAATTCAATACCGGGCCACTTTCCAGAGGCTGACAGTACAGTCTAACAGCACCAATTCCAAAGTTAAAACCAGTTTGGCCACACAAACACTATTTATAAAGCTCGTATTGTATACCTCAGTGAACTCATTCTGCTTAATCACTTATCACCTGCAAAGGTGCACAGGTAAACGCTGGGATTGGGCTGCAGTTTATAGAAAGATTCAAACATCTGGAAAAGCCAAAAAAAAAAAAAGACATGATTTTTTTTTTTCTGGGTAAAAACAAAGCAAAGCCAAACAACCCAAAGCACAAGCAAACCCCCAAACTGTTCAATTCAATATGCGTTCAAAGAAGTGCTGTGATAAACACAGCATCGAAACACAAACTCCTGAAAGGCTCTAGTCCAACTTGCATGGGAGTAGCAGAGAAAATAATGGCAAATCAAGGTAGGGAGAGATCTCTCAAGCTCCGGAAGGAAACATTTCCTTTTAAAAGGGAAGTCTCTCTCTCTCTCTGTCTCTGTGTCTCTGTGTCTGTCTGTCTTTCTGTCTGTCTGTCTCTGTGTGGGTTTGCTGTGTTTGTACTATACACATGTGTGTGTTCCCATGTGCTCACGTGTGGTTGTGCTCAGAATAGCATGACAGATGTCTTATTTCCTCAATCCAGAGTATCTCACTGACCCTGATGTTTTTCTTTTGGCCTGGCTGGCTGGCCAGAGACTTCCTGGAATCGCCAATGTCCACCCTAACGCATGGGGGATGCAGGTACCTATGTGCCTTCACCCAGCTTTTACTTCAGTGGTGAGGATTGTGTCTCCACACTGCTCACTCTTTCTATTTAACGAAACCTAAAGGAATCAATTTCACACACAACCACAAATGACTTGATTTTGACCTTCTTGTTCTAATAGCCAATTCCATCATTCCTGTGCCAAAGCATACCCATCCTTTACAGGCTTAAGGTTTTCTCATTCAATTCAGTTTCATTCACTGTTGTGAGAACAGAAGATGGCATTCTTTTTTTTTTTTTTTTTTTGGTTTTTGAGACAGGGTTTCTCTCTTTAGCCCTTGCTGTCCTGGAACTCACTTTGTAGACCAGGCTGGCCTCGAACTCAGAAATCCGCCTGCCTCTGCCTCCCGAGTGCTGGGATGAAAGGCGTGTGCCAACACGCCCGGCTCAAAGGCAGACGATATTCCCACGAAAATACACAGAGCATTTGAGTGATCATTTTCTATGTCTGCTTCTGTGCCCTCTGGCTTTAGAAGCAGAGAGCAAACTCTAAGTGAGACTAAGTGGGCAGTTATCACAGAGTGGGCAACTGTATTTTCCACATACAATGCATGTTTTATAAATAATAGAGCCAATGTGAGCTGGATTGTGCAAATCACAACTGTATTGTTTAGGGGGACACAACGCCGAAGGTGAGCTACAGTTTGTTGCAAGGATGGATCTAGATTAGTTTGCATGACAGCCTAGTTTGCTAACTGGCAAACTGGCTCAAACATTTTGGTGGAAATAACCTCTGAGTGTCAACCCCCACACAAAATTCAATGTACTAGGAAAAGCTGTCATTTTGTTGGTGGTGTTTATCTTGTTTCCTTAACGTTTGTTTTTTTTTTTTTTCTCCTCTGTATTGAATGAAGTAGGAAATGCTAAAGAAGACTTCATTTCAGCTTCCCAGGGTGGATAGAGATCAGCTCTTGACCAGGGGTCAGCGAAGTGTTCAGTTATTGACCCTTCTCATTAGTCAGTGAAAAACATGGCCATCTGCTGTGGGAAGTGTGATGGGTGCTGCTGCGTGTGATTCGTCGCAAGAGCCTCTGAAGCGAGAGATGCTCCCAGAGGACAGTCACCTCATGGCGGATCTTAATTTGGCCCATGCAGGTGTGACCCCACTGTGCTGTTAGTTGCTGTGACATTGTGAGTTTGTATCTGGGAGGAGGGTGTGAAAAATCTGGGGAAGGCTTATGATAGGCACATGAAATAAACAAGTTCTGTGGGATTGATGCTGGAGGTTGTTTTGTTTTGTTTTGTTTTGTTTTGTAAACAAGCCCTGTAGAACCCAGTGTTGCTGTGAGTTTTGCCTGGTAATGGAAGAGGAAGAAATCGGAAGAGTAGAGGCAAAGTAGAGGATAATGTCACCGATTTGTGTGTCTTAAGACCCTGCTCTTAAATTCAGCAGAATTGTTTCTCTTTCATAAAAATTCAAAAACATTTTGTAATTGCAGTGGCAAAAAGGTGAATCTAATCTAGAGGGTACTTATTAATATTTATTCATTATTAAATATGCCTATGTGTCTATGTGCATGCGTGTGTGTGTGCATGACATGTGTGGATGCATGGGTAATGTGCATGCTTTTGTGTGTGAGTACAGGTGTCCTACATGTATCTGAGGTCAGAGGAAAACCTGGGCTGTCACACCTTCCTCTTCAGCTTACTGGAGACCAGATCTCATTGTTGCTCACTATTGTGTAAACTGAGCTAGCTGGCTCCTGATCTTCCAGGGACTCACCTATCTCTGTCTCTCATCCTGCCAGAAGGAGTTGGGACTGAAGATAAATGCTACCATCTTCCTAAGGGTTCTGGGGATTTGAACTCAGGTCCTCATGCTCAGACAGCAAGTAGTTTATTTACTAAGTCATCTATCCAACCCCAAATATGTGCTTTGTCTGATTATAAAAGTAGTGAAATTTAAACCTGCTTTGTGGATGTTGTGATTGCTGTGGGTCCCGAGCCCGGGACCCGCTGGCAGTTAGACTTGCTCCTTAATGGAAGAGTTAGTTGTCATGGGTGAATTTAGAGATGAGCCATTTCCTGTTCCCTTGGACTCACAGGAAGGAGAAGTAGAAGAACAGTTAGTGGTATATGAGGTGGGAAGTTGGGCTTAAATACACATTCTTTCTATTTTTATGTTTTTATTTTTTCGAGACAGGGTCTCATGAACCAAGGTTGGCCTCTAATTCAATATAGATCATAAGCTCATCTCCTTTCTGCCATCATCTCCCAAATGCTATGATAACATATCTGGACTCACAAATAGGCCTGGTATTTGGTTTTTTTTTAAGTAAAGCTGTAGCACACAGGCTTTTCAGGGCAATGAATCTACTTTGTAAGGCACTGTAATGTGTGTGAGGGCACTAGACACTGAATAGTCATTCAAATTTATAGAACTCTAATGTCAACCATGGCCTCTGGGTGATAACCTAGGTTCATCAGTTGTCACACATGTGTCACTGTGGAGAGGGGAACTGTGTACATGTAGAGAAGAAAGGATGGTGTTGAACACAATTTTGCTTCTAGCCTAAAACTACTCTTTAAAATAAAATATATTTAAAAACAAAACAAAACCCTAACACAAAAAAGACTGAGGCAGGGGTGTAGTGAGGTTGATGTCAACTTGGAATACATAGTACAATCCAGATTCAACATGTAAACAAAGAACTCCCATCACAATTCAAGCAAATTAGAGGCCCAAGATGTCATTAAAACTAGACTCTCATTTAAAGAGGCCCAAAGAGCCATACCTATCCCATAACTAGCTGCTGGCATAGCAACTCCCAAGGGCTTGTCCTGGATCATACACATGTCCCCTTTGTCCCAGGGCACACGTGGGGCTGTTATCCTGAGAAAGCCAAGCAGAAAGGACATGGCGACTCTGGATCCCTGAGGAAAGTCACTTACACCATCAGTCAAGATCAGTAGGAGTCAAAACCAAGCAAACAAATAAACTGCAAAGCCTGGCTTGATGCTAATTTGCGTTGATCTGGGTGCTGGGATGGAGCAGAATATTTAAAAAGGAATGTTCACTCATTAATACTTTTTAAAAAATATTTATCTGTATCTCCTTGTTTTCTGATTCTCCAGCGTCTTTCTGAGGAAATGACTTGTGCACATCAGAAGCTGTTCTGAGGAAGTCATGTCTGTGACCTCATTCATCCTCACAAAGCACTGTGTTGATTGTCAGTTGTCATGGTCCCTCGCTTTGTAGATGAGGAACTTAAGCCTTAGAAGGGTCAAGTCACTTGTCCGATTTGCTTGTGAGAAGCAAATCTGGAACAAAAGATAACTACCCTTTTGCTGTGACATCCACTTGTGACAAGCTTAGATTCTGTATCCAAGACATTTGAGCTCGTCAGCCATTAGTCATTAAAAAGTACTGTGTGAGAAAAAGGGACACATAACACATTCTAAATAGATGGTTGTTGGTGCTAACCTCTGAAGTGTCTTATAAGCTGCAAGCTTCTACCCTGAGCATTATGGAGGTTGGATTCTTGGCTCATTTACAAGCAGCTCTTTGCTCTGTCTCAAGATCCAAGAACCTCTAAAATGACCTAAGAAGAACCACTACCCCAGACTTCTTTTGGTCTTGCCAACAGGTTTTCACTTTCGTGTTATTTGAAAAGTGAAAGTAGAAATGCTCCCAGTGCGCCGATGGCATGCTGGTCAGGGCCATGCAGGGTTAATATAGTACAGGGCCAGCATTATGCACACTCATTTCTGTCTGTCTCTGTCTCTCTGTCTGTGTTTGTCTCTCTCTCTCTCTCTCTCTCTCTCTCTCTCTCTCTCTCTGTGTGTGTGTGTGTGTGTGTGTGTGTCTCCCTGTCTCTCTGTATGTATGTCTGTCTGTCTCTCTCTCTCTCTGTTTCTCTCTGTCTCACCATTAAAAAATAGATTGGGCTAGAAATGTATTTTTGTTACCATCTCTTCCCAATGGTTCTTTTCTTGAAGGCTTTGATCCATTCTAGCAGGGGAAGGGTAGATGGAGTAACTTGGGTGTTAGTCCTTAGAGATTGAGTCTTTCTAATAACAACCCAGGACGTTTTACTTTGTAGGCTGGCTTTGTAAGGATTTTAGCACATGTACCCCCCACCTCTGCACCCCAGACACATAAGTGGGGGGAGAGAGCATATATAAGTACATAATTTATTCTTATGACTAAGCCATCACTAGAATTATGGTCTGGGTCTCAAACGCTACTTTAGACAGGTATGGATATTTGTCTGAGGTGTGAACACAATTTCAGATGCTTGGCCCAATGGGGTCTAGTTAAAAGTTAATACCCAGTTAGAATTTTCTTTTCTTTGACTCTATATGTCTCCAGCCAAGATCATTTTTTCCCACATGGCTGAAGCCTAGTGTGGTCCTCCTTGTTCCTCTGCACATCCTGCTTACAGCTTCTGACTCCGATCTGACAGTGAGGACAGGAGAGCCCTGAGGCCACTGCCGAGGCCCCTCTATGAGACTAAAGTCATAGAGACTTCTCTGCATTGCTGTTCATTCCAGAAGTGACTTGATGCTCATATATCCTTTTAGGGTACATGTATCTCACTTCCCCACTTTATTTTCCAACTAGTGTGGATACCTGGTACCTCAGCCAGCTATGCTAGCACACACACACAACTCATTCTCTGACCAGCATCCTCTGCAGAAGTGCAATGTGGGAAAGCATTCTGGGATGACTGTAACTGACCAGACAGTGGAAAGGAGACTGTTTGGGCAGCAGTTGTGCCAATTTTCTAGCTTTCCTAAACAGAAGCATGTGTTCAGGGTCCTAGGAAATGAGCTAACTGTGTCTCACATTACTTCATCCTCTAGTGAAAACTGACTTCTTTTTTAGCTAAGACATGTGTTTTTACCGTGGTGACATGGAGGAAGGAGTAGTTTGAATTGCCTGAAATGAACAAGAGTCTCAGCATTTTGAATATTGCTAACTTTAGTAGGAGGGTGACTGTTTCTGACCTCAGGCACGTTTCTGAGAGTCAGGAGTGGCTGGAGAATGGGGTTTTGAGGTCCCGACGTTTCAGTCAGAGGTAGCTCACTCTGAACAGTAAGTGTCTGTTGGGCAACATGAACAGCGTGGGGGAAGCTGTCCAAGGGGGTATCTAAAACAAAAGTGGGGGAAGTTGCCAAAGAGGTATTGAAAACAGAAGCCTTTTTAGGTCCTGGGCTTCAGAAGTTCACTTCACTAAGCCAAAGTTACTCATCTGCAGAGAGAAATCCCAGACATTTGCCCTCTGGAGTGCAGGAAGAGCTGTGCTTTGATTGACAGGTCACCAACTGCTTAAAGATGCCCAGTACTTGCTCTTGAGCATATAGCACATCTGGGAAGGGAGGAGGCAAACCCTCTTCTTGTTCTCAGTCATGATTCTGATCTTGGATTGCATGAGGTCACATGGCTGTAGTTAGTTACAGAGAAAAGAAGAATTCTAGGAAGGAACTGCACCAGGGGAAAGACTACCTACAGCCGACATCCCCTTCCTCTCCCTCGTCTCCTGTCTCCACCAGTCCTGCTTCTTAAGAAGATGTACCTTAGATCCCAGTTAGTTTGGATATAAAGAACACAGGAAGGTCATATTCTCATGATGACATTAAGAAATAAATCCCACCCCTAGTGTAAAAGATGCATTGCTAGCCTCCTGAAGGTTCCTTAACTCCATGGACCAAAAACTGGTTTTCAGAAGGGGTGGAGTGTGGTATTTGTGGTCATGAGAATTCTCTAGAAAAACAGTGTCTGGACCCTTGCAACTGGAGACTGACTGTAGCAGGGCAGCTTCAGGCTTCCATGTCTGAGGATGGGGCAATCCCTTATCTTCCGAGATCGGTGTACACGATGGGGTAACCTTCTTATACACAGAGGGCTTCTCATCCCTGATCAATACACACAAGAACCCTTCACCAGGCTCAGAGATAAGCGCTGCGTAGCATGAGTCAGTGACAGGTTCTGTCTTGCATCATATCCTAAAATCCAGCTTGGCTTTCCGACCAAGAGAGTATCTCGTTTTACCTGTAGATATTACGTCACCGCCTTGCTTCACCCAGCTCGTTTCCTGGTTTCCAGCCTGGCTCCGAGGAGCCCGACTAACCTTTGGAATCGATGCCATCCACATTCTACATGTTGCCTGCGTGTTTAGTTATTGGAATCGATGCCATCTGCATTCTACATGTTGCCTGCGTGTTTAGTTATTTTGTATCATTAAAAAGGCCAGAAATCAGATCATTAAAAAAAAAAAAAAGGCTTGTAGAAGATTTCCTCATCTTAAATACAATTTCCATGGCACTTCCTGTTCAGTTTTCCGCATGGCTTTCTGGTTAGGGAAGAAAGTGCTCAGCTGGATCAGGAGAGAAGGTTTTTTTTTTTTTTTTTTTTTTTTTTTTTTTTTTTTTTTTTTTTTTTTTTTGGTTTTTTGAGACAGGGTTTCTCTATATAGCCCTGGCTGTCCTGGAACTCACTCTGTAGACCAGGTTGGCTTCGAACTAAGAAATCCGCCTGCCTCTGCCTCCCAAGTGCTGGGATTAAAGGCATGCTCCACCACTGCCCTGAGAGGACAGAACTTTTAATGCTTATCTTAAACATGTCATTTCTAATAGAGGGCTTGAAAAAATATACTGAAAATAATCATTTAAAGAAAACTTTGAATATGGATGTGAGCAATCTTCTGAATTTTGTCTTGTTTGGCTGTAAACATGTACTAACACTGGTAACTGCTGTGGCCAACTTCTGGGGGAGGCAGGTAATTAGTCTCAGGCCTTTCTTCTTCCATTCTTGGGATAGTCCTGCCAGGACAGCCCCACACTAGTGACAAAAGGGCCAGGACCTACCTAGGCAGGGGTCAGGGGCCATCAGAATTGAGTTCTATAGTTTATTCATCTTTTATCTAAACATTTTATATTTAGGTTATTGGCTCATTATTTCTCTTCTTCCTTCTCCTTCCCCTCCTCCTCTTCATCCTCCTTCTTCTCCTTCTCCTTCTCATCTTCCTCCTTGTCCTCCTCCTCCTCCTCCTCCTCTTTCTTGTCCTCCTCTTTGTCCTCTTCATCTGCCTTGTCCTCCTCCTACTCCTTTTCATCCTTCTCCTCCTTGTCCTCCTCTTCTTCCTTCTTGTCCTCATCCTCATTCTCTTCCTCCTCCTCATCCTAGTCCTCCTCGTCTTCTTCCTCTTCCTCTTCCTCTTCCTCTTCTTGCTCTTTCCCCTTTCACCTCTGACACCTTGGGCTTCTTAGCCAGGCTCAGTCAGTATCATTGCTTTTCATTACCACCTTGCTAAATTTCCACTGTGCTCCATACTCTTCAGCTAGACAGGCAACATTCATCCACATGTGCAGGCATTTGGGGGATTCCAGAGGTATGAAGCAACCCTTTATTAAACCTAAGCACATGATTTCTGGGACAAATAGTGATGTGGTAAGAAGAAAAGCAGCTTGAAAGGTTCATTTTAACATACTCCCAATTACAGGTAAGCTTTGCAAAGTGGACCAAGTAGCATTGTGAAAACATATTCACCTGGTAAATTTCTAGCATCCTAGAAAGTTAAACAATACCACAAACTCCACTTTCTTGAAGACATCCTGTAGACTTTAAAATATATGACATTGGCTTTCTTTTTCTACCAAGAAATGTAATCAAATTTCTCAAAGTAAAGAGGTTTGGGGTGACTGTGTGGCTCGTGATATTTCAAAGACCATCTGAGGACTGAAGGTATTTAGGTATGATATTCTTATATTTGGATCTCTTCAGGTGTGAGTATGTTTTATGTGTGTGTGTGTACTTATAAGTGTTGGTGAGTGTGTGCATACATAAATGTGCATGCTATGATAGATTTTTAGTGTCAAAGAGCTTAAAGAAATAAACAAGGCAAAGGATGAAGAACCTTGGGATATAAGTGGCTTCACAGTATAGAAAGCAGAAGGAGGGGGGGCAGTATCACCTCATCACAGATACATCGTTTGCAAAATAAACATTGGAACCCAAGAGCACAGGGTTTCTGGGACAGGTGGTTCTCACTTACACAGCATCCTTTTTTGTTAGTGGGTAAAAGTGCTTCTTGAATGACAGCAGTAACATCAGCAGCAATAGCAACAACAACAAAATCAAATACAGTTCAACCAGTGGCCAGAGCGCAGCTGTGATCCGGTTCCCCAGGGCTTTGGCTAACAGAACCTTTCAACATACACAACAGGCTTCTGCTTTGTCTTCATTTTAATCTTTGGTTCTCTGAGGATAAGGAGAGAAAATCCTTGAGTTTTTTTCTATAATGATTAGCATTTTATATGTCTGCAGCTATTTTTAGGTGTTAATAGATTAATCCCAGCACTCTAGAGGCAGAGGCAAGTGGATTTTTGAGTTTGAGGCCAGCCTGGTCTACAAAGTGAGCTCCAGGATAGCCAGGGCTATACATAGAAACCCTGTCTTGAAAAACCAAAAATAAAATAAAATAAAATAAAATAAATGATCCTCTTAATTACAATTTCTCGGTGGCTCTGCTAAGGGATCTGAAGTGGTCCACATTTGCAGCTGTGTGGAGCACAAGGGACCTACGGGGGCCTAAGGAGCAATGGGTTCAGGGGAGACATAGACTTAAGAGCAACATGGTCATGGACACATAAACTCTTTTCTTTATAGAGTAATCGAGTTCAGGTATTTTGTTATAGCACTCAATAGCAGACTGATTTAGTCTTATGTCTTTCAGTTAGAACTGTAATCTAGGTGTTTACAAACTACATGAAGCTGTTGAATACTTAAAATATGGCTAGTATAAAAGATGTAAATATAAAATATAAAAATAAGTATAATGTATATTAAATGCTTAAGATTTAATATGAAATAATAAGCTATCGCTGTGCCGATATATTTTGAATTTTGATGACATGTTGAAATAGTGTGAATATAATTTAATTGAATAAAATAAACCGTTGAAATTCTTTTCAGTTCATTTATTTTAATAGAGCCACCAGAAGACTAGTAATGACACCATATCGCTTTTGAGGAGGCTGCTTCTAAAATGTGTCTCCCCCTCTTCCTCTCCATGACCATGAGACAATGAAGTGTCTATGACAATTCTTTACTGGATGGCAAGAGGTCAGAAAAAGTCCCAAGAGAGGGTTATTTCCAGGAAGGGCCTGGAAATAGATGGAATGTTCTGGTAGGTAACTCTCCACAGCCTTTGCCTCAGAGACTGTAAAATCCCCTGCACTGTGACTTCCTCAGGGTAGGCCACTCCATTGACCTTGACTTTGTTGTGACTTCCTTCAAATCCCCAAAGGCCTGCTGTTTCTAGTTTCTGAGACTCACTTTCACTTTCAGGTAAGAGTTTGAGTTTTCTTTCACAGCTCTCCCAACACATTACCTCCTCTCTCTCTCTCTCTCTCTCTCTCTCTCTCTCTCTCTCTCTCTCTCTCTCTCTGTGTGTGTGTGTGTGTGTGTGTGTGTGTGTGTGTGTGTGTGTGTGTGTGTGTGATGTAGGTTATGTAGTCCAGGACCACCTTGAACTCTTCATCTTTCTGCCTCCCCCTCCCTGGTCTTACAGGCACCATCCTTGGTTCCTTCCCATTTTTATTTAAATCTCTTTCTGTGCTTGCTAACTTCTACATTCTTTCTCTCAATTTGTCTTTTGGAAGTGCTGATGTTTCTGAGTGCCGTTCTAGCTATGTCTTCAGAATCTCCAGACAACAAGGCCCTAAATGATAACGGCGGTAGTTCAGACTCCATGCCAGTGTCCTTTGACTTAGTTCTATCTTCCCTAAGCTACAGGTATGATTCCAGTCCATCACCCTTCCAGGACCTTTATACAACCCAGCCCATCTCCCTTCCAGGACCTTCATATAATGCTTCACTAGGATTTTCTTGTTGAAAAATGTTTCAGTTTTATTACAAAAGTCCCCGTGTGTTCATTAGTAAAGACAGAGAATATAATTAAGGAAAAGCCATTCTTATTGCCACCTCAGTCATTACCAATGGGTCAGGTTGACTGTCCTCAGAATGAACATCTTACCTTGTATATGAGTTTCCTATGTGCGATAACAAGGTACCCCAGATTGCATGATTTAAAACAATACAAATGTGTTGCTCTGCTGGTTCAGAGTTTGGAAGCTGATATTTTCACTGGGGAACAAGGATCGAGACAACCACAGTGCTCCCTACCAGTGTCTGCTGGAGAGAATCAGAGGGTTTGACCCTTTCAGCTTCTGACATTCATTGGAATGAAAGAAGGAACCTGCCAGCATCTTGTGGCTGTGGCTCCTTCTTCCAGCTCCATGAGCAGAATCCAACCTCTTTCTACTTCGTGATCATATATCCTGTCATATATCATATTTAGAAGTCTGTAATCTGTATATCATATCTTCCAACCCTAAGATATATTCCCTTAGTGGTCATTCAATACCAAATAGAGGTATTTGCACGCACACAAATGCTCAGTGTTGAAAAGTGAAGAATGATAAGGTTTTGCTTTGAGGGTGAGGAGATAAAAAAGGCAGAGTGGAAGAAGTCTCCTTCTCACTGAAGAACCAGATTTGATGCCTGTTAGACAGTCCAGGTATGGAAGAAACCATTCAAAGAAGGAGAGGGTATTCAGGGTCTATTCACGAAGGGGGTTCAGGATAAGAAAAGGAGTGTGCTTCAGACTCAGCAGATTTCTTGTCAAGAACCCTGCAGTTCTGGTGTGGAGGCATGGAGATATTTATTCATGCAGCAGCAGCGGGAGATGGCATACAGAAAAGGGGGGCAGTAGATGAGAGAAGGACCAGGCCAATGCCACAAGCCAATTGATGATAATTTGTGGACGTGATGGTGCCCCAGTTTGATACTCCCAGAATGCCCTTCAATGACACAGATGGAGATCCTTACAGATAGAACATATGTCTGTGCGGTGTGTTCCACTTGGCAAGTCTATTGCGAACATTTTCCCAAGTAAGTGCCTTGCTTCCATGATATCTGAGACTTGCCTGTGTTCTGTGTCTGGAGATATGATGTAGATCCAGCCACTTCTCTTTCTTGCCTGTGATTCCTGTATCCTTCTCTACTGGAAAGCACAGCATGATGATGCTCTCAAAGCTTGCACAGATCTAGAATGATTTTCTTTTCTCTTACAGTAGCAAAGGTTTATCTGCGCACATAGTTTAGGGACATCAGAGCCTGTGATGAGTTGGAGCATCGTGGCATGAGGCAAAAAACTACTCGCCACATTACAGACAGAAAGCAGAGAGAGAAAGCAATGCAGAGAGAGCCAGACAAAAATACTCTTCAGGGTGTATCCTCCAACCAATCCCACTTCCTCAAGTGTCTACCATCTCCCAACAGGGTTACTAGCTAGGAGACGAGCTTTAACTAAAGGAGTGTTTGTGAATATCCAGATCCAAAATATTCTGGAAATCCTTTTGGACCCTACCTGGATCCCGATCAGCTACTACCAACTTCCTTGGTGCCCTGCTAGTCCTGAAGCAGACTCTCAGGGTTGTTTGAACAGGGCTGCTCAGCTCAGCAGCTTATCGAAGTTCACAGTTCCAAATGCTGGAATCTGAGATGCAGCTGTAGGTAGAAGCTAGGGGTGGGTAGTGTGAGGGTGGGACTGGGAGGAGAGGAGGGAGGGGGCAGTGATCAGTGATCGGGATGTAAAGTGAAGACACAAAGGGGAAGAAGAACCAAACCCAACCAAACCAAATGACTTCGCCTACTGAACTGCCTCACAGGCTGGCTTTGGGATCTTTACAGACTTAATCCAGAGTAGGTAAAGTCATGCTATAGACTGGGTCCAATGGTTGAGATCCTTATACAGTGATTTTCTTAGGATAACTTACTGGAAGTGTGCAGTATTTGTTCTGAGGAGGAGAAGACAACACTGGTGACTGTTAAAATGTTTATTTCTAGGGAGTAAACACTCCCTCCAGAAACCTGGACATGTATGAGTTTGGAGGTGAACCCGTTCTGGTGGAGTGGAGCTGGCTAATTTAAGTCTGTCTCCCCATGATCAGAGCCTCCTAGGACCTTCCAGTCTTGGAGAGCCACACTTTACAAAGGTCAGGGCCAGGTGACCCCACATTCTATTCTGTTGACTTGTTTGCTCTCCGTCCCTCTGATTGAATCTGTGGCTGTCTGGCTGAGTCGGATTGCTGGGTCAATTGTAGATCATTATCTCTGGGTCCTCACTCTGCCTCTTTCCTGAGTGGTCAGTAGGTACTTGTTTTCAGAGAGCAGCCATTGCACAACACCTCAGAAGCAGGCAGGATCCTGCAGATAAAGCTGAAAGGGAAGAATGAACCACACCTTGTGGAGGGAGATGGCTCTGAGCCTGCCCGAGACAGATGGATTCGGGGAATTCCCATGACTCAGGGCTTGGGGAATATAGACAGCAAATCATGTTTAAATTCAATTTCAATAAATAAGTGATTCTGCAAATAAAAAGTTCCGGATCAGTTACTTTTCTCTTCACAACAGCAAAACATCTTGCCAAAGTAACTTAAAGGAGTTTTATTTTTATTTCAGTCCATTATGTCACGAAAGTCAGGAACTCCAGGAAGCTGGTCATGTCAGATTCAGTCAGGAAGCAGGGAGAATGATGAAAGGCGGCCCTTAGCTCATTTTCTTGGGCCAAGATCACAGATCAGGCAATGGTCCTGCCATGTCAATTAACCCAACCTTCAGACTCTCTCACCGATAGGCCCAGAAGATGGTCTCCTAGATGTTTCTAGACTGGTGATTCTCAACCTGTGTGTGGTTCAAGACCCCTTTGGGGGTTGAACAGCCCTTTCATGGAGTCATATATTAGATATCTCCATTACGATTTCTAAAAGTAGTGAAATTACAGTTATGAAGTAGCAATGAAAATAGTTTCATGGTTGGGGGTCACCACAAGCCAAGGAGCTGTATTAAAGGGTCACAGTGTCAGGAAGGCTGAGAACCTCTGCTCCACACCCTTTCATGCTGAGAGCCAACATCAACTGTCACACAACCCAAGCTTCTGTTTCTGTAGATGAGATAGGCTCCAGAGAAGGCAAAACTCTCGTCGTTGGAGACACAGCAAGTGGTAGCATCACCATAAACCATGCAATCTACAGGCAGAGATTCTGTGCTTTGATCGTATGTTTGTTCCTTTTCATTGTCTAGAGTGGAGAAAGGGAAAAGAAGAGGAAACAACTCACACTCAAAGCAGTGGCTGTGTGTGTAGACGTGGAGCAAGATGTCTTTTTTACTCTTTAAACTCCTGCCAGCATCAGGCATGATTCCAAATGGGCTTCTCTGTAGAGGTTTGGTACTGGGTCTAGAGATTCAATCAGAGGCACGGAGAGTAAACAAGTCAACAGAATAGAATGTGGGGTCACCTGGCCCTGACCTTTGTAAAGTGTGCCCTGGTTAATTTTTTTCTCCTACTTGTGACTCAGCATAGTGTTCTTAAGTGTGGAGTGAGTATGATAATAGTACCTGCCACCAGAACACTAACTAAATTATGTATTTTATACAAAGTAAGTAATATATCACGACTTTTCAAAATACAAGTTGCTATTATTCTCAAATTCAGGTGATGTGGCAGGCCGTTTTCACCCATCCATTGGTTCATATCAAGAACTTTATCTAGGGATGTAGACATGTTTGACAACCTATACACCAACCATCATAACTTGCACCTTATGAAGAGTCTGGATTGTTTAGGAGGCAGTTGTCTTTCCTTATTACTCTGTCCTCAGTGAAAGAGACCCTGTCCTAAGAGCAAGTATAAGGTCAGGATAGTCATTCATACCTGTTACATCATCTGTTCTCAGTGATTGGTTCAGAGTGATCAGATGATGCCAGAGAGAGAGAGAGAGAGAGAGAGAGAGAGAGAGAGAGAGAGAGAGAGAGAGAGAGAAGGAAGACTGGTTGGATGAGGACCTGAAGTAGAGGGAGATTTTCTTGTTGATGAAACAGAGACTTTCCTCTCTCTAACTTCTGGTGATCTGACATTTACTTGGGACAGCAGCAGTTATAAAAGAAGTCATCACAAAGGGAGGAGGCTAGAACCTAGCCAAGCAGAGGTAGGTTAGCTGCTTGGTACAGATGTGGCTATGCCCGAGAACTTCCTGCTATGTGAGATGGAGCTCCCCATGATATATCTGTCATGACTTTTCTGGACTTAGAGTCAAGGAAAGGTGTACCCTAGATATTTTAGTTTCCTATCTTGCTCCCCATGCCCCACATAAACAAGGCAACCCCAAAGGGATTTGCCTTATTTATTCCAACCCAGGCAGGTAGCAAGTGACCAGCAGGTCAGTTTTAAATGCCTTTTAGTGCCCAGGGCATCATATTTTGAATGTTTGTCATTTAATAAGTAGACAGCTTCTTGGAGACCCACAGTGAAAACTGAGCTGTCTTGCCTCCAGGTGGTCTAATGGCTCATAATGAAGGCACAGTGCAATCTGACATGCTTCAGCACCTTTAACGATGTTCCCATCTAGGGCTTGTAGTAAGCCTCATGGGTTTCTAAACAACAAACCTCATTTCTAGGGCATGTTTTACCACACTCAGTTCTGTGGTGAGGGTTGTTTGCATTTTATTGAGATAACAGATTTGTTTTGGGTAGACACCACATCTTTAAAAATTATTTTTTATTAATTCTTTGCAAATTTCATACATTGTATTTTGGTTGTATTCATCCCCTCTGAACTCCATTCCATACTTACCCAACTTTGTGTTCCTACAAAACCAACAAAACTCTTAACTGGGAATCTGGGAGGAAAGGTTGAGGGTGAAATTCATAAGATTAAGTCAGCATGTGGAGGATGTCTCAACCTTTTCTTCTCTGAGGGGCCCATGCCCCAGTTTTATAGATGATTCTCTGAATGTTGTCTGGGGAATCAGTATTGAAACATTCCTTTGATTCTACTGGAACTAAAGCTGGGACTCAGAAATCTTCATCTCAAGACTGTTGTCTATCCCGAAATGGATATCTCTTATACCTTCCATTATTTTAATTGGAGCAGGCAGAGGCTTTCTATAAACACTTACCCACTCAAAGTCTACATGCCTAATGAAGAAAACATAGTACTGTGGTTCCTTTGGAGAACTTTAGTCATTTAAGCTCATATCTCAGGAATAAAGACTGAAGCTTCCTGTCCACACAGTTGGGCGGACTTATGTTACTCCCATTGCTCCCTTTCAATCCCACAGATAATTACTTACGAACTATTGTGTGCTCTGCTGGCCAAATAGATAGCTTTTGAATATTGCATGCTCAGAACCCAAGGAGGGTTGGAACTGTATGTTACTCAATGATAAAGGGTGTGCTTCTTGTGTGCAAGGTGCTAGGTTCAATCGCAGCACAAACCAAACACTCAAGCAAAACTCTCCCAGAGCCACAAGTGTTTCCTGAAAATCACCTGTGCTCCTTTCAATTGTCCACATTCCCTACCCTTTCTGCCCTTTTTGGAAAAAGAAGTACAAAGTTTCTAAGTAGCACTGGGCCAGTGAGATATTTTACTACTGGAGTTTTTCTAATACTATTTCCCCGTGCCCCCCCCTCTCCTCCTTTGTATGCTAACAGATTTGCATGCCTTTCTTCTTGTTTCACCTTTGCCAGTTTGTCCCAGCAAACCTTCAAAGGGTGGAAGGCAGAGGTCAAAATTCTGTTTACCAAAATTCTTATGGTAATTAAGAGTAAATGCCTTAGGATGACATATTTCATAGTGGTAGAGGTACGACTGATTGCATTTCCTTCTCACCTCAGAAAGTTCTGCATCAGCTAGACCTAGTCCTCCATGACTTTCATGTGTGCAAAACTTCAAGGGTTGTGAGTGACCTTGACTGATAGGGCCAAGTAATAGAGGTCTAGGTCAATGACTATGTAATTGCTCCTGGTACTGCACTCATGATAGTCAAGTGATTAGCTCACCAACCATCCTGACTTAAAAGTGATCATAGCAGAGAAAACAAAAATAAAAAGGAAGATAGCAAACACTTACTAAACACCAGTCTCTGCTTCAGATCCAGACTACCCATTACTATTGAATTCTTAATCTGAGTCAGTAAAAATGACATCCTTTATATTAATTAGTGTAATCCTCAAGGCAACAATAATAAATATGTAAGAGGAAAACTATTTTTTCTTTTGTTTCTTTTAAAGGCATTCTCTGTAAGAAAAGAAATTAGAAAGAGAAACACACACAAGTTTTCTATCATGCATGCATTGCCAGAGTTGGGAAGAAAACCCAGAGAAATGAGTCAGTCTTGAGATAACATACCGAAGAAGTTTCAGACTTGAGCATGTGGGACAAAGGCAGAAGGCCAGGGGACAGGAGACAGCCTCAGAGTCAGGGGCAGCTCCAGCATTTAGGACCAGAACCAATGCCTTCTTTGTTGATTGCGTCTCTAGAAATGCAGCCATGTTTCTCTTCTTTTTTTTTTTTTTTTTTTAAAGATTTACTTTATTTATTATGTCTAAGTACACTGTAGCTGCCTTCAGACACTCCAGAAGAGGGCGCCAGATCTCGTTATGGATGGTTGTGAGCCACCATGTGGATGCTGGGATTTGAACTTATCACCTTTGGAAGAGCAGTCGGGTGCTCTTACCCGCTGAGCCATCTTAAGTGAGAAGGAACAATTCCAGTGTGGCTAGGATAATCTCTTAACTCCTCCAGAGTCTGAAGTTTCTCAGAAACAGTCAGTTCCAAGCAATCAATCCCAAAGCAAAAAAAACAAATAAAGAAACAAAACATGTTTATGGGTAGTGTGTTTCTGGTATCTTTTAGCTATGCTGGGGTGCCTTATTAGCTATTAATATTACATAAAACTGGGGTACAGAAAGAGGTAAGTGTTTTAATCAGGTTATAAGTTAGGAAATCAGAGTTTAATTCCTGGTGTTCTGGGTCTAGAACACCAGTTTAATCAGCATCCTATGGGGCCTTAATAGGCAAAATATTTCATGAGAGGAAGCAGATGGTTTGAAAATGGTAAACAGATGGTGGGAACCACAACAGCTTCACTAAGCCAGTTTCATCTCTCTACTTTATCTGTGCCTGAAGCGTTGGGAGGCAAGTTTGGCAAAGCTCACCCTCCAGGCAAATCTTTTGAAGACCAGCCTGACTATGTCCCGACCAGTTTTTAAGGTCTGTAGGAGATAAATAATGTGAGCTCTTCCTTTTGATGTTTAGACTGAAGTGTAATGACTTACCTACTATGGACTACAGAAACGTCATGAGCTGCCTTAAGTCTTTAGGAGAGGTAGAGTCTCCTGTTACCTCTCCCCACCCCCTTGTGCTAGTGATTGATGCATGCTACATCACGCATGCTAAGTAAGTGTTATATCACTGAGCTATATTTCAGTCTGGGAATATGCATTTTGACCTGCTCCCCAAGTGATTCGGATGCACATACTCTTTGAAATACATTTGGAAACCAGTTGGCCTTTGTGTCTTCTTTCTGCCCTGTGTATAATGACAACAGGAGATTTGTCACTGTGGGGTGTCCTTGTCTGCTCTGAGGACAACTGTAAGACCAGGACTGTGGAGTCAAGCATTGGAAGATAAGGGCCGCTCTGTACTCCTCGCCTCCCACCCTGATTTCTCTTGTGAAGTAAGGAAAACAGAGACCAAAAACTGTGGGCTGGGATGAAATCACCGCCTAAGAGACACTGGAGTTCATGCGTGGTCATAACAGCCTGTTCTGCTCTATATTGTACATTGGAGTTAGTAATATTGTAGAGAACACTGGAGATGAAAATAGTCCAAATTTCTTAAAGAAGTAATAATCGTTAGGATTTCTTCTTGCTCTTTTCCTTTATATAGCCTCTGTTTACGAGCTTGTTCTAGTACACTGCCATGCAGCCATGACTCCCACTGTGCTTTGTGTACTGCAGTGGCTCAGCTGAGCACATTATGTAGATCCAATGCAGCCCTAGTTCTTCAGGCAATCCCCACTGATTGACCCATGAAAGATGATACGCCCGATATTAGTACCTTGAGAGGAATATGTGAAAACTTTACTCGTTTGTTTATTCACTTTACAGCCTGATCACAGCCCCCTCCTCTCTCTCCTCCTAGTTCTACCCTCACAACCCTCCCCCAAGTCCGCCCTTTTCCTCAGAGAAGGGGAGCCCCCCCGCCCGCCCCTGGGTACCAACCTACCCTGGTACATCAAGTTGCAGCAATACTAAGAGTATCCTCTTCCACTGAGGCCAGACAAGACAGCCCAGCTCTGGGAAAGGATCCAAAGGCAGGCAATAGAATCAGAGACAGCCCCTACATGAAAAATAAGCTTTACATGTGCAGCATCTGTGTAGGGGGCTTAGGTCCAGGCCCTGCATGCTCTTTGGTTAGTGGTTCAGTCTCTGTGAGCCCCCATGGTCCAGGTAGGTTTACTCTGTAGGGCTTCTTCTGGTGTCCTTGATCCCGCTGGCTCTCTCAATCCTTGCCTCCACTCCTCAAGACTCTCTGACCTCTGCCTATTGTTTGGCTGTGGATCTCTGCCTCTGTTTCCACCAGCTGCTGGATGAAGCCTTTTTTACTTCTAAACCCACTTGCCTTTGAGAGTCAACATAATCCAGGATCTGGTTTAAATTTAGAGTCACAGTCAGGAACAGTGGAGCAAGAAGAGAAAGACAATCTTTGTCCTCTCTTTGTCTTTCTTTCTGAAAACAGGTCAAAGGCACACTTCCAATACAGGGGAGCTCTCCCTTCCAACCCTAGAGCCCAGAGGTAAGGGATATCTTTATCTCTGAAGACACAGAGGCCCAGAAGAATGCAAGCCAACAGGTCTTGCTACATTCTGCCTAGTTTTGGCAATCTATTCTACCTTCTTCATCCAAGAACACATGGAGACTTCTCGCCTCTCCACTCTAGAAGTTAAAATCTTTAAGGAGGAGTGCCTCATTCTGTAACTTTTAGAAAGTCAGACTTGCTCTTTCTCTGAGCAAGATGGAGACAGAGGAGACAAGATTGGTTTCCCAGAGAAATGCTTAAAGGTCCCCCAGTATTGACTGAGTTACTCCTGCTGACCAAGGTAACAGAGTGGCTGTTTTCTGCTTAGCACTCAGCCCTCAGGCAGCCAGTAGTATTCCCTTAGAGGAACTATGAATGAGACTATCTCTTTGAAAACCAGGGCTAGGGAGAACAGGAAATTTGGAAAAAAAGCTGCATCCTTTCTGGTCCTAGCGAGAGTACCACTTCACTTCTACTCATGATAGCGTAAGATGGTCCCTGTTGTGAGGAGATAGATGCTCATGAAGTTGGATCTTTTCTGCTTCTGGGTCATAAGAGAAGCTGGTCTATGCCCTGGTGGAGAGGCTGTCTATAAGCTCCAGGACTGTTTCCTGGGAGAATTGTTCTTATGTTGATAATCTCAAAACCTCAAGGAGGAAGACCACCAACCCAGATCATCATGGCCAAATTAATTAAAGCCAGCAATTAATTAAAGAAAGCGATATCTTTATATAGGCTGCCTCCTTCTAAAGATAGTGTTCAGCATTAGACATGGGGAAGATAAGGTTTTTACAGCTCAGGGGTAAGAGGTTTCCAAGTGGGGGATGTAGCAGGCAAGTATGTGGGGCTACAGAAGCAGAATATAACAAGGTAGTCATAAGAACACGTGGTTATTATAACCCTTTAAAACAAACAAAAGCATGCTTCCCCTTTCCTGGAATAGGCTACAGAACCATTTGTACTTAAGGTTACAGGCGGGGCATAGGCCAGTCCTTGAGAAATGGATTTAATCATAAACAGGAGTAAACCGAGTTTGTCTTTACTATAAGATGTCTTTTAAGCCTAAGATGGAGGCAGGCTGGTACCTCAGTGTAACAGAGAGATGAGAGTAGGAAGGAATTATTGTGGGGCCTTCACCATTTTGGATCATGTGAGAAGGAAAACATTAATTTGCTAATTGGTCCCAAATGTGCTAAGTCCTGACTCTTCCTCAGCTCAGGATGAGACTAAGGACTAGAAGAACTTTCTGAAATGACTGCACGAGGGAGGTCATAGGCAGAGAAGCTGACTGCGAGAGGGAGGTCATAGGCAGAGAAGCTCATGAGTGAGTGGCAGGGAAGAAAAGCAACACTCCTCGTGTTGGTTTGTATATGCTCGGTCCAGGGAGCGGCACTATTAGGAGGTAGGGCTTTGTTGGAGTAGGTGTGTCACTGTGGGCATGGGCTTAAGACCCTCATCCTAGCTGCTTGGAAGTTAGTCTTCTATTAGAAGACTTCAGATGAAGATGTAGAATTCTCAGCTCCTCCTGTACCATGCCTGCCTTGATAATAATGGACTGAACCTCTCTGAACCTGTAAGCCAACCCAAATTAAATGTTGTCCTTTATAATATTTGCCTTGGTCATGGTGTCTTCTCACAGCCATAAAACCCCAACTGAGACATTCCTCAAAACTTACTTAACTTTGAGCACTTTCTTCACCCAAAGCTAGAGTCATGGTTGAGGCCACTGTAGTAAAAGACAGATAGGCTAACATGATGTGTTAACAAGTGTGGGAATTTACCTAAGAAAGCATCTCTCTCTCTCTCTCTCTCTCTCTCTCTCTCTCTCTCTCTCTCTGTCTCTCTATCCTTTCCTTCCCCCTCTCTCCTTCCTTCCTTCCTTTCTTTCTTTCTTTCTTTCTTTCTTTCTTTCTTTCTTTCTTTCTTTCTTTCTTTCCCAAAGAGCCTTTAAACACACAAAAAAGATTGATGGTTAAGTAAGTTTTAAAGAGCACATCACACAGGTCTCTTTGTGGTGGGTTTGTTCAGAGCCCTAATAAGCAGTGTGCCTCATAAGCAAGGATGGAGAACATGGTGACGATCAGCTTCCATGCATACTCAGAAGCACACTTGGAAAGAACTCACAGTTCTCAAGCAGTTTCTTTTGTTATTTGAAGTCTCCTTTCTCAGCTTGCACAACATATGATGGAGAGACGCAATGGGCCAACCAAGGGGCCCAAGAGTCAGAAGACCCGGGTGCTAACATTTCATCTCCTGCCCACAGTAATAGCAGCTTGGTGTCTACTTTATCAAAGGATGACTATGGGAGTTGGATCTCTCCATCCACCAAGTTTGAGGCAGGGTCTCGGTTTTTTTCCCAGTTGGCTAGCTGCCTTATGAGCTTCTGAGAAATTTCAGTCTCTGTCTCCCAAAGAAATGCTCCTGTCTATGCCTCTTATATCATCATAGGAGTTCTGGGGTTACAGATTGGCCCCAAATCTATCTCTTCATATGGATTTTAGAAATCTGAACTCAACTCATTAGGCTTGCATAGAAAGCACTTTTACCCATAAGCCATTACCAAGAGGTCCAGGTTTTTCTTTTTTTATGATGGCATGGAGCAGAACTGAGAAGTCTCTTATTTGTATGAACAGTGGTTCAGGCAGTGCTATCTCCCTTTATTCCTTGTTTATTCTTTATCAAATCCACAAGCTCAAATACCTTTTTAAAACAAGGCATAACTTGAGCAGATTCTAGAAAAATCATGCTCAGATTCATCACCATCTTGAAATGTTTAAATTCTTCAGGTTGGCTTGTGGTATTGCTTATTGCAGAATGCAAATACACAGTTTATTTGTTTACTCATGATTGCTAGTTAACTGTCTCCTTGCTATATTAAAACGTGAGTCTCAAGGGAGAGAGAGTGAAGTACAGGGCAGTCTTGATTTTCATTTCTTTGAACACAATTTCCTTTCATAAGTCTTAATTTTAATGATTTATTTTCTAATGACAAAAATCAGTCTTGCTTTGGGTCATTTTGGAAGAACTCAGAACATTTCAAAGCAGAGTCCTGCCCTTTCACCTACTTAATGGAGGCAGCAATTTGTGCTGTCCAGGGATGCATCTCCAGAACTGTTTAAGTTTGTTGCCTGTTGAGACATACCTTTTTGTAATGGATTGGTCAGTACCACAAAGCAAACGGGGAGTCAGGGGCATAGCAGGCTGGTCAGACAGAGAAAAATGATTTGTAGTACAACTTGTGTAATGATCATAATACCATTCACAGAAGTTCCTGTGTCAGACCCTGTTCTATGCATTTGACATAAATTATCTCCTTTAAGACTCAAAATAGAAATGTGGGGGTGTACCATCATTACTCTGGATCTACATATGAGAGAAGCAGCAGGCTGACATTGCCTACTGCAGAGTTTGGCTTCAGGGATTGTAAGAGAGGTCCTGATATAACAGACATACTGTGAGTTCACATGTACCAACCAGGGTTCTGGGAGACCCCATCCCCAGTTATGGTTGATTGAATCCTGGATGAATACTTGGCTCCAAGTAGCTAAATCATTTGATAATCTGATTCAGTAGAATTTTAATTAAAAGTCATAAAGATGAGGGTCTCTTGAAGAGTGACAGGGATAGAGGAACTATTCTGGATGAGGGGTAAGCACATGAGAAAGTAGTGATATGGACTGTCTTCTTGAGACAAGGAAAGAAAGACACATGATCCCAAGAAACAGAGAGATTAAACACATTAGGTATGGCCCATGTCATTGGTGAGTGTGAATAAAGATTCAGAACCCAGAATTTTTAGAGCTCACTCTTCCCATCTCTGAAGTGGGAACAGTAACATTCCTGTCAGGTGATCAGCTTAGAGCATCAGTGAACATTCACAGCGTGCTGGTTATGATTACCCTTAGCAGTGTTTCTTTCGGTCTTTTACCCACCAATGGTCCTTCTTGTACTTGAGAGTTCCCATAGAATGCAAGACCTTGTGCTTCTCAGCTATGTGCTGAACCATGAAGTCATTCCTTCCATATTTGCTCTTCAAAGGATCATAACAAAAGAAAAAAATAGCAATGCTGCATGTTGGCTGCTACCCATTCCCTTCCTTTTCATGAATAGTAATGTAGTGCCAATGAGGTATTCTGCTTTCATTGTGTCCTCGATACTGAAGAGGATACCGAGTGAGAGGTGTGAGGATGGATTAGTGGGAGAAACACATGGAGCAAAGTAGTAATAAACAATACAACAATATGCATCAATTATGGAGTGCTTTTCATAGACCAGTGGTTCTTAAATGATGGTCTGTGGGAACAGCATAAAACAGCAGCAGCAACAGCAGGTAGAGCTTCTAGCCTTACTCCCCAAATTTCAAGTTCAGCAGTCTTCAGAGGGTGAAGGTAGACATTCACAAAGTTCCTCAGGAGATCTGAAGGGCAACAGAGGGAACTACTGGGGTAAGTATAATCCAAGCTTGCTATATGGATACATGATAATGCCATACTAACAGTGTTATATTGTATAATTAACATACAAGGAGGGAAAAATTTAAAAATAAGTTTTTCAGAGAGCTTTTTATTTTGTAATCAGATTTCATAACCACCACTGTAGAAGACATATTATAGTTAGGATTTCTGGAATCTAGTTAGGAATCAACATTGAGTTTTAGAAGATGTAAGACAGTGGGGAACATTCCAGATGGGAACTAGAGGCTTTGCATGATGTGTGCCAGGGGTGGGTATGGAGTGATGGGAACTATGGATAGAAACAATGAGTCCACAAGGGAGGGCCTGCAGGGTAGAGTCATGCTTAAGTCATGCATTTGTGTTAGTGGGGTCAGTCTCACCTTGGTCTAGTGGCTATTTATTTATTTATTTTTAGTATACATTTTAAGTGTGCAGATTACTGGCTCTCATTATGGTATCTTCATGTTTGTTCTGTATTATTTTCTTTTCTTGTCACTGTGACAAAATATCTGGCAGAAACCACTTAAGATCAGAAGGAGCTATTTTGCCTCACAGTTTGAGAGGGTCCATTACGGCTAGGAAGGCAAAATGGCATGCTTAGTCTGTGGCAGTAGGGGTGGGAGACATATGCCTTCACTCAGTACTCACTAGGAAGCAAAGAATACAAGGAAGAGCTAGGGATGGGTGTAACCATCAAAGGTCAGCCCCCAAAGACTACAGCCGCAAGCCAAGGTCCTTCAAAAAACTATGCTTTCAGAACACCAGCCTGGGATGGGGGCAGGGGTGACATTTCAGTTCCCAACCATAGCATGCATATAATCTCCTTTGGTCACATTCATTTCTCACCCATTGCCTTTTCTTACCCCTACTGCTTCTGCTTTCCAAGTAATAGTCACACTTTTACATTTAGTTTCCTTTTGAATTCCAAAACTAAGAGAAAACTCTAGTTATTTGGTTGTCAGCTTGGCTTAGTCTACTTTACAGGGTGATCTCTGGTTCCATCCATTTGGCCAATGTTTTTGGACAGGCACCTTGTAGTAGGTGGAGTAGCTTTCCTATTGTCTCTGGTGCTAAAGCTAGGCAACCTTTTCTTAGCCCTTGACATCTCATTTTATCTCTAGACTCTACTGTCAGGGCCATAATGCAAAGGAGCAGAGAAGTGGGAAGAGGAGGAACTGATGCCTCAGTTTTTCAGGGAAGTGTTGGAGGGAGCTGGTCACGTCCAGACTCTGGAAAAGCCAGTTCAGTGAGACCTGAGCCCAGCTTAGTCTGAGTGACAGCCTCCAGGAAGTTGTTCGCTCAGCTGATTCACAGCTCAGCTCTGTGGTACTGACACCCTCTTTACCAGAAAGGTTTGCTGAGGACAGATGAACCTTAGCCTCAGGAAGCCTTCCAGGAAACTGAAGATTTTAACAGAAGAGCTTGTTCTGTGACTTTGTTTTAAGCGTTCCATGCCAGGCCTAGGATGGCTGAATCTTTCTTCCCAGCAGCCCTCAGTCTCTGTATGGATCTGATATGGACTCCAGACACATTCACACCCTGAACTTTAGAGGGTTCAGCTCCTTTTCCTTCTCCCCATCCCTCCGAGAAGAGTGATTCTTCATGGTGTTATCCTATGTTCTAGACATGGGCCCATAAACTTTGGCCCTGTGAGCTCTTCTTTGTCCTGCACCTTTTGAGATCAAGCACACTTATAGGCATACATGTTTTTCAGCCTATGCTAATAAATGTCCAACCTCTGCTATAGCCCACCACCAACCAGAGATAATGGAAGAGAAATATTAGGATATGGTGGAAGTCGACCTGCTTAGCAATAATTCTTTGGGGGTGAACTCAATCATTTTTGGCAGCAGTTCAGCCCCATGGCAACACTACACACGAACCAGTAGATTCAGTCCAGTCCTCTCATCAGGCAGACACCATACATGAACCAGCAGCTGTAGTTTAATCCTGAAGAAAACAGCAAGGCTTGCCAACCAACCTGAGGTGAGACCACTGAAGTGGCAAGCTGCCACAGGAACTTCATGAGAAGTTCTTTGGTGAGTTTCTCTGAATGGAAGTATTACCACAAGTGGAGCTTAACAATGCTATGTAAGATGAACTAATGCATGCATGTAGTTAGCAAAGACTAGTGAGGCAGAGAAAACCAAACTAATGCTCCAGCTCCTGTTGTTTGTGGGTTCATATTTATATTACACGTCCTTTCACATGTCTTCTGTAGCAAACATCCTTTCTTCTGTATCTGCTTCAGGAAAACATTCTTTCACATGTCTGCTTTAGCACACAAAACATCATTTGTGTCCCACAAAACACCATTTGACATAACTGACTTTCCAAAGAAACCAAAGTTTCCACTTCTCACACACACACACACACACACACACACACACACACACACACACTTAACAAATTGCTTTCATAGAAAGTAAATCTTAGAGGGAATACAACAAAAGCTATAGATTCACCTGAATCAACGTGTGGAGGGCCCACCAGGGCCTGATGGTGACAGCAACCATCATCATCAGACCTTCTTAGGCTGCTGTGCCTCACAATTTCAAAATGTGGAGTGTTTAGAGGCATCTGACCTCAGCGGGGACTCCACTGTGAAAATGCTTCACTTTTTGATGTAGAATATAAGAAGAAATGTCTTTTGGGTAGAAAGATTTTCTGGGCTGGTGTCTGAGGCTCCAATTCTGGCAGGAGACTACTGCTCTCCACCAGTGAATTTAGAGTGATTTTGAGGAACATACATACCTATTTCTCACCTCCAGCACTTGGACATGATTGACATTTTTAATTGTCTCCTCTTTCTCTCATTCAGAAGTTCAACAAAACCATACTCTCATATTCTAGAGTTCCAGTGGACTCTTTCTTTCCATAAAGAAGTGTTCAGCATCTTGGCCCTTCACTCTATATAGAACCTATACATAGACTCTGTACATAGACCCATGGAGATCTTAGGATAGGGTGTGTACCAGTTGGTTAATAGGGTGAAGGGCCCTTTCAGAGAGTGCCATGTTTTTTAGGAGCCAGAAATACCACATCCCCCCTCCCAAAATTGGAATTTTAGGATTTCCATAAGGCCTTATTATAAGTACATTGTGTCTCTGAATGTGATAGTTCATGGGAATGGAAAAAGTTGCAAGTCTCCAGAAGCATCTACAACAGCTATTTGGAAACATAATGGAGTATTTGTAAAGGAAAGATGATGTTTCATGGTCTCTCTTTTAGCCATGAGAGTGTCACTGTGTGTTTTAAGGGATTCTATCCATGTAGAGCACAACACAGGAGAGGGCCGAAGTGGATAAAGCAGTAAGGTGTTCCAAGTGTGTCTGTCCCTTCCTGTGCCATGAAGCCACAAGCCTTGTCTGGTTTGCTTACCAGATTATCCTCAGTTCCTGTCATATAGCACATGGTGAATAAACTGATATCCTCCTATGAACTGAGATGGTGTTAGACCAGAGAAATGACTTGACCAAGACTTGGGTGATGTCTTTGAAGGATTTTCACACTAGATAGTAAGGCAAATAAGTGAGGAAAAAACTAATATCATAAAATATGGTAAGAAATCTTTGTAAGTATCTCAGGGGAGTAGTGCTTGGGACAGAATTAATTGTGATGAGCAAGGCAAGGTGTGTTTGTGTCAGGGGTTTATAGAGGAAACGGTCTTAAAAGAGGCATGTGAAGATTGGGAAACAATCAGAGAGTGCCTTCTTAGCTCACGAGGAATGTGGAGGTGAGTATAGATCTTGAAGGATATGAAGGGGAGGTATAATGCCGAGTGAGAATGTTTGAAACTTAAGCAGAACTTATGGTACATAGAGAATTAATGGAGATTCTTGAAACAGAGAAGGTACTATGCTGAACAGAGAGGAGATACTCCATACAAGAGACGCAGAGATGTATTGCCCAATACCTAGGGATGAAGCCAAAATAGCATGTATTTGCCAGGTCAATGGAGAATGCAAGAGAGATGGGTCTACCAGATGACCCATACGGAGAACCACAAAATTCTACATGGGAAGAGTTAAATCACAGAGGGATAGGAGGAATGGTGGCTACTAGTAGCTGGGGAGGAAAAAGTGAGGTGTTAGGTTTGATGGATTTAGAGTTTCTGTTTTACCAAGTTGACAAGGCCTTCTCTGAGGTTCCCTCACAGGGGATGGAACACATTTTATTTTTTCTGTGTTCCTTAGAGTGAATGCTTTCTGACTTGAAGCTAGCCATCTACAGACTACATTTTTCTCAACTCCCTGGTAGCTTCCCTTCCTGAACTGGTTCAATTTTGATGATTCTGTGACATTAACATACACCTTAGAGGAGAGAGATGGATTGGGACCATACTACTTGGCTAGTCTGTGGGTCGTTTAGCTTTTCTGAGGCAGCTCTTCTGAAGGAATCTATGTATTTGAGTGGGTGATGGAGGCAGAGTATGGGCCATTCCCACGTCATCAGATATCATGGGGCAGACAGGAATTAATGACATGAGCCGGCAGCACGTTAGGGCTTGTACTCAGATTTAAGCCCCTTCAACACCGAGAGCAGCTGGTGATTTTCTGCTGGAGGAGGAGACCTTTGGGTCCCTGTGCTTACACATTCAGATCCCCAGGGTTTAGTTTTTCCATTTCCTCTCCTCAACTTATTCTCCTCTTTCTCTCTCAGCATGGCCTTCTGTAAGAGCCCGAACTTTATAATGCTTTTCACTTGCTGGTCAGTCAAGTTGACTTGCAAAGTTAAGTTTTGGTTCACAGGTAGCTCAGATCTCAAGATCCACAGATTTACCCTTAACTCAGTTCAGCCATACATATCAGGGATGGAGACTCTTCCTGGCAAATGCACCAGTGGTTAATTAAACATGGAGCCTACAATTAATTTGCTGTCTTAAGATCTGTGTTTACTCTACATACACTTATACAAATCTACTGTCTGTCATCACAGAAAATCTCCCTCTCTCTGAGTTCTTTTGCTCTTGGATAACACTGCCCTGATCTCTCTTGAAGTTAGAACTTTCCACCAATTTACTGCCAGCTAGAAGCTGTACTGTCCGTGTAGCTCAGTTAGCAACTGGTAGTCATTTCTCTCAATGAGCAGTTGCCATATTTGAACTTACTTCCTTTTTATTACAGGTGTGTGTGTGTGTGTGTGTGTGTGTGTGTGTGTGTGTGTGTGTGACAGTACACAATTGCAGGTCAAAGGACAACTTGGGGAAGTTGATTACCTCCTTCCCCTATGCAAGTTCTGGGACTCAAACTCAGGTTATCATGCTTTTTACCCTCTCGGTCATCTTGTTGATCTGCCTTTTTCTTTTCTTTTCACAAAGATCAGCTCTTTGTTGGGTTCTGGAGGACTTCCCTACCCACTCCTTTCTCTTCTCTTTATCTTTAACAGTCAGTCTCTTGATCTTCTAACTCCATCTTGCAGTCTATTTTACAGGGGACTCTAGTGACCCCTTGCATAACAGTACTCTTTCTTTGGGGACATCTACACATCTCTCACATAAGGATCTATCCTACTTAGTGGCGACTCTTTTCTCTGGATCAGACTGCCTATATTTGACCTTTTTTCTAGTCCCACCGCAGTCCCAGCGTTAAAGGAGGTGATGAGGAACCCGTGAGAGTTATTGGCGTAAATTAAGGAGGATAGTGAGTAATTGGCATTTGACCAAAAAGCCATATTCCTAACCCTGACACAGCTTGGGAGAGTCCTAGGCTGCCACTCATGGAAGTGGACCGTACATAGGACATTAAGGTAGTCTCCAGTGGGCACAGGTGTACAGCCTAGCTCTTAAAGGAAGGATGGTGACTTTGTCAGATATTTCAATAACCTCCTTGAGGGGGAAGACCCAACACTTCATAGGAGCCCAGTAAACATTGCATAAGGGAAAATGCTTGTCTGGGAATAAGGCAAATAATTACGTTTAAAGAAGCTCTTTGGCCTAGAAATCTCAAAATAGAGCATTCCTATGCCTCTAGTTGGTAAAATGGGTAATCAGCTCATCTTCATGTGATGGTAAAATCAAGAGAGAGAGAGAGAGAGAGAGAGAGAGAGAGAGAGAGAGAGAGAGAGAGAGAGAGAGAAGAGCCCAGTCTAGGCTTCTCACAGGCCTCACTTCCTTGTGTAGGAAACAGAAGCTACAGTCACATAGACCATAAAGATCTTATGGTCTATGACTCTCTGGGTTTCTGTGTCTAGGACATGGGGTCTACTGGGCCATCTGCTTCCATGGCAGATGTAGCTGACCTGGAAAGTGTCCCTCTATCACTGTTGGACAGATATTCTCACATGTCTAGGAGAGGCTAGGAGTTAAGAGGCTAGGAGGATCATATGCTTATAGCAAGACAGAAGTAGCACTTGTGTATAAGATGAAGAATAGTGAAAAGAAAAGAATAAAATATTGGACACCTCTTGTGCTTTCTGACTTTATAACACACAGATTTGTCCTGAGTCTGTGAGGTAGCTATTACAATCCTAGATTTTAAGGATGAAGAGATAGGACTCAGTGATTTTTACAATAGAAGGGCACACAGCTAATGAGTTACTGTGGCTCGTTTCAAAGCCAAAAGTCCATGCCTGTGCAATGAGCTCTTGTTGCCCTTGCTTAGAGAAGCAGACAAAAAATAGAGAGCCAAAGGAGCATGGTGAGCCTGGGAATTAGCAGACATTGGATAGAGAGTAGAAAGTGTAGGTCAATGATAGGAAGTGGAGCATGAGTATCAGCCAGTGGTACTAGATTTGGTAAATCTACCAGGGGAGCCTTGTTTTGAGGACAGTTAAGATTCTTAGCTACAGCGTGAAGGCCAAACTGGATTTAGAGTAAAGACAGCCTTGAGTGAGGCTCACTGGATGGCTTCCTGGAAAACTGATGGGATTGCCTTCCTCCTCAGTGAGTCCACTGACAGGGTACCACAATGTGAAAGGATGCAGGATAAAGCAGGCCCGCTCCCTCAGGTAGTTATTACAAGAGATCAGTTACTGCAAAGAACTCGACAGCATTTAGTCTGGGGGGGGGGGAGTTAAAGAGCACAGCTAAATGCCTGTTATCTTATGGATGAAATCCATTTCTTTAAGTCAGAAGAGAAACCTCATGTAGCTCAGGGTGGCCTGAAACTCTCTCCATAGCTCCTGTTCTTCACTGTTGCGGATGCCAGACTCCGGGAGTCTCCAAGTGTAATCAGCTCCCCTCTAGATTGTGACACTCTGTGCCCCCTGAGAGGCCTAGCATGTCTGTCTTGTCTTTTGCTTTGCATACCTGCTGCTTCCATACCGGCTGCTTGCCACTTCACGGTTGTCATGCCCATTGCAGATTAAGCCCACCCCAGGAAGCCGCTGTTCAAGCATCAGCTCTCAAATGTTGAAATAACAGTTTCTTAAAAAGGGATACCCATAATGCCTAAATAGGATTCCTTTAATTGAGCATATGGGCAATAGAATAATTGACACAGTCTCTCTTTTTTTTTTCTTTTGCCTTAGTATTTTTTTCCTTTTGCTTCTTTTCTTTTCTTTTTTTTTTTTTTTTTTTTTTTTTTTTTTTTTTTGCATGTTTAAGCTTCTTCTCTATGACTACAAATAGAGATGATGGTGGTGGTGGGGATGATGATGATGATGATGATGATGATGATGATGATGATGATGATGATGATGATAGAGATGGAAGTGGGGATTCACCAACATCTTAGTAACTCCTATGCCAGGCATTTTGCAGACCTTTCCCTTTGGGATTTTTTGGGAACTCCTTTAAAGGCTACCTTTTTTTTTCTTTAGTACCCTTTTCTTCTCTTGCCTCCCTCCTCCAGCTCCTCAGCTAGCTGCCACTACTTAGATTAGTAGCCATGCCATTCGCACAGAGTGCTGTAAAGCATGCCTCTTGTTTGTTTTTAGAAGTCTCCCTTTCCTCCCACAGCCACCTGCATCCCACACAACAGCTGTTAGGAAGAAAATCCCACAGAGAAAGAACTCTGAAGCCAAGAGGAGTTCCACGCAGATCTTGGCAAGGCTCCAGCCCCCCCACCCCCCAGCCCCCGCAGTTGCCCTTGTCCTTGACTTTGCCTGCCTGAAACCTACTCAGGGGCCTGAAAGAACCTTTGTGACAACTCTGGGACCAGCACTCCCGTCCCCTGTGCTGAGGTGAATTCCAAGGAGTATTTCCACACTCTACATAGTGCAAGGTTCTGTTTGAGACTTGGTTACACATGGGGTCAGGGTTCCAAAATCAGGAACGCCAAGTTACAAGGCAAAGGTGGGGAGAGATTGTGGGAATCAGTGAAGACATCTCCAGGTCCCACCTCTTGCATCTCTCCTAGGTCTTCTGCTGTTTTAGGAGAAGACGGGAGAGATGCGTTTGCACCGCTGGGGACTCTGAGTCCAGCAGCAGTTCCTCATGGCTTAAGTCTTTGATGATTGCTGTTTTCTCCTGCCTTTCCCCTCTGTCTTTTCTCCTGCCTTTCCCCGTCTGTCTTTTTCTCCTGCCTTTCCCCATCTGTCTTTTCTCCTGCCTTTCCTCGTCCGTCTTTTTTCCTGCCTTTCCCCTCTGTCTTTTCCCCTGCCTTCTCCCCGCCTGTCTTTACTTCTTTCTCTCCTCCCTTCTCTTTCATTTCTCTGCTCTTTCCCTGTCCTCGTCTATAAGTCCAGTAGCCACCAACCAATTCCCTTGCACACAGTAACAGCTTCCTCAATACACTGTTTAAAACCAGGACTGCTACTCTAAGCTCCCTGGAGCGAAATGGGAGGAAAGCCATCTTTCTTCTTCATTGATGAGCCCCAGGGGAAAGCTGTGTTCCTTTTCTCCCACCAGCACATGAACAGTGAGTGGGCTGAAGCTCCTAGCTACCTACCCCTCTCTTAACTGCCCCCTTCCACCAGAGCTTCTGAGAAATGGAGACCGAAATCAGCTGTGTTTCCTGGCCATTCTGTTCTCCCAGCCTCTTACTGTGCCATATTGTATCCAGGCTATTTGTCACAAGGTCTACCCAACAGAATAGAAACAATTAGCACTTAATGAACGAATGCCATTTATTATTCTCATAATCAATTAGGACATAGTATTTAAAATGGAATTAAATTTTGAATAAAAAAAATAGAGATAGGGTCATATCATGTAGCCTTGACTAAGCTGGAGCTTACTTTGTAGACCAAATTGGCCTGAGAATCACAGAAATTCTCTGTCTCTGTTTCGCCAGTGTTGAATTAAAAGCATGCACTACCAAATTATGAATTTTTGAGGGTACTTAGGAAGGATTTCGTGTAGCTTGTAGTGGCCTCGAGGCCAGTGTTTCACCTTGAAAGGGTTAGGACCCTACAAAGTCACACTTATTGGACACAGAGGAAGAGACTTGGATTCCATTTTGGGGGGCGGGTGGTGAGGAGTTGGAGATAGGTTTGGCAAATAGCTTTTTACCTTCTGCTTTCAAATTTTACCTGAAACTAGAAACTCATGGAAACGAGAAACAAAACTTGCTATGGACCCATTGTTGTATAAAGCAATGTAAATCAGACACTTGTACATGCTGGAGACTTGCTGAGCCAGAAGCTGAATGTGTGAGGGATTTCCCTGTGCCATCTCAGAAGGACAGACACAGGCACTTCATTCAGTCACAGCTCCCAAGTAGCTGTGGGATTGGAGTGGAAGCAGCTAAGCATGGCGTTCCAGGAAAGGGAAGGAATTATGTGGAAGTTTCTTCCTGTTTTGTCTCTGAAGCCTGGCAGGTAGGTGACACTGCTAGGACACTTGATGCCTAGACAATGGCGGAGTGTGTGTGTGTGTGTGTGTGTGTGTGTGTGTGTGTGTGNTAGGCAAGTGCACTGAGCCTGCTACTTAATAGTAATTAGCTGGAGCTGCTAGCTGCTTGAATTTATTGGACATGATGTTTGCATTCTATTATAGCAGCTTTGGATCAGACCTAACTCTGAGCAGTTTGAATTCCAAATCAGGAACTTGGAAGATGAAGGAAGGACATGAAGCACCGGCAGTCACATATTTCTAGATTTTAAAATAGGATATGAAGGAAAAAATGTATTGTATGCCTCATCATGTAGACCCAATAATTTGAAAACAGCAGAGAAGACCCTGGAGAGCCAAAGCCATGCTCTAGTCTGAGAGGGCCTGCTGTAGGATGAGAATTCCTCCATATGGAATGACAGGGATCAGGAGAATTCCGGTGGCATTTGTCAGCAGGAGAGCACAGCATGGTGCTTTAGGGCTCAGAGCCCCACCTTGGGGCAGGAAGCCATTTCCTTGCTACCCAGAGGGGTGTTCCCATTTCTTAAGTGGCTGCCTAACTCCTACTCGCCTCTCTCTGTGGTCTGCTTCTCACACAGCTAGCCTTCTTACAGGAATTCAAATTAAGCTGTACCTTAAGATGCCTGGCGCTCTCCCAGCATAGGATATGATGCCATATTCTTTTTTTTTTTCAATTTTTTTATTAGATCTTTTCTTAATTTACATTTCAATTGCTATCCCAAAAGTTCCCTCCCATGGCATAAAGAGCTTCCTGAAGACCCCTAGCCGGCTCTCAAGCTTCACTATGTTATCTTCTTGTAGAATATGTGCTGGCTACAGTGGCCTTACTTCTGTCCCTTGGATAGTTAGAACATATGTCTGCCTCAGGGTCTTGGCACTTGCTTCCTCTTAGGGACTCCGACCTAAGTTCTTTGAACAACTGCACTTTTCTTTTCTACTAATGTAGCACAATACTATTCCATCCATGTGGCTGTCTAATTGAAAGCAGAACACAACGCTCACAATCCCATCACCCTGTTTTATTTTCTTAACATCTGTTGTCACTTTAACAAGGTATTGACGTCCCCCCCACCCCCACACATTTACAAATTGAATGTCTATGCTGTAGAAGCTGTCAGGGGAACAGTCTCTCATGTCTATGTTATACAGTGTTATCTGTGCAGTGTGAAATAGTTTCTAGCATAAAGTCAGTATCAATCGCTCTGACTGGCACGGATGAATGAAGAGGCCTATCCTACCTCCCCAGGTCCCACACTGACTTCCTTCATGAACAGTGGCTGCAGGGTGGGTTGGAGTACCTGTGAACCTTGGAGGAAGAAGTAGCCCAGGTTATGTGAGAGCACCTCACACAGAACATTTAGGAAACTCATGCATATAACCTACTACCACCCAAGAATATGTTAGACACTGTCCAAAGATGGCCACCACCCACTCCCCCTCACACTCACCCGTTACCTTATTCATGAGATGGACCAACATTATCCTTCACTCGAACTGGCTCTGTGGACACTTTTTACTGATCTATGGAACTAACCAAAAGGGATGTTCTGGGACTTCCAAGTCCAGGCACTAACAGAATAGGCAGCCTTTGTTTCTGCCATCCAATACTCTGAGAGTACCGGGTTGAGAAGCCCAGACTATCTACACAGAGAAGTTACATGGAAGAGCTCCAGTGTACCAGATACATCAATGGTTCTCAGTCTATGGGTTTTGACCCCTTTAGGGGTTAAATGATTCTTTCATAGGGGTTTCAATGATCCTAAGACCATCAGAAAAACAGATATTTATATTATGAATCGTAAGAGTAGCAAAATTACAGTTATGGAGTAACAATGAAAATAATTTTTATGGTTGGGAATCACCACAACTCGAGGAAGTGTATTAAAGGGTCACAGCATCAGAAGGTTGAGAACCCCTGATCTGGGTGATTGAAATGTTAACAGTCTGGCTCCTGTACGCGGCCTAGTGACTGCTCCCAGCCATGTGTCGCTTGAAGCAGAAGACCTTCCTAGGCAAGTGAACCAAACCAGCAAAATCTGTGAGCAACACAACATTTGTGTTTTAAGATACAGGGAGCACTAGGTGGTCTGTTGGACACAGGTACCTAGTGTTAGAGACATGGTTGTTCTGTTAAATTCTGGGCAACTGAATCCTAAGGCTAAAAGGACAACCAAGAGTCTGAAGATTTGATAAACACAGAAATCCCCAGGATCAGAGTCAGGTTCTCAACTTGTAGCTTGGGCTGAGTTGAGATTCAGCATTTCTCACTACTCCCAAGTGATGTCTATGTCAATGACAAGTGCGTGGGTTACGCTTTTGATTAAGAAGACCAATCCCAGCCTATTTTAGTCCTCTGGGGAGGGGGGGAAGAGCAGTGCCCCCACCCCCCAGATTTTTTTTTTTTTCGAGGAAATAGGATATGGTGAGATACATTTGGGAAACAACTTACTCCAACCAGAGAGTCACTTTGTGTGTACATTGGTTATATAACAGTTCTTAGGGGGGCTGGGGCTACAGCTTTTGGGTAGACTCCTTGCTTAGAATGCATGATGGCCCTGGGTTTGAGCCCCAGCCCTGAAAATAACAAAGGTTCTTAGAGTCCATCCAACTAAGCCACCTAACCGTATTAAGTGCACGACTTTCTCCCAACCAATCATGTTCAATCTCTCCTATGAATACCTGGAAGCAGCCCCCATCCCCAGTTTGAGGTAACAGGCTCTCATGGTCTCTCAATAAGAACTCAATATTACACTGGGTTTTATTTTCTCCCAACCCGTGTTACTCTTCCTTGCTGATGTTTACTCTGATTCCTTCCTCATCACTGTAAGATTAGAATTGTATATTCATTTGCATCCTTATGCCACCCAAGTAGTGTCCCCTTCTGTGTTTGCAGGTCCCCTCCCTATTAAACCCTAGACTTTGCTGGCTTAGTTTTTGTTTCTGTTTCTTTGCACTTTGTTGCTCTTTTCCAAGGTCTCCGGTTTGATCAGTGGGTTAACCTTGAATTGTTTTCTTGATATTTTTTTAAGTCAAATCTCCCTATTTGTGATCTGGAGATATTCCTAGCTTGGGGGCAAGTATTTAGTCAGTTGATCCATGTGAAGTGTTTAGCATCAGCCCTGGGAGGCTCAACAGCCCTCCTCATCCTCGCTCTGTTTCTGAACCTCAAGTCTTTTCAGCCCTGACTCTTTTGCCCCACCACTGCTTGTGACCCAGCCAGGCCAGGGAGGAGGGAACACGTGGCTGATTGAAACTCCTCTGATTCCACCGTTCTGATTTGAGCTGCTATTCTTAGCTTCCTTCACACCAAATGTTTTTCCTGGTACTGCAGAGAGGCACCAGAAAGTTCAGGCTAAAGTTAGAAAGCTGAATCTGTGTCTCCAGAAGTCCACCCACTCGCCATCTCGGGAAGCAGTTCTTTGGGGCTGACACTGGAACTTCAAGGGTTATCTGCACTGTGCCGCCTTTATTAGCTTTTGCCAGAGATGCACTCCTGGCATCCAGTCCCTGCAGTGGTAGGGTCCATACCAAAGCATAGGTCAGAGCTAGTTCGCCTCCTCTGTTGCCCTTAGCTTGAATGCCTTGCTTTCAAACTCATTTTCTCCAAAGGAAGCAGGCAGCTTGCCATCCATATTAAAGCCTATGGAACACTTCCCTTCACCAACTCTTGTTGCCTGCCAAGTGTCAATGCTCCTGGAAGCCTGGGCTCCTTTAGGGGGTTCACAGGGAACTCTGATTCTCCTTAGTTCTTACTTTACTGGCTTCAAAAGGAAGTACTTCCCTGGCCTCAAAAGGAAGTAACTGTCATCACAAGGAACACTTCCCTTCCCTTGGAGTGGGAGAAACCAGCTATGGTTTGTCTGACTTCAGACTTCAGGATTGATCTTTTTCCTCCACATGTGCACATCGGGAGTGACGACTACTGCATTCCTTGGCGAGCCCCAATTGCTAGACCCACAAGGGAGTAAGAGGGAGCAAGGGTTTTGGTCCCCTTGCTGTAGCTCAGGTTCTTTTGGTGAGTGACAACAAGGCTAGCTTTGCCATTTCACAAGGGATGTGGGAGGCCCAGAAAATACCACTGTCAGGACTCAGTGCTCTGAAGGTGCCAAACACTGTGATGAATAAAACCCTTTCTGGGCTTGTGTGTTCACGCATTGCAGAGGATGCCTGAGGGTGGAAGGAGTAAAGAGAGTGGAATAATGTTTCCTAGGTCCCAAAGCTACTGTCCAGGGAGAGAAGAGAGATTCAAACCAAACCCATGGCATATGGAAGCACTGCTTGGAAAGTCAGCCCACGCTGTTCTGAGGATGAGATCTGAGTCACACAGATGCACAGGGCTGCAAGGTTCTCCCGGTAGCCCTTTCTGCAGCCCCTTGGCAAAGATGTCTCCTCTGTTCTTATGTGTAAATAACTGTAAGGGATTCCACAGCCAACCCCTGGAAAACTGGGGAGCAGGGTGGGGGTGGGGATGGGGGTGGGGGATATGAACTTTAGGCAGGAAACCTCAGCCTGGAGGGTTGTTTTTTTCTTTTTCTTTTTCATGACTATTCCCACTGGAAAAAAAAGTCTGTCTGCTGAAATGCAAACTGGTGTTATTTTCTGTTTTGCTTCCCACGGGTAGGAAATGAGTCCAGAGAAGCTGCCATTTGCAACTAGAGTGTGCATATGGTACTCGTCTTGGGACTACTGTGGATCCAAAGAAAGTTTTTATTCCTATTTCTGTTCAGCTACTTAGTTTTCTTGTAGCATGAACTAAAACATTGAAAAAGTGACAATGGTGTTGGTTTTAAAATGCTGTAGTCCCTGCTACATAGTGTTCAAGTCTGATTCAGGTGTACCAGCCAGAGATTCCTCTTCTCTTCTCTTCTCTTCTCTTCTCTTCTCTTCTCTTCTCTTCTCTTCTCTTCTCTTCTCTTCTCTTCTCTTCTCTTCTCTTCTCTTCTCTTCTCTTCTCTTCTCTTCCCCTTCCCTCCCTCCTCCCCTCTCCTGTCTCCCTTTCTTTCCTTGTGAGACAGGATCTCAATATATAGCCCTGGCTTGCCTGGACCTTCCAGGTAGAGCCTCGAACACAGAGGTTGTCTTAGTCAGGGTTTCTATTCCTGCACAATCATCATGACCAAGAAGCAAGTTGGGGAGGAAAGGGTTTATTCAGCTTACTCTTCCACATTGCTGTTCATCACCAAAGGAAGTCAGGACTGAAACTCAAACAGGTCAGGAAGCAGGAGCTGATGCAGAGGCCATGGAGGGATGTTCTTTACTGGCTTGCTTCCCCTGGCTTTCTTAGCCTGCTCTCTTATAGAACCTAATCTACCAGCCCAGAGATGGTACCACCCACAAGGGGCCCTCCCCCTTGATCACTAATTGAGAAAATGCCTCACAGCTAGATCTCATCGAGGCACTTCCCCAACTGAAGCTCCTTTCTTTGTGATAACTCCAGCCTGTGTCAAGTTGACACTCAAAACCAGCCAGTACAGAAGTCTTCCTGTGTTTGCCTCTTTAGTGCTGGAGTCAAAGGCATGCATCACCATGCCCATCCCTAAAGCTTGTTTTACTGTAGAACTGAAGGCAGACACAAGAAGATGCAGAATCACCAGCTCCTCTGTGGGTGCACAAAAGGACGAGAAGCATCATTTTATAGAACACGAACCCTGAAGAGTAGTGTGTGTGGCTCATGTGGGTGTTAGAGTGGTTGTGTAATGCTGGCTGCGTGGTAGGAGCACCTGGGGACATTAGAACACAGAGAGACATGGGGCCCGTTGCTGCAGGTTCTGGATTATTGTTCTGGGTGGGACTGTGTGTGGGAAGTTTCTTAGTGATTCTATTGGGTGTCACTGATCAGCACCACTGCCCGAGGGAGAAGCACAGCCTAGATGTGGAACAGTGACTATGGTCATCATGACATGGGCCTTCATGAGAGTGAGGGCACCAGTTTCTCCACTGGACTCTCTCTTAGGCTGGCACAGATACACACCAGGCTTGAGAAAAGACAATTGGGCAAATGTAAAAACTTCAGTTCATCCCTATAGAGATAGATTGCTTTTGAGGGATCATTGACAGGGGAGCCACTGGACTATGCTTGAAACATTGACAGAACTGAACAATGATGTATGCAGCTGGTGATTCTGCATCTTGAAGCTTGAACAATGACGTAAAACTAGGAGGCACAAGTGAACATATTTGAAAGCTGTATCCAATGCCTGTGTTTTTAACTACTGGGGTACTGTTAAGGGCTTTGAGCTGATGGTCTAATTGTATATCCTAAGGAGGGACAGTGGAAACTATTTGGTGGAGAAAGGTATGACTAGGTCAGGAAGGAGCATGAATAAGGAATGGGAGAGGACTTGGACCACCCCGGAGATCAGAGGCTGCAAGGTGAAGCCTGAATAGATGTGGATGGCTCTCTTTGTGTGACATCAAGATCAGAGCTAGGGCTTGAAGAATGGACTCAGCAGTTAAGAACACTGGCTCTTCTTCCAGAGCCTCTGGGCTTGATTCCCAGGACCCACAGGGTGGCTCACAATGGTCTATAACTCCAGTTCCAGGGCTCTCTCCCGACCTCCTCAGACACTGCACATGTGTGGTACCCTGACATGAATGCAGGCGAAACACAGATATACATTAAAACAAACAAACAAACAAACAAACAAACAAACAGATCAGGGGCCAGTGCACTGTAGGTTTTGAGCTACATATGGTCTGCGATATATTTTGTAAATAATAATTTATTTGGAAACATTGAATACCCATTCTTTTCTGTAATGTCTAAAGCTGCTGTAGTGCACACAGGCAGAGTTCAATAGTTGCAGCAGAGATCACTGGCCCACAAAGTCTGAAGCATTTATTTCCTGGACCTTAAAAAGTAAAAAGTTTGCTGGTCCCTGACTAAGATGAGCATGACATATGTATCTTACCTTACCTTGCCTCTTATGCTCAGTCATGGGCATCTTTAAAGAGTAAGGCTTAACCATGAGCTCCAAGACCTCGGAGCTACAGTGTTTCCATCAGTCCTTCTTTTTGTAAGCTTTGTTGTCAGTAGCAGTGGCAGCAGGCCAGGCATGAACCTGGCTGTCAGAAGCAATGGGATATGGCCCCAGAATGCCTACTGAAAGAAAAATATGTGTCCCTAGCCAGGGACTACACAGCTCAACTTCTTCAAGATCCTTGTGGGTGCATCCTTCTTGCAGTCCCAGTTGCTGGCAGCCAAGTCATCTGTCCCATGAGACCTTCCTCAAGGACAGTTTAGCCTTTCCAATTTTTCTTAGCAAAAATTTAACAGCAGTGACAGACCCCTTTCAGAACACCAAGGAAGACACACACACACACACACACACACACACACACACACACACACACACACACACGGAGACCTGTCTGTGTCTCTGGAGGAAAACTTCACATTCTCAGCATGTGGCTTTTACCACCATCACTGTTGCTAGGTTACCTGTCATCTCATTGGTATTTCAAGATCCTGGTTGAAATCTCGTTGTTTCTGTAATTGTAAGGATGTTTCTTCAGGTTTTGTGTTTTAAATTGAATCTGTGTTTGCGTCATATAAAAATGGGTTGGCATTTTCAACGGGCTAAAAATTCATCAAAACCCCGTCCCTCCGTTGCTGACAGTGACACAGACTTTCCATTTTGGCAAGGGGCCCAGCTTCAAGGCACTGGGTGAAATGGGAATTTCCTTGCTGACGTTTAAAAGCAGAATGTTTTTCCCCTTGACCAACCCACTTGAAAATCATTGCTCACCTATAGATAGCTCCTATTTGTTTCTAAAATTAGATATTTGTTTGTAGGTTGTTTGCTATGACATCATCAGACAAATCTACAGTGTCAGACTGCCTGGGAGAAAACTAATTTCCTCTTGAAAACTGCAGTTCTAAAAGCTGCACATATCTCAACCTTCTCGTCAATAGGAACTGAAGAACACGTCACACCATGCTGAGTGCTATACCAGCAAACTACATAAAAATAATCCCACTCTTATGGCTAAAAATAAGTTACACGGATGTAAGAACATTGGTGTGAACTGTCCATGGTGTGGCAGAAACAAAATTAACTTTCAGAGTCTCTGAGCCATCATCCCTTAGCAGAAGACAAGGGTAACTGTTCATGCGGAGGAGCCAGCCATGTGTGTCAAGGTCTTTGAGCAGAAGAAAGATACTGCAATTTCAAGAAGTTTCCAAGTTGCAAGTGGCAGGGGCAGGTGCTACGGAACTCAAGCAATGATTTTAAAATCTGCCGCTGGACACATAGTCAGTTCTAGACGTTGTGATTCAGGAAGTAATGCTCAGGCCAGTAGTCTTCTATAATACTATGTTGTCCCTATATTCTCCCACAAAATGGGAATGCTTAGCAAGTTCGTAGACATGCGTGGGTTTTGCAATTGGAAAGAAGGATGCTGTTGACATGTGAGGAGTAGAAACCAAGGATGGATGCTATTAGAATCTAGCCATGAACATAAGAGGTTTCTGCAACAAAGAATGACCAAGCTCCAAGTAACAGCAGTGCAAAACTGTAGGGAGAATATCTTGTGTCCTGTGTGGAAGCATAGCCTATCAATAAAATGCTGTTGGCCTGTTAGCAAAAGGCAGGAAATAAGAGGTGGGAGCTCCAATAGAGAGGGGAGAGAGAGAGAGAGAGAGAGAGAGAGAGACAGGGATTCTGGGGAGTTAGTCAGGTGCCGGAAGATTCGCCACCCAGACTTGAGGAGATGGCATATGAAACTGAGGAGTAACTAGTCTTGTGGTAGACATATAATAGAATCAACTGATTATATAAGTTAAGAGCTAGTCAGAGAACAAACTCAAACTATGGTCTAGGTATTTATTCATAAATAAATAAGCTTCCACATTGTTATTTGGAAACTGTGGCATGGGTAGAAAAGCCTGTGGTTACACAAAAGCTAATGCTGTATCTTTAGGATGTAATTCTGTCATGATGGATATAATGGCTAGTGTTGTTAACTTGACAAGATATAAAATTATTTAGGAGACCAATCTCTGAGCCTATCTGTGAGGAGTGATCTAGATTAGGTTGGCCTCTGAGCATGCCTGTGAGGAATAACGTTGATTAATTAATTAATGTTAATTAATGTGAAAGAGCTGCCCACTGTGGGTAGGACCATTCCCTGGGCTGAGATCTCAGGCTGCATAAAGAGAAGGTAAGATGAACACCATCATTCTCTTCTTTCTGGTTGTGGATGTAGTGTGGCCAGATGCTTCCACTTTCTGATGCCGTGGCTTCCTTGCCATGAGTGGATCTTGCACTGGGAGCCAAAGTCAATCTTTCAGTCCTTCAGTTGCTTTTGTTAGCATATGTTATCATAGCAACAAGCAAAGAAACTAAGACTAAGGCTAATGATCTCACAGAGCTGTGTCTGTGGCAAGTTATTATTGTACAAGTATTAGTAGTGACATGTCCACTGCTGTGAGACTTTGTCAAGTTTGTAGTAAACAGTGAGACAGAGGAACACTCACGGAGGTGATTTTCATTAGGCAGAGAGGTGAGACTTCAGGATTCCTTAGGGAAATGGAAAAGAAAAATATTTTATGTTCAGGCTTGAGAATTGAGAAGTTGAGTTTGGAATGAAATGAAAAGTACAAAAAGAGGCAAATGGTCCTGTGGAGGACAGAGGGTGGGTGACAGATGGGGATTCCGACATGACCCAGCCTTCTTGTGCCATAGCCTAGGCTCTCCCTGTGGCTCACAGTCAGGTCCTTTTGCATGTATCCGCCCATCTCTGGAGAGAAGCATTTGAATCATCACTCTGCCTCTCATCTCTTCTTCCTCATCTCATTCCCCGGAGACCTGCAGGAGAGTATTTCCGAGAAATTCCCAGGGATGCTCTTAACATGTGAAGAATGTATGGGAAATGAGATGCTAGACAGAGGCAGGATCCTTTCCCAAATTATGCAACTGACTGAAGGCACTCCTGTTGAAATCTAGTTAGGACTACCCATCATCTGCATATCCACTTAATATTTGCATTGAGATTTCAGTATTAAGACAACTTAAAAGCAAAAAAAAAGCTATGGTATGAATTTGAAAAAAAATGAAGTAATTTCTTCTCCTGAATTAGCAATCATATATGTAGAAAATCAACATACAAGTTCAGCACTTGGGAAGGAGAGGAATGATAACCATGAGTTCAAGATCAGTGAGGCTACATAGTGAGTTCAAGATCAACATGGATGGTATAGCAAGACCCTGTCCAAAAACTAAAGGCTGTAGATGTAGCTCAGTAGAAGAAAATTAACTTTGTATGATCAGGGCCCAATAAAAAAGAACCAATGTCCAATTAAAATGCTAGAATTGAAGAAAGTTTTATGCATCTAAAGATAGTTGAAGAAAGTTTTATGCATCTAAGGATAAATATATACTAAAGATTACTTTTCTTCTCATTACAAAAACACCTAAAATGAGCACTGAGAAGATATTATATTCTTATTAGGAACAACAATTATAAAATATTTAAAAGGGTGTACTTTATAATTGTATATAAAGGCTTAGAATTGTAAGTAAAATTTTCTAAAACAATGTAAAAACTTCAAACTTAGGGAGATTATTAGATTTTTGTTTCCCTTGGGAATTGTATAAAGTAACCTTTGATCATATAGCATGGCAAATATCCAAGAACAGCCAAAAGTCATATTAATGAAGTTCAGATGGATTAAAGATATATTAAGTGCTAGAAACAGTACAACAGAATACAACCAAAAAACCCAAGAATAATTCAGGAGCAGGGGACCCTTTCTAGCTAAGATAGGAAAACCTGAGGTTATAAATGAACATGGAAATGCACACAGAGAAGCTGCAGAATACAGGCAGCTATAAATAACACAAGAAACACATGATGAATATTCAAACGTCATTGCAAGTGATATGGACAAGATTCGCCAGGGAAAAAAGTAAAGATGGTAACTGAAGACTTGTCGCAGGCCCTTTAGGTCCCCTGTCTATGTGGAATGGGTTCCCTGGAGCAAGTGGGAGGAGTTCAGCAAAAGTGGGTGACAAACGGAGACCACACGAGAGGGTGTGTAGAATCTGAATGTAATTTGTCAAATTTGGCATCAGACTTTTTATACAGAAGAAAATAGGGAAATTAGGTGACACATCGGCAAGGTACAATGAGATCACTGGATGCTTAATGACTCTTACACAAAACAGAGGAAATAGAAACACAAAGACTGGCAGGAACTGGGCAATAAAACAACTGAGACAAAGTCAGCTCTATCTAAGGTCAGCTATATTCTTAGTTCCAGGTGTGAGGTCTTTACACTCCCAGGGCAAGGGCTTTCATGCCCAAGTCATGGTTCTAATTAGGGAGTTCTGTTCTAGCTAACCTTCTCATGAATAATGCAATACTCTAAAACCACAGCCCAATCTACTTCCTAAACCATTGTAAATTCCTGTATTTGGGAGCGACTTGGCTTTTATTCTAAGTGATAGTGTGGGGGGACTTTCTACTAATAAGTAATGTAGTTTGCCATACCTGGCTGTAGTGAAGATTCCTGTCTCAGTGGGAAATTCTAACTCTTTCATAGTCCCTTGCCTGAGTAAGACTGGCTATTGTCCCTAGCAAACATTCTGCAGACCAGCCCTAAGCTACTCTGGCTCCTTTCTTTGTAATGCCTAATTAGTTTCCCTGTCTCTAGATTCCTACTGAATTCAAGGATTTTCTAGGACGTTGGAACACTGGTGGAAGGCTTAGCTAGGTCAGAATTCAATCTTTAAAGGCACCATAATAAAATAATACTAAAGGAGAGCACATGTATCCATACACCAGACTAACGTGGAGATATATGGACTGTGAGAATGTCTTCCCAGGAGAATGAGTTTCTTTTGAAACTCTGTGTCTCAAGCGCTTCCAAGCCTCTCAACTTGTCAAGCCACTTCATTGGGATGTGCGTAACAAAGACTCAGTCAGGAAAATTCATATTTTAAAAAGTAACAATTGACTTTAGTCCCAGCAGAACAGAAATAATTTTGATAGACAAATTGTAAACATGTAATTTATATGTTATATATAATATGATATATACATTCTATAATATCTATATATCTATATATCTATATCTATATCTATATCTATATCTATATCTATATCTATATCTATATCTATATCTATATCTATATCTATATACATTGTCTATGTTTTTAAATTTTCAGGAATAGGAGATGGGAAGGTAATTAAAATATAAAGATATATGATATACATTATATACATAATATATTATATATCATATATAACATAGATTATATTGTTTACCAAAATTATATATATATATATATATATATATATATATATATATATATATATATATATATATATATATATCTTCCCTAAGCCAGCACTTCTGTCCATTTTCTGACTCTATAACAAACTCGAGAGTTAATAACTTATGAGTAGAGCAGGACTGCTTTGTTTTACTGTCTGGCTCCAGATCATTGGCAGTACCCCCGCTGCACTGGGCCTGTAGCAAGGCAACATCTCACAATGGGAGCATGTGCAGTACAAAACCACTTACATCCCAAGCCAGGGAGCAGAGAGGACAAATTCTATAATCTCCATCAGGGAGATTATACCTTTGATGACCGACCCCACATTTCAAAGGTTCCACCAACTCTCCCTAAGCAGCAACTCCCTAGGGATCAAACCTTTTAACACACAGGCCTTTGGGGAACATTCGAGAACCAAATCACAGTCACCAGCTATCCACTTCCTGGGCCCACAGAAATGCCATTTCAAAGTGATAAACTCCAGCTATAGATAGAACCATTAAGACACATTCTCATTACAAAATGATGGGCCTATCCATATTGTAGCATATGTATAACTGTATAACCAGAGCAGTAATGATTTGGGGGTTATACTTTTTGACTTGTGGAATTCTTGTGAAAGCAAAAACCACACAGTGATGGAAGCTTATGTGGGCTTTTATTATTGTTAAATAAGAAATGTGCCCATAAGACACGTGCCACATGCATGGGACCAGAGAGTAAACAGCAGAAGGCTGTCTGCTGTGGCTTTAGCACTTTAGGAATAAGAGATGGGAGGCCATCTAAAATACAAGAGAAGGAAAGGACTGTAGTGCCCATCCCTGTATCGATAACATGAATCAACTTTTAATTTTTAAATTAATGATTACATAGTTTAGTATCTTAAATATACATAGACACAGATGAACTATTTGAAAAATAAATTAGCATAAATAATGGTTTTCAAAAATATGCTAATGCTATCTTGTATTTATAAGACACTTTTCTTTCAAAGAAGCCATAGCACTTTGAAGCATCCCACGCCTTTCATTCCCTTGATTTTCCTGGGAGTTGTGACCTTTAAATGTCAATTCCTCTAGGGCTCTCTCTGCCTGGCTCCAGCATTGGACATCTGGAGAGAAAGCCTGGAGAGCCCTTGCTTCTTTTCTCTGTGATAGAACTTGGGAGGTGAATTCGTTGCTAGGCTGTGTGCCCGCAGGGCTACGGATTTCTCCATGCTTGTTTTAATTTGCCTGTTTCTCCAGACATGATTTACTGTCTTGGGTAAAAGGGGGGGAGGCTCAAATTTTCCCTCAGATGCTGGCTATAAAATCCCAAAATGGCACAGGGGAAAAGAAAATAGTCAGGGAATGCCTTGAGAAGCATCCTTCAGGAAGTTCTGATAGGTAGTGTGGCCTCAGTTCAGTAACAGGGAGCTGGTGAGGTTATGTAAAAAAGTCACAATTTGACTTAGGGGGCTTGAGAGATGGCTCAGTGGTTAGGAGCATTTGCTGTTCTCCTAGAGGACCTGAACTCGGACTCCAGAACCAAAGTTAGGCAGTGCACAACCGCCTGCAAATCCAGCACCAGGTGATAAGACACCCTCGTCTGGCCTCCTTTACTATTTGGGAGGAAAATTAATGTTTCTGAGGTCAAAAGTCAAATCCTCTCCAAATAATCTTTGCTTTGTAGATTGTCATAAGGACTATGTCAACCTGGGCTCTAGAAACCTCAGAGTCTAATGAAAGAGATGGAGACTAAAGGGCATGCTCTGCTGTGGGAAGGAGGCTTTTAACTGAGGAATGTACGAAGTTCTCTGGGAATGCACAGGGGTGAGGTGGGGTCGGGGGATGACGTCATAGGTGTGTATCTCACAGCCATTAAAGTCCAAACAGAGAACCCAGTATTTTAGAATTCAGCTGGCTGACCAGAGGTCGGAGTATAAACAACAGGGGGAATTTGCTAATCTAAAGAAGAATTATGCACAGAGACAGGCAAAAATGTCCATAAGTAGAAAACTACCTTTATTTATAGCTACTGGTCTGGTATAAAAATTAACTGAATTTGACAAATTGTTGTCTGCACCTGGTGTTGCCCTGTGTTAGAATGGTTTAGGTCCAATACAGAAAGGGTTAATCTGTTGACTTATCTGCATTTGGAATCAGCCAGGAGATACACCTCTAGCCACACATGTGAAAGCATTTCCAGAAAAGTTTACCTTGTGGGCTAAATCATCACGGGCTGAGGTCTTAGATTGAATAACAAAAGGTAAAGAAGAGAAGGAGCCTAGCAGTGGCATTCACCCTTCTCTCTCCAGACTGTGGGCACAATGTGACAACTTGCTGGGATGATGGAGAACTCTCAGCATGAGCCCAGTTAGCCCTTCCTTCCTTAAGCTGGCCTTGTCACTTATTTTGACAATGAAAGTTATGGAGAATCTGATACAGAAGACTAAATGTATAAGAAAACTTATCATCAAAGCTCTGTTTCATCCTTCAAGTTGGCCCCCAGGGATTCCTGCCTCCTGAGTTTTGAACCCTTATATAGTCCCTTTCTAGAGTGGACAAGGGTGGATCTGTGTAATCATCAGAATGGCATTGATGCAGTGGCTTGGCACTCTTAGGATCAAGTATAAGACTCTGTGGCTTTGATCTTGACTTCTCTGTCTTCTCTGATCACTCACACTGGAGGAAACCAGTTACCAAGTTGTAAGGGCACTCAGTAAGGTTTTGGAGAAGCTCACATGGAGAAAAGAAGAGTCTGCCAAGGAATATGGGAGAGTGCTTGAAACACATCTTCTTCTGAGCATGGAGCCTCAGATGAATGCAGCTCCGTCTGACAGCCATGTTGTACACTGATAAGAAATTCCAAGCCAATAACAGCTCATGTGCTGGTGGATTCCAGGCCTAAAGAAACTGCTTGATAATGATTGGTGCTTCAACACTCATTTATAAATCATTATCGGGTGCTCTGTTTTACTTTGTTCTCTGCATCTGTGTTCCTTGGAGGGTTTCTCTGGGAACCAACTTCTCAAAAGAAGTTCATTATTGGATATTCAAGCTTCTCATAAAAACTTGTATTTCCAACATCATAGGATACATATTCTCATTTCACACTGCTAAACTTGGCCACGGAGTGTGTTTTGACCTATGGGGTATGTGTCAAGATGATGGCATGTCTTCTTAGTGGCGATGCAGACCTTAAGATGTACAACACACTCCTACTGATAAGCTTCCACCCACCATGATGAAGAGCTTGTAATCATCGATCTGGTAGCTGATGCTCTGTTTGGCTCCATAAGAAGAGAAGAAACTGCTGAGGTTGAAGCTTTGGAAGTGAAGAGGGGAGGGGAAGGTTTAACACTGAGATTATCTCCCTGAAAGGACTTGTCCTGTGTGAGGAGACTCAGAAACAAAGGCCGGTAGAGCTGGAACAACTCGACTGACTTCCCAGGCAGATCTTGTAATTCACTTGACTTCCTGGATCCATGGAAGAAGTGTAAGCCATTCAACAGGATGTTAGATGAATCCAATGACCAAGTGCCTGACAGGGGACATGTAAGTTTACAGTAGATGTCCACCATCCATCCTTCTTTCTCTTTTGACAGAGAACACTTCTCCTGATTGACTCTGGTCCAGACATTTCTTTCAAAGGCAGAGGACTCTGGCTTAGATGTGGGTTCTGTGTGGGTGACTTCTCAGATGAAGTTCATTGGTTGCTATTGGAAACATAATCAGAACAGGTCCAATGAATTCTGAGACAGCCTAGTGTTTTTACCACTGTATTTGATTTAAGATGCATAGTCCAGCAGGATGGGATTGGAAGATACTCAACTCCACTCTGAAGTCATAAATTTTGCTTGTCCAGTTTAGATCCATCTGGCATCTTCTATACATTAGCATATTAGCTGGAAGTCCTCTGATCCTTACCTAAGAGTGATGGCTATTGTGATACAAAGATATCTGTGGTTTCTGGTAAACAATGCATATTAACTGAAGCCTAATAAAGACCCTTTGATATGTGATGTCTCAGAATGACATTGGCTTGTCCAAGTTTATCTGAAAAAATTTCAGGCACACATTTTTGGCTGAAGTGACAGTGTCATTAAGAACGATAGTCTAGGAAATTGTAAATAGATTAGGGAGTTCCAAGTGTGAGGGACTTAGAGATCACATGTCTGCCTTGAGGTCTTGTTACTGAGCTTGATATCTTGGGACCATCATATGGAAAAACAGTTTCCTATAGAAATTTCTCTGATGGTTATAAAAATAAATCAGCATTTGGAAGGAATTTAAAGAAACATTTGACTGCATATCATAAGGGGGCAGTTATAACAGCCTTTCTTTCACATTAGGGGGGTACAGTTGAGCCTCTTTGGTGTGTAATCTTTGAAGCCTGGGACCAGAAAGATTAAAGATGATATTTTTGGCAGGGTGTTAAGGAGCAGAGTGTACCACTAGTGCTAAGATTCAGGATTTTTATCATCTGAGAGACTGATATGACTTCAACAGGAGGCTGAGAAAGGAAGATGCTGAAGATGAAGGCCTGTTCTGAAACCACAACCACCTGCTACCCTAAGCATCATAGCAAAGATGGCTTTCCCGTCATATTCTTTGGAAACAGGGCCGTTAAGTCAACAAAGGCTGTCAGGGCTGTGGTAGCTAAGACCACAGTAGCCTTAGTGATAAGGATTCAGGGTTTGTTAGCACTGGATGTGGTTACTCCAAGAACTAGAGCAGTGTCTCTAATAAACATTGGGATTTAGAAAAAAAAATTTTTTTTTGTATTTCTTATCTAGATCTAGTGTCACCGCCAGAGGACATGTCACATGCAAAATCAGAAAATGTCCCCAGGATGATCTTACTTGAGGCGTGGGCAGTGAAACCAGGAAGGAGGTGTATCTGTCCAAGGCCAGCCAGTTTGTGATCGAGCTGGAACCTACACACTATTTGTTACTCTCAATACTTTACCTTTTTCATCCTTCATGCTTGACAGTAATCATATTCTACTGACTCTCAAGGAGGCCATTTTCCCTTTCCCAGTGAAGAAATAGAAAAAGCAAGCTCCTACTTTCTTTATTGCTCTCTTAGTAGGAGGGTTGTACATCTGCTTAGGCTTTGGCATAAGGTTGTACATCTTCCTTTGGCTCAGCTGGGTCTGATCTTTCCCCTCCAAAACTCCTTCTCTGCGCCCCCCCATCCCCATCCTTATGCGGAAAATATCTCCCACATGTATTTTATGTCATCCTTTAAAAGAACATTTGGATTTTATCAGCTCTTTTTCGTGTAAATACCCAAGGGGTGACAATGATAGAAAACTGGTGTTAAATGCCAGGTGTCTGGGCACACGCCTAGAATCCCAAGCTTTCTGTAAACTGAGGAGGGAGATTAAGTATTTGACACCAGTCTGGGTACCACAGTGAGAACTTATCTAAAACAAAACAAAACAAAACAAAACAAAACAAAACAAAACAAAACAAAACAACTGGCTGGTAGCTCACTGCTAAACATTTTCATAGCATGATGGAGGTTTTGAGTTCCATTTCCAGCATGGTGATAAGGATCAAAATAAATCAGGTACATGAAGTGTTCACATGGAACAAATGGATTTTATTTTGTGCTTCTTAAACTCATACATTGCAATTGTCTGCTTCATCAATCGGTCATTCTATAGCACCAATTCTGTGAGATGCTAGACAGAAAAATTCTAGACACTAGAAGTAGGTAACCATGGGCACTATAAAGCAGTATAAAGCAGTGTTGAGCCCACCGCAAAATGCCCAGGAAGAACATGTTAATATCTGGTCACCTACTTTGCAAAAGTCTACTAGTTAAAGGAGCATGGTAACCTTTGTACAGTCAAACTTTATAGATAATTAAAACAATGTAGCTGGACATTTTCTTGTATTAACCTTTGTGACCTTGGACAAACATATTGAGTTCCTCGTTAGCCTCATTATCTCATTGTTTAAATATGGCAAAAACCACACACAGACTTCAGACCCTGGAATTTAGTCTTCTCTAAAAATTCTTAGAAATATTTTAAAATGTGAAACCCAGAATTTACCATGTTCAAATTGTTTTTAAAAGTAAAACTTTATATCTACTCCCTGGGAATTTTCAAGTATATAACGTAGAGCTAATTATTGTCATAGTATTGCAACAGTAGATTTCTTACACTCAAGTCGACTTGTTGGAATAGCTAGTTTGCTCTTGACTGGTATGAGATAATGTCTTCAGCATCTTTGTTTGAATGAGATCATGTGATATTGGTCACTGAGTCCCTAGTTTACCACACTTCACCTTAACTCCAGGTTCATCCATGATGTAAAGAGCAGGGTTTCAACCTTTTTGTGTTCCAGTCATCCATTGTGTGAACATGGGGATGTGGATGGTGTCTGTGAAGGCTGTTCGTGATTGTCAACTTGACTACATCTGGAATGGAGGGCTCCCCTGTGATCCAGATCTTGAGGCTGGAAGACACAGGCTTCTGACCTGGATATTGACATTGGGTAATGAATGCTTTGAATCTAGATCTTGAGGCATAATGGCCATGAAAATCTTAGAGCCAGGCAAATTAGTACATGCATTTAATCCCGGGGGACTGAGGCAAGCAGATCTCTGAGTTCAAGGCTAGCCTGGGATAGAGCAAATTCCAAATCCAGGCATGGTGATACATACCTTTAATCTGGGCCACACCTTTTGCTAGAAGTCTACATAAGGACATTGGAAGAAGGAAGGCTCACTCTTCTTCACCTGCTCGCTCTTACATGCCAGCACATCTGTTGGAGCCTACTTCTTCAGGATTTCAGCTTGTACCTAAGACTAGATGAAACAACTAGCCTCAGGGGATTGAGCCACTACTAGATTCTTAGACTTCCCATTCACAGCTGTCCATTGTTAGGTTAGTTGGACTGCAGACTGCAAGTCATTACAATAAATCACCTTAATACAGAGAGACATTAATAAGTTCTGTGACTGCAAAGAACCCTGACTAATATTATGTCTTACTTAGTTATTTTTTTTTTAATTGTTGTGATGTTACCATTACCAAGGCAGTTTATAGAAATAATTTACTGGGGGCTTACAGTTTCAGAGGGTAGGTCCATAACAGTCATGGCAGGGAATATGGCAGCAGGCAAGACACTGGAGCAGTTGGAAAGCATTTATATCCTTATCCACACGTTAGAGATAGATAACCGGGAATGGCATTGGTCTTTGAAACCTCAAAGCCCATGCCCAGTAATACACTTCTTCCTACAAGGTCACACCTCTTAATCCTTCCTGGACAGTTACATCAACTGGGGACTAAGCACTCAAATATATGAGTCTATGGAGGCTGTCCTCCATAGATGGACACTTAGTTTGACTCTATATCTTGATTCTTTTGTCTAGTGTTACACTAAATAGGGGAATATGTTGCTTTCATTTCCTTTCAGCATATACACCATCATTACTCCTGGATCATATATCAATTTTTATTTTTAACTTTTTCTTTGTTTTGTTTTGTTTTTGTTTGTTTGCTTGTTTGTTTGAGACAGAGTTTCTCTGTGTAGCCTTGGCTGTCCTGGAACTCACTCTGTAGACCAGGCTGGCCTCAAACTCAGAAATCCACCTGCCTCTGCCTCCCAAGTGCTGGGATTAAAGGCATGTGCCACCACTACTTGGCTTATTCTTAACTTTTAAAGTGAACCTTCATACTGCCTTATTAAAAAAATTTGAATATTTTCATAATTTACATTTCAAATTTTTTCCCCTTTCCAGGTCTCCTTCTTAGAAACTCCCTATCCCATCTCCTCTTCCCCTGCCTCTATGAGGGTGCTCCCCCACCTACCCGCCCTGGCATCCCCCTACACAGAGGCATTGAACACCCTCAGGCCTGAGGGACTCTCCTCCCACTGCTGTCCAACAAGGCCATCTTCTGCCACATATGTGGACAGCGCCATGGGTTGTGTATTCTTTGGTTGGTGGTCCAGGACCTGGGAGCTCCAGGGGTTCTGGCCTGTTGATACTGTTGCTCCCTCTATGGGGCTGAAAACCCCCTCAGCTCCTTCAGTCCCTTTACAATCTCTTTTATTGGGGACCCCAAGCTTAGTCCAATGGTTGGCTACGAGCTTCCACCTCTGTATTTGTCAGGCTCTGGCAGAGCCTCTCAGGAGGCAGCAATATCAGGTTTCTATCAGCAAGCACTTCCCAGCATCCACAATAATGTCAGACTATATGAAGCCTAAGAAGAAGGAAGACCAAAGTGTGAGTGCTTCAGTGCTTTTTAGAAGGGGGAACAAAATACTCACAGGAGTAAATATAGAGATAAAGTGTGGAGCAGAGACTGAAGGAAAGGCCATCCAGAGACTGCCCCACCTGGAGATTCATCCCATCTAGTCACCAAAACCATACTGTTTTTCTTAATAGCTGAAGTAATTTACATTTTTGCCAACAGTTTTAGTAGAAGGGCTCTCTTTTCTCCACATTTCTTATCTTTTAATATTTCTATAATAGCAATTTTGACAAGAGCTAACCCATTAAGTGGTTTTAAAACAGTTACCAGTTTCCATAACAGTCAACCACAAAACCTCAAAGGCATATGGTTATGATTTTTCTGGGTTATGCTGTTCCCCGCAATCACCCTGAGATATACTAGAACTCAAGGTCTCCTCATTTCTTGACCTTTATAAAATGTTAGTTTGGCTCTCCAGAAGCTACTAAATGTGTAAGAAGTCCTAAAAGGTTTGATTATAGTCTCTTCTCACATGTATCTCCATTCCCTAAGGCATAGTTGTCTTAGGGAAAAGCTAAGAGAGAAACCTATGGTCATTTAAAAAAGAACTTTTTGATAACTTCCTATTTTCATTTCTTTTTTCCATTTTTTTCTCATGACTTCACACTCCTTCTAAAATCCATAACTTCTCCTTTAATTATTGTTATACATAATGTACAGAGAGACACACATATACAAGGAAGGTATATATTCACACAGGGGTAGTATAACATCTGCTGAGTCCATTTAATATTGTTCTATAAGTCAATGCATTTAAAATTGACCACTAGGAAATTTGGTAACCTATTAATAGGTGCTTCCTCCATGGAAAATACTGATTCTGCTTTTAGCAGCCATTAATTGCCCAAAGTTTTTCATCTAGGAATGTGGCCTTGTGAGATTTTTGCCATCCATGTGGACATGTCGACTCATGATGCCATTGGGCAGGTCTTGTTTTAGGTCACCATGTTGTTAAGCTTTCATGGGTGCAGGTCATATATAGAAGAAACTATCTCACCGTCGGCATCCTGGTCTTGTAACTCTTACAATCGTTCACAGACTCCTCTGCAATGCTCCTTGAGTCTTAACTGTAGGGTTTGTATTGAAGATGTGAGCTATTCTCTATATTTTTGCCCGTTGTGGATGTCTATGATGTTCTCTATTTGCTACAAAAAGAAGCTTCTTTGATGAGGGATGGGAGCTACACTTTCCTGTGAGTGTAAGCATATGTATTTATTTTTGTCATTGTAACAGGGAACCTAAACTTTTCTTCATTTCAGTGATATAAACTATAAACTGGCCCAAATCTAGCCATGGCCGTTACTTAGAATTATGTTGCTGTAAATTGGTGAGGTCACTCGCTGGCTGTTCACTGTACTTCCTCTTGAGTTATACTTTGTAGTTTGACCTCTCTAAGGGTCCTGAGACTTCAGTCTAGAGGAAGTTCAGATTTTTGGTAAGGCAGGATCCCTCAGAGGAGATGATTTTGGTTCTTCTGACAAGAGATTAACATATTAGACAGGAAAGAAGAGTTGGTCCTGTTGTCAGAAGAGGCTTATATGACTAAAGGCCATAGTTGCCTACTCCCATGGGCTTTACCCCCCCCCCCATGTCTCCATCAAATGCTCACATTCCCACTCCTTGCCAGTAAACATCCAAACTTTAATGTGGGAAAACCCAATAAGATAGGAAATTGATTTGTATTGCAATTTGTCCATTTGTGGAACAGATTTTAGATGTGGTTTTTGAAAATGGTGCTCTGATTAAAGGAGATTATTCTCTTTTGGCTACCATATATTTCAATTCCATCATGAAGATCTAGAGCTAGAAATTTAAAGCTTTCAGATCATCATTTTTATCTTCTAAGTCCTCAAGCATACGCAGACTCAAGCAAACAAAACATCGGGTGTTGACTTTGTATTTATGAGTCAGAGTTTAATATAAATGTAAATCACTCTGAATGATCCTGAATCATTTAAGAACAAATGACATATTTTAGGAATTTTATCTTATGCAATTGTGGGAGTTCTTGAAGAGTTTATGTGCGGTTGTTCCAGCTATGTAGCTACATATTTAAATACACACGAGTGTATGCTGATATGTTACACATGAATGTTTAGCATGAATATCTAATATACTGTTATGAATAAACATATACATTTAGATGCATGGAAAATTTGTAGTTCTTAGCAAAAAGAGTGGCTTAAGATAATTTTTAGCTCTCTCAATACAAATTCTGAGAAAAGCCAAATAAAATGTTCAAATTTCTATGAAAAAGAGAGCTGAGCTTGCAGGAAAAAACAGGAAATACTTCCTTCCCAGAAATAAAACGGGAACTGAAAAGCAGGCAGTGAGCCTGTCTGTGTGAGCACAGTGAGCCTGTGTAGCAGGCAATGAGCCCATCTGTGTGAGCACAGTGAGCCTGTTTAGCAGGCAGTGAGCCTGTCTGTGTGAGCACAGTGAGCCTGTCTGTGTGAGCACAGTGAGCCTGTCTGTGTGAGCACAGTGAGCCTGCGAGGCAGGCAGTGAGCCTGTCTGTGTGAGCATAGTGAGCCTGAGAGGCAGGCAGTGAGCCTGTCTGTGTGAGCACAGTGAGCCTGTGTAGCAGGCAGTGAGCCTGTCTGTGTGAGCACAATGAGCCTGTGGAGCAGTGGTGGCCTCTCAGGAGTTATTCCTATCTGTGTTGAGGGGTGTGGGCTCTGGGAACCACAAGGTATACAATAAGAATATAGAACTTTCATGATGTGTATGGGTTTGGTGGTGGGATGAATTGCAGGTTTCTGAAGAAGCCCAAAGATTGTTAGGCTGAGGCTAGACTAACAGTCATGGACAAAAGAAAGAAGAAAGAAAAGGATGGGCAGAGGGGTGGGGTGACAAGCAGTGGCAAGAGGCACCACTGGGAGGACATCTCTTTCATTCTTCTTTGTGATGGGAAGGAAAGGAAAGGAAAGGGAAGGGGAGGGGAGGGGAGGGGAGGGGAGGGGAGGGAAGGGAAGGGAAGGGAAGGGAAGGGAAGGGAAGGGAAGGGAAGGGAAGGGAAGGGAAGGAAAGGAAAGGAAAGGAAAGGAAAGGAAAGGAAAGGAAAGGAAAGGAAAGGAAAGGAAAGGAAAGGAAAGGAAAGGAAAGGAAAGGAAAGGAAAAAACCCTAGCAGAGGGTGATGGCACCACTGTCCTAGAGCTTGTATGGGCATGGAATCCAAATTTTTCTGTCCACGTGGTCCAGGGATCCAGAATGTAAAACAAATATGTGAGACTTAAGGATCAAAGACTAGGCAGTGACGTAGACAGCAGATATTCTGGGGATATAATTTCAAGTTGGACTTAACATAGAAGAAAGTGGTTATATATAGTGTAGGGGTTTGTTGAATTCAAAAGGTTTTAATTTTCTTTCATTATTTATATGGAAGTAAGAAAGACTAGTTGAGTAAATTTTTGTTGAGTATCTTGAACTTTAGGGGTTTCAATGTCAACATAGAAATGATGCAGAAACCAGAAGAAGGCAGAAGAGAAAGGAGAGTATGTAATAAGTTCAACAGAAATACAGAAAAGAAAATGGGAATAAAAAACAGGGCAGTGCTGACTGGTGAAGTGCTCACAATCAGGCCTGACAAGCTGAGCTACTCCCTTGTGCCCACAAAGTAGAAGGGAAGAAATTGGCTCCACAAGTAAGAACTACAAAGTGAAGTTATAGGAATAGATCCGAACAAATATCACAGCAGTCATAAATGGAAACTTGTTAAATTCATACAGAGATTTAGACTGCATTAAGAAAAAGCAATTTCATAGTATACTTACTGTAATGATTTCAAGATATAAATAATAATATATTAACTACACTACAGGACAGGCCCCACACTAAGGAGTAGTTGGCAACACAAACTGGAGTAGAAGGTTGCTTTGAAGAGAGACAGAGAGACTGAGAGAGAGAACAAGAGAGAGAGAGAGAGAGAGAACATGATGCTGTGTTAAGGACGGTCATGAGGGATGATTTGGTAGAGGGGATAAATGTAATCAAAAGTATGAAATTTCAAATAACTAATAAAACATTATTTAAACAAAAAATAGCATCACAAATTTGAAAATAAAATGAGGGCAAAAGAGACAGCATCAACACAGATAGTTGGGTATCCACAAAAGTATAGAATAAAAGTAGATTTTAAAATTAAGCCTACTTGGATTAAGGTGATTATTATATGGACCTTTGAAGAAAAAGTTATAATCCCGAGTCGCCAAATTTTAGAATGTATTCTCAATTATAACAAGTTTCAAACTTCAGAATGCCAAGAAGAACAAATCATAAAGTATAGTGGAAAATTACATTATGTCCACTGCTCAAAAAACTGAGTGTTAAAGATCACAGAAGCAAATAATGGCATGGGGATTTGGGCTAACATAGCCAGTGTGAAACCCATTTCTGTCAATTAAGGAATGCGTATTTGCCTTAAGGGTAAAAGATTAAGCATCTAGCACCTTTGTTGTTTCTGAGGCTCTCCCCACAGGTTTCCCCAGGGCTAGGCTGGTTTGCATCCCCACAGCAGTGTGGAGCTTCTTCCATGCTTACTGCTGCCATCCTCTCTGGGATACATTCACTACAGATTCCTTTAAACCTGTGTGTTGGAAAGTGCTTTTCATAACAGCCATGTTTGGTATCAGCTCAGTTGCTCATCAGTAAGTGACTGGAGTGAGAAAGTGTGACTATGGCATGTACGCGCAACGGACTATTTTTCATCATAGGAAAAGGAGCAGAGCTTGCAGCAAACGTGTTGAGTGAAGTGAATCAGACTTGGAAGAGCAGACGGAAGTTTATCTGGGAGCAGAAAGGGACAGCTGACATTGGGGGAGGCTGACACGGGAAGAAAAGGAGAGGTGAATATGACCCAAGCACCTCATACACATATATGAAAATGTCACAGTGACACCTATTATTTTTCCAATTAATATATGCCAAAAACTTACAAAATTAGAAAGAAATAACTACATGCGTTTCCTTGGGCCGTGGTGGATCTTAGAGGGCCAAATGTTCAGAAAGTTTCCTAGATGTGTCATGAGCACTCAGGTTTGAGAGACCTGGTTATTTAGTAAGTGAAGTGGATGTATACACAAGCAGAAGGCTGAAACTAGACCTCTGTCTCTAACCCTATATAAAAACCAACTCCAAATGGACAATAGAAATAAATGCAAGATTAACTCCAAGATCACTGGAAGGATACAAAGGGAGATGCTTCGGACACCAGTACATACAATGATGTTTTAGGTGATGCCACAAATAAAAAGACTACATAGTTAAACTTATGAGATTATATCAAATAAGAAACTTCTAATTCACAGAAGAAACTATTAAGAGACAGAAGAAGCAAAATACAGTATAGGAGAAAAGCACAGCAAATATTTATCTAACAAGTGGTTAACATTTGAGACATAGGAAGAACTCAGAAAATTCAACGGCAATCAAACAAACAAATTAAAAGTGGAGAGGAACTTGAAGCTCCCTAACACACAGGAATGGCAGTTACTCATGGAGAGATACGCTAACTACTATGACTTGGTCATCACACATTTTATGCATATCAAATCATCACTCTGTATCTCAATCTGAGCCATTCTTATGTGTTGATCAATAAAAGCAAAAGAAAAAAAGTTTACTTTTCATGTAGCGATGTGGATAATTCCCATCCAGAGAAACAAAAGCCAGTTCCAGAAAGAACATACCCTATATACCAAACTTGAAAACATATGCCAAAAATATTTGTGATAAAGGCATAAGCTGTGTTTCACATGATCACAAAAATATGTAACAGGTGATGATAGTTCTGAGGAAGAAGGGGCGGGGACAGGTCAGTGGAGGACACTAAACTGTAATTGAAATACTGGATTTCTAAAATGTCAATCAAACAGCATGGTATCCTGGTATCAGAGCTTAACCGACAGGTACCTGCTTTATTATTTATTTATTTATCTATTTATTTATCTATTTATTTATTTATCTATTTATTTATTTATTTATTTATTTGTTTGTTTTATTCACCCCTCCCACAATCCTTCCCCCATCCTCCCTCCCCTTTTCCTCTGACCAAGTAGGGGACCCCTGGGTATCCCTTTCACCCACCCTGGCAGTTCAAGTTTCTGTGAGGCTAGGTGCTTCCTCTCTCACTGAGGCCAGACAAGGCAGCTCAGCTAGAAGAACATATCCCTCATGCAGACAACAGCTTTTAGGATACCCCCCGTTCCAGTTGTTTGGGATCCACATGAAAGCCAAGCTGCACATTTGCTATGTATGTACGGAGAGTCCTGGGTCTAGCCCTTGTATGTTCTTTGGTTGGTAGTTCAGACCCTGAGAGCCCCAAGGGTTCAGGTTAGGTGACTTTGTTGGTCTTCCTGTGAAGTTCCTATTCCCTTTGGGACCCTCAATCCTTTCTCCTCTTCTTCAATAAGAGGCCACAAGCTCCATCCACTTTTTGTTTGTGGGTGTCTGTATCTGTCTGAGTCAGCTGCTTGGTGAAACCTCTCAGAGGATAGCCATGCTACATTCCTGTCTGCAAGCATAACTGAGTATCATTAATAGTGAATGGCATTGGTCTCAAGTTGGGCCAGTTATTGGTTGGCTATTTTCCAAGCCTGCTCCAGCCCTGTGCCTACATTTCTTGTTTACAGGATAAATTTTGGGTTGAAAGTTTTGTGAATGGGTTAGTATCTCTATTCCCTCACCGAGGTTTCTGCCTGGCTACAGGAGGTGGCCTCTTCAGGTTTCATATCCCCAATGTAGTGAGCCACAGCTAAGGTCACCCCCATTGATTCTTGGGTGCCTCCCTTATTCCAGGCCTCTGTCTTGTCCTAGCGATGCCCCCATCTCCTCATCCCCATCAGTTGCAGATTTCCATGGACCATCTAGCCATTTCTCCTTGGATAGGTGCCTGAAACCTTGGTACTTTTGTATATTTGACATATTTTCTACTTTATAAAGGAATACAATGATTGCTATGTATCTATTGATCAGAGAAGGTGGTTGTAACCAATTTTTAAAAATATATATAAATTCAGTTTCACAATATGACTTATTTTGATGATTCTGCTGTGTATCAGGATATTCCAGATGTCTGTGTGTGATCACATGTATGGTGATGCGCACGAGGAGGTCAGAAAACAGCCTGCAGGAGTTGCTTTTCTCCTTCAACCTGGGAACCAAAGTCATGTTATTGGGCTTGTTAAGTCCCTGTGCCTGCTGAATCACTGCTGTGGCCCACAGTGAACAGATTTCAAAGAACCACTTCTACTGTGTGTGTGTGTGTGTGTGTGTGTGAGAGAGAGAGAGAGAGAGAGAGAGAGAGAGAGAGAGAGAGAGAGAATCAGTAAAAAAAAGTCTGCAGTAATAAAAACTAGTTTGCAGTAAAACTTCAGATAAAAGAAATATCTTTTAAAGCCATGGATAAAAACTAAAAATACACCTCTCAAAGGGAATATTTAACATCTGAAATAAGGCATGCATCCTATTAAAAAAAAGAGGCAGCTGCTGAAAATTCTATAGAGGTCTCCTGCTCTGGCTGAAGAATTAAGTCCCTCTTACAGCTCTTCACTGCCCTCTCCAGGTCCTCTGGCTTTTCCTGAGGTAGGGAAGGTCTCCATCATTGTCAGCAGCCTGATGGGGAGGGAGGGGACAGCACTGCAGCCTGGGAAGTACTGACCTGTACTTGTTCCTTAGTCTCTCTAACTGTTGCTGCCACCTGCAATAGCGCAGGCTGAAATGGGACTTCTCAGCAGCTGATCTCCAAGCAAAGCGAAGGAATAAGCTAGCAGTCACTAAATCCTATGACAGTATATGACAGTAGCAGGCTTTCCAAGAGGAGCAGCATTCCCTTGGGCACGACAGCACAAGCCTGTGACCCCAGCTAAGCCAGAGAGCCAGAGGCTGAGGTGAGAAGATGTCTTGACTCCAGTAGTTTGAGACCAGCCTGGATCCTGTATGAGACCTTGTAGCACACACACACACACACACACACACACACACACACACACACACACACACACCAAAACACCAAAACAGACGCAAAACAAAACACCAAAAAAAGAAACACCTGGTAGACGCGCAAGCCGGCATACTGGGTCTGTGTGGGCAAAGCCCATGTGTTGCAGTGTGTCTGGGTAGACATGAGTTGTGTGGTGCTCAAATGTAAATGAAGTCCCTGTGTTTGTCAACAGTGGGAACACACACAATGTTTTTCTCCTCCAGGAAGAAGAGCTGCCAGGTCTCAGAAGCACAGGAGCAGTGCCTAGACTCAGAGGGAGAGAGAGACATAAGTAGTGGAACTCTATGTCATGTTCTCGAAGCTGAGAAGATCAGAGAGAGAGAGAGAGAGAGAGAGAGAGAGAGAGAAGGGAAGGAGAGAGGCCTACTCTTGGCACAGGAAACAAGGAAACAGATACAAATAGAACTCAGTCAGAGGCAAAAACAAAATTATTTTAAACCCAATTTTTAGCCTCCTGTGAGCGTCTTCATCACCTGTTCACTGGAACCAGCCTTATCAGCCGCCACCTGCCACTGGATTCACAGTACTCATCTGGTCCACGAGCCTGTAGTACTAGAATGCTCCTGCCATTTGCCCTCTATATCAGTGCTTCTCAACCTTCCTAATGCTCTTGACCTTTGAATACAGTTCCTCACGTTGTGGTGACCCAGCCATAAAATTGTTTTCACTGAGACTTAATGACTGTAATTTTGTTACTGTAATGATTGTAATGTAAATATTTTTAGAGATGGAAATTTATCAAAGGGGTCATGACCGACAGGTTGAAAACCTGCTGCCCTAGGGAGTTAAGACTTGGTGCTTCCTTTGCCTTTATCTCAGTCTTAACACAGGCTTACTCTTTTGCTGAAGTCTTAGTTCTAATTTCACCTTCTTAGGGGACTTCTAGATGGAATGTAATAAAAAATGTTTGAAGAATAAATGACCTTACCAGAAGTGGAAGGAAGGTGCCCTGCTAGGTGTTTCACAGACATGGAAACCAAAGACATCAGACACTGATTGAGGTCACATCCCTGGGATTATCTAGCCAACTACTGGTCATTCACTGGAGCGCATACATTCTGCTTTTCAGTATGTAGCATGGAGAAGCAGGCTCTGGGGGAACACTGTGATAATGAGCCTGTGTTGTGAGGTACACCTCTGATGGCGAGCCACCATCTGGGCTCTCTGTGCACTTGTCTGACAGTGACTCACAGCCGGACTCTGGATGCACATCTCTGATGACAAGTCATGGTTGGACTCTGGGAACCAACATGTGCCAAGGAGTCTCACTGCACCTGTGCTTTGAGGGTCAATGAAATGTGTTCAGTCCTCATCGTAGCCCTAGAGAGTGTCCTTACATCTTTTGTGTGTTGGTAGGTTTGTTTGTTTTTTGTGTTGTTTTTGTTTTTGTTTTTGTTTTTTGAAACAGGGTTTCTCTGTGTAGCCCTGGCTGTCCTGGAACTCACTCTGTAGACCAGGCTGGCCTCGAACTCAGAAATCCACCTGCCTCTGCCTCCTGAGTGCTGGGATTAAAGGCGTGTGCCGCCACGCCCGGCTTGTGTTGGTAGTTTTATGTAAGGTTATACAAATATTTTAAAGGCTAGAAAATATAGAAATGAATATTTATAACATATCACAGAGTTAATTACAATAATACATAAAAGCCTCTAAAACGTGGAGGAAATGCCAGCAATGGAGTGGAAGTGGGATGTAAACACTGAACAGAAGAGAAATGAAAGCATCTTGTGAATACGTGAGATGTTCAGCTTCTCCTACAACATCAAACTTTGTACTCAATGGTCACTGAGATATAACCGTTTCTCTTATCAGATTGACAGCATGTATTTTTTGTTTGTTTGTTTTTCTTTTTGGATAGACTCTGGAGAAATAATCACTCTACTATGTTAGTGGAGATGAGAAATGTACATACCTCATTGGTGGGGATTTGACATATTTAATAAGATTGAATATGAATTTACCTTTTGACCCAGTATTTCAAATTTCAGGAATATTTCCTAGAACATAAACTAAATGTATAAAAAGACTCATGTGTAGCTACATTACAACAATGTTCACAATAACAAAGGATTAGTTAGCAACATGCTCAACAGGCTATGGAAGACCCAGTCATAGTGGAATGCTACAATGTAGCTTTACATAAGATGGATATTACTGTATACTCTCACCACAATGTTATGAATAAAAAGGTATAAGACAGAAAATACAGCAATCTAACATTTTCCCAATTAAGAGTAACAGAAATATATTTGTGAACTATCAAATAAATAAAAGAATTACCTGAAGTAGTGAGAGGAAAGAGTATGGAGAAGACAGACATAAAAGTGAGAGAGTTTAAAATATCCCGCTTGTGTATTTAACATTGGTACAATATAAGCATCATTATAATGACTAAAATTAAGTGAAGATCAAAGAAGCAATCCTAAATATTTTTAAAGTGACTTTAAAGGGGGCCATGGCTATACATACCTTGTGCAGTCAACCACTTGTAGTGATGTAGCAAAGGCAGCAGCAAACACAAGTCAACAAAAGCTTGTTGCAGCTCACGCCTAGTTTTGCTCTTTGAAATGGTTCCAGATCTCTGTGTGTGAATCAATGAAATGATCGCATCAGTATATCAGCAACCAAGGTATCCCACATTACATGGGAGAAGTACCTGCTATCACAGAGGCAAATCTTCGCTTTGCTAAAGTTGGACTAAAAGTATTTGCGAGAGCCAGGAAGCCTGGGTCTGCACATTCCACAGTCTTGCAGATGTAATAACGGATACAGAATGACCTTTTATGCCTGTAGAATCATTAATAGAACAACAACAGTGCATCATAAGTCTCTTGGTAGACAATGCCTTCCACAAAACATTCATGTAATGAAAGAATAATCTTTAATCTAACCCCGCTCCTAGCTCTACCAGCTATTGGCTCAGTAGAAACCGAGCAAATAGAAAAGTATCAGGCAAAATGGTGAGGATGCAGTCAGTCGGATGCAGAGATGAGAAACTGTCCTACTGTGCATAACAAACCACTCAATTTACTCATCAACAATTCACAGAAAAAAACGGAGATGAAAAAGGGACTCAGGATACCATTCAATGCAGACGTTTCAGCCCTGATTTGAATAAATCAAGTCTATAAAACTGATGTGCATACCCAGCAAGTATGCAAAAAACCCCTGGTTATCTTATATGCATGAACATGGTCTGCTGGTTTTAAAGCATTATTGTGACTATTTTTAGATGTAAAAACTGATAGCGTGGTTAGGTTTAAAGGGAACTCATCTTCATAATGTTTAGCATTTGGCTAGTCTTTCTGCCACCTGAGTCTTTCTTGCTGCATGCTAGCCTTTCACATTTCACATAGGAAATGGCAGATGCACCCTTATACCCCTAACTAATGAACACACAGATTCATAGCTGTGGTCCCTTCGAGCACTGTGATTCTTGCTCCTTGTATGCATGCACTTCTTTTTAAAATCAAAGCGATCTACATTGAACAGGCATCGATCATTTTTTACTGCATTTTCTTTCGAATTATCCAGGAGTCAATGAGGCTACCAGTTTACTTAAAGTACTAGCTCCTTTATCAAAACTCCTGCCCAGAAAGTTTCTTAATGAAGAGCTGTTAAATTCAACTCCAGTCTATGGAATGCTGGCCACTTGGTAGAAACTATCCAGCCTGATCTGAGCTTGCCTCTGCAGGGGAGGTTCAGTTCTGGCAAGGAGAAACCGTCCAGGCCCAGCATCCCTTAAAGATTGGATCCACTGTGTCAGCTTATTGAACCACCTGTGAATGACTCCTAGTTGATCAGAACACCAACAACAGTAGGCTTACTACTCCCATTATAGTGTAGGTCTTCATTAGTTAATGTTAGAATACACAAGATACAATTTGCAAAACACGAGAAAATCAAGAAGAAGGAAGACCTGCGTGTGGATACTTCATTCCTCCTTAGAATAGGGGAAAAAACATGAAAGGAGTTATAGAGACAAAGTTTGGAGCTAAGACAAAAAGATGAACTATCCAGAGACTACCCCACCAGGGGATCCATGCCATAATCAGTCACCAAACCCAGACACTATTGCATATGTCAGCAAGAGTTTGCTGAAGGGACCCTGATATAACTCTCTCCTATGAGGCTATGCCAGTGCCTGGCAAATACAGAAGTGGATGCTCACAGGCATTTATGTGATGGAACACAGGGCCCCCAAAGGAGAAGCTAGAGAAAGTACCCCAGGAGCTGAAGGGGCCTACAAACCTATAAGAGGAACAACAATATGAGCTAACCAGAACCCCCAGAGCTCGTGTCTCTAGCTGCATATGTAGCAGAAGATGGCCTAGTCGGCCATCATCGGGAAAAGAGGCCCCTTGATCTTACAAACTTTATATGTCCCAATACAGGGGAAAGCCTGGGCCAAGAAGTGGGAGTGGGTGGGTAGGGGAGAAGGTCGGGGGGAGGATATAGGGAACTTTCAGAATAGCATTTGAAATGTAAAATAAGAAAATATCTAATAAAATTTTAAAAAATTGAAACTGTTGTTGCTGTTACTTTCCCAGTAGACACTGTAAATTGCCAAGAGGACAAAACACAGGCAATGAGACTCCTTCCTCCAATCTCTGTAACTCCTCAGTATGCAGTTTCTCTTCCCAGGAGCAAACAATTTGATAGGAGAACAAGAAGACACAGAGAGAAGGAAAAGAAAGGGCCATGGTTAGCAATGCTACCTGTGATGTGTCACAAGGCAACTGGGAAATGGTATGAAATACCACGCTATAAATCTTAGCTGTGTATCAGTGAGTGTGAAACAGGGGAGATATCTTAAGTAAGAGACATTGCCCTATAGTCTGCTTCTTTCGGCTTGGTGTCTCTTGGTAATTCACTGGTAGAGTGCCTGCATGCCAGTATGCCTTGCCCATTGTTCCACACCACTGCTCACAGTGCTTCCCCATTCTTCACATTGTAACTGCTCAGTTTCCCTGTACTGTATTTCACTATCGCTTTTTCCATGTCTAACCATCCAATGGCTTATGTCTCCATTTTTTGAACACAGCATTTAATAATTCCTTCATAATAGGACACAGAAAGAATTTTGTTTACTACAAAAAAAGCTCCTTGTCTCCATGGTTTGCTTAATTGTCACAATCTTCTGTTCGCTCCTTCACGTTCCACATCAGACAGGTACACCCCACAACCCCCACACAACAACAACTAAATCAACTTGTCTTTGAATAGCCTGCTCAGGATAGACACACCCGTGGGGTGTGGGTTCAGGTTGGTTTGATTCCTGTGTGTCTCCAGTGGGTGGGGTAGGACTAAGGCAGCCTTGTTTGTCATGCTTGAGGTCTTTAGCTGAGGCTAGAGACTTTGAGCTTGTCTCAGGGGGATTCTAAAGCCTCTGATATACCCAGAGAGTAGCCAGCCAAGCTCTCAGCCTTGAGTGAGAACAGTGCAGAGCAGCGCCTTCCTCAGGAACTGCTGGAAATGGGGGCAAGTGGCTATACACAAAAAGTGCAGAAGCAGAACCAGGCCCGGGGTATTTTTAAACCTCTTACAGGAGCAAGCCCAAATTTATCACCAGCAGTCTTTTTAATGTGGTTTTCTTTTCACCCACCTCTCCTTCAAAGAGATGCTTGTATTTTCTCTCTCTCTCTCTCTCTCTCTCTCTCTCTCTCTCTCTCTCTCTCTCTCTCTGTTCAAGTACATATGCTCAGATAGCAACAGCTCTGACAAACAGAGTAAGTTAACAGTTGTGAGGGCTATAGGCTGTAAGCACCAAAGGAAGCAGTTACATGAACCACACCTCCCCGCCTGCCAGGCAACAAAGGTAACCGTATCTACTTGCCATCTTTGTTCCAGCAACAGGCAGACGGAAGTGAATGACAGCTGGGAAAGAAAGGGAAGAATGATTGTGAACAATGCCTATTCCCGCCCTCCTGCTCCTCTCCCATATCCTTCCCCTCAGATCTGGGTATTCAAAGGTGCTAATCCACAAGTTTGAAGAGGGTGAGTGGCATGGCTCCCTTTCTCTGACCTATCTCCTCTGACCAATTAAGCATTTTTTTCTCTTTATTCTCACAAAATAGCTATCAGTAATAGTTTGAAGAAATGCAATCATGTTACAGTATGGAAGGCATGCTAGAATTATAATGCTACATAAAAGGAATGGGTTTTAACTTAATTTCTCTTCTGAAGACATACTTAATTGTCCATCCAAATAAATATGAGAGCAATGAACATTGCAGGCTTTTTGTGAGGCAGAGAAGCCTATGAGAGGCTACCTTTCACACCTGCAAAAACTTAGCACTTCACACCCCTACACACACCGAAACTACAAATGAAACACTCTCACTGCGAAGTGAGGCACATTCACACAATCACCTGCAGAACGGGGAGGGACTTCAGCTTGAGAGAAACTCACAGTTATATGCAATGCCGAATGCTCAGACAGTTAGCCATCAACCAGCTGCCCACTAGGCTAGCTAGCTAGCTCCAGCCTGCAGGTCTACAGGCTCAAGGAAGTATGAGCTAAGGTTTGAGGTTCCCATGCTGCCCACTTGGCTCTGACACTCTATCCAGCTCTACTCTGGAGCTCCCTCATCAAAGACCATGCAAACAAGTTCCCTGATGATCACTTTCTGAGGCACACAACTGTCTGCAGACTTTAGTGGTACAGACGGTACGGTATGGAAAATATAGCTGGTGCAAAGAAGCTCTGAGTGGATGGGATGCCAGCAAGGAAGCCTGCACGGCTGCTTGTGCAATCCCTCTCTGCTCTCAGCTGGAAGCCACTTTTATATGTGCTTTCTGCAGCCGTCAAAAACCCGAGCTTAACATAGCCTTCTCTGTGACCAGACTCTGGGTTTTGGGGTCAGGAAGTTAGCTTGGGGAGGGGGTGGGGTTTTTCTGTGGCTGTCTGAGCAAACTGTAGAATTGTTTGATCTTTGCAGGCTTTAGAAATGATATCTTGCCACACTGTCAGTGGCCTTTGACAGGCTCTAGGCCACAGGTTGGGGAGGGTATTTTACTTGTCTTTTATGAACGTGAGACTAGGCCAGCTCTTTGACATTCAAGGGGACAGCACCAAAGAGCAGAGACATGCATGATGCAAAGACACATGATGAAAAGTGCCCAGGCCACCTTCATGCCTCTTCCCTAGCCCTGGAAAACACTTAATGCTTGTTCTGGTAACAAGGCTTTCAACCATCCAAGATTTTCTAAACCTTTTGGCAAAGAGCAGGACAGTACAAAATATCAGGGAACAAAATTGTGGACAAACCTGGAGAAATGTCTTTCAACAGAGGTTTGTAACAGGAAACCATATTAGAACTTACCATGTGTTCTATGGTCTCCTTACTAAACCTGTGAGGTCTTTAGTAATTTTCTTATTTAAGGAGAAGGGAAGGGAGTAACATTTCAGGGAAGGAAAGCTGGAGAAGGCCTGTCAGGGGGCCTGAGAGAGCTGGTAGCAGTGATGGGCACCATAGGCTTCCCAGGGGAGAATTCTCAGGACCCAGAGATGAGAACTCCTTCCAGCCCTTAGCTAATTAGGGACTTCTAGAGCTATCAAGGGAAACTTAATCCTCTAGTGGCTAAAAACGAGTTCACAGCACGATTCTACATGACATTGGAAAATGGGAGCAGGTGTCTAGTAAAGAATTACAGCCCAGAGCATTAGGGGCTGAAGCAGAGCCATTAAGTAGAAATGGAATCGGAGCCACCTGGATACATGCATTTAAATGAGTTTCTAGAGGGTGCACTGAGTTGTGTGTGGTGAATATTTTGATGAATATATTTTATTTGTATCTGTATTTGTATCCCAATGTATCTGAAATCTTAGTTTTAAATGTATAATGTTTTAAATGTATTGTTAATGAAATCTATGGCATTGATTATAATGATGAAATAATTAAAATTAGATAAAACTGGGGACTGGAGAGANGGGGGAGGGGAGAGAGAGAGATCCTGATTCCAAACTAAATATAGCTTTCTTCTCTGCCTTTGTAATCAATAATATTTCCAGTCTGTAACTGCCCTGAGAGATAGAACTGGGTAGATCAAAGAACATATCTGAGTTCCTCTCCCCTGCCCTGCCCTCCCTTCTCCTCCCCTCCTCTCCTCTTCTCTCCTCTCCTCTCTTTTCTGCAGCAGAAAATCTTAACCTAATTTTACAGAGTAGAAAATGAGGAGAAATGAGACACATGGTTGATGATGTGTACACTGAATGCCAGTAATCTGCTTGATCCTGAGCTCTAGAATCTAAACCCTCTGGTTAGGGTTTGTCCAACCCTAGGAAACAATCTCCCCGTCAGCTGAGGCAGGGGGCTTCTCATTATCTGTCATTTTTCTCTTCATTTTGATTTCAAATCATAGTAGATGGAGATCAATGTGGCCTTCTGTCTGTCTTACTGTCTCTCTTTTTAATTAGCAGTCCTTTTTGGAGACTAAAATAGAGCTAGGGACCTGATCAGGACTGAATTGTGTTTCTTCTGCATTCTTATGTCAAAGCTTTTCCCTTAAGTGAGGGTGGATTTGAAGGAAGGGCCTTTAGGGAAGTAGTGGAAGAGAAGTCTTAGGTGGAAATGGCATTCTTATAAAAAGAAAAGAGAGCTGTGAACCTTTCTGGACTCTTTACATATACAGGGAAGGCAGCCAGACTTGCAGAGTCCTCACCTGCAATCAGTGGGAACTGCACGTTGGTCTTGGACCTCCAGCCTCCAAGAATTGAGAGGTTTAAGCTGTGGTTTAAGCTGCCCAATCTGTATGATTTTACAATGGGAGTCCAGGAGGACATGTCAAGGACCTGTCCCATGGTCTATCCTCTAGCCACACAGAATGTCTTCCCATAACTTGGTGAGACTGAGGAGTTGTTTTCGAAGTGGAGGTGAAGAGTTGTAGAGAAATAAACAGACACTCAGGCAGCACCTAGAACACTCAGCCTGCTTTTAAAAACATATCTGTGGAACTCACCTCAAAGGAGGCAGCTAAGACAATCAACCAACAAAAGGCTTCCTGTTTTCAGGACGTGTGTATATCCCCAACCTTCGCTCCTCAGTGTCAGCCCAGCTAGTCAGTTCTGACATCTGACACTCTTTTTAATGTGTCTTTGTTGATTTTCTTCCTTTCATTTGGACACAATGTCTTTATGTGCCTCCAGCTTTCAAACGCCAGCTCTGTGAAACTCTGCTTTGCTGTGACTCATCTGCGTTGGAACTCTTGCTGCTTCTCTCCTAAACCAGTGATGTGTGTTTCTGACTGTGTGTTCCCTAGGGTATGTCATTTTGATATGGACAAAGGGCTATCTCTAAAACTGCTCCAAAACCTTATGTAAGAATGAGTGAGAGCTCAAACTCTGAGCTATAAAGGAAATGCACACAATATGTTTATCTATTTTTATTTTTAGTGTGTGTTTGTGTGTATGTTTGGAGAGAGAAACAGAGACAGAGATAGAGAGACAGAGAAAGACACACACACACACACACACACACACACACACACACACAGAAGTATATGTATGTGTTCTTCCATGTGTGTGAAGAGACCAGAGATTGACATTTGGTATCAGCTGTTCTACATGCTTTTATTGTCAGGGTCGAGAAACAAAACCTTAAGTTCAACGATTTGGCTAGAGTGTTAGGTTAGCAAGCCAAGCAGATCCTTCTGTCTCCACCAGTGTTGTGGTTACAGCCATGCACCTAACACCTGGATTTTTATGTGGTTTCTGGGGGTCTACACTCAGGACTTCATGTTTGTGCTGAAAGTAGGTGACCCACTGAGCCATTTCTGAAGACCCTATAACACGTTTGAAAGTACATCTACTATATCTGTATGTACTCACTTAGACAATGTACTCCATTGTTAATGTGAGCAGACATTGCATTTTAATGGGGTTTGCAGTTTGAATGTCCTGCCTGGTCTGAGAAGATCGGCGAGTGCCTGCTTACTGAAGCAGCTGAGGTGCATATGACCGATGAGGCAGGAATGTAGGTTTTGCTCACTTTTTCTGTCAATTTGTGGCGAGTTGCCAGCATTATTTTCAACATAAAAATAATCAACAAAAACATTCCCTAGCATCTGTGCCTTTTGTGAGAGCTATGCTGCCTGTTTCTGACTAATTAATGGATTCTCTCTGGAAGCGACAGATAAGCTAACCTGTCGCAGGAGCAGCCCTGGCTCTCTCCTCCTCCTTCTGCAGGTCCCACACTTCAGAAGTCACAGGGCTGAGATTTGTGACCCAGGAGGAGGCCCTGGTGCCCGCTCCTTCCCTTTGGTTCTGTTTATTTATTTGTTTAGGCTGCTCTTTTGCACACTTTCTTCTTATATCCTTGAATTTGTTTATAAGCCCTTCAAAGGCAAGGTGACTCCAGTGTTTGTCTCTGTGGGCACCTGGTCACACATTACTGTTTTTTCCCTCTTGATTCCTGCCTCCCTGACCTCCATGAAATCTGAATCCAGGGGAACCAGGCTTCAATACTTGAGTGGCTGGCATTTCTATGAATGGTCAGGTGAATAAAGCACGCACCAGTGTGTGCTTTTTTTCTTCCACCGGGCACAGTGTTCACACTTAAAATCCCAGCACTCAGGAAGTCGAGGCTAGGGAATCAGTGGTTTAAGGTCACACTCATCTCCTATTACATAGTGAGTTCAAGGTCAGCCTGGCCTACATTTACATCTATAAGCTAGTCTTTATATCTCTCGATAAGCAAGGCTCACCTCTCCTAAAACCATTGAGAAGTTGAAAAGTTCTCTGGAACGTTCTATCCTTATGCTACCAGATTTCCTCTGCTTTCCTTCTCTGCCCACTTCCCCCTCCCTAGTCCTTCTGGGTATCTCACCCACTGAAGCTGACAAAAAAAAATCCCCTAAAATGAGAAATTATATTTGGTTTAATCAAGCATCACTAATATCAATTCGAAAGCTTTACTCTCTGCTCCATTTATTTAAAAGCAATATTTATGGAATTGAGCCTGGGCATCTTAGCCCCAGCTAAGAGTTTTTAGATGTGTATTTTAATGTAGGAAAAAAAAAAACCTCAATTGCTCTCCACCATAATTTTAAAATTTACTTTTTCTCCTTCTACCTCCCTAATATGAATATGGACCCCCCTACCCCGTGTGTGTGTGTGTGTGTGTGTGTGTGTGTGTGTGTGTACATATGATGGCTGTGTGTGGAGGTCGGAAGACAGCTTTCTAAAGTCACTTCTCTCTTTCTCCCGTAGGATCTTGGGAATCAAGCTCAGGGCTTTAAGCTTGTTCTATACATGCTTTTAGAGGGTCAAGCCTGTCTCCAGTCCTGACCTTACTTTTTGAGACAGGGTCTTTCATCAGGCTTGCTGATTGGCTGATCGGCAGGCCACAGGCCCTTGGGATTGCCCTGCTTCTGCCTCCCCTGGTATGGAAACTGCAGGCTCACTCTGCATACGCTGTTTTGGGTATCAAGGATCCAGTACTCATACTTATAAATCAAGTGCTTTACTAACTGAGCTGTCTCCTTGCCTGTGAGGGTTAGTTTTTTCGTTTTTGTTTTCAATTATAAAGGAAGGGCTATAAATTCTGAATGCTGGGATGAACACTTAGAAGCCCATGGTTTGCTTAAATATATGTGTGTGTGTGTGTGTGTGTGTGTGTGCGCGCGCGCACACACACACACACACCTGAACTATTTCTATGAAGAACAGAATTATTTTAAAGTGCTCTCTCCATTGACACCCGAGTTGAAGAGCAATTTCATAGCATAATTATAACGCATCACACAAACTGGCTAAGCTTTTGTTCTCGCTGTGATCGCACTCAAGAGAGTTCCTTTTTCACCTCCCCTTCCCACCTTGACTGAATTAAGAATATCCCAACTTTAAGGCTGTTCTTCCTCCAGAGAATAAAAATGATGCTCTAAGATGAAGTGCCTAAGAAGTAATGGGTGGGAGAGAATTTCTTGGTCCATGACTCACTCCATTATCATGGGAAAGGGTAATTTTTTAAACTGTTCTGAAGAACTCTGCTGAGGCTAACACAGGGTTGGGGGGAGCCAGGAAAAGAGAACTATGAGTACCAAAGTCCTCGATAGAGGACAGGTGCTCATTTGTCAATGCCCCTGGGCACCTCCTGAGCCCTTAGCTCCGGCTTGCTCATCAAGGAGGTAGAACAGATGACAACTACATTTTACTATCCAAGACTTGAATATTTGGGGCGTAGAAAGATGGTTTGAAACCAAATACCAGACAGGCATTTCATGGTACTTTGGAAAATGAAATAACAAAAGCAGCAGCAACAATAAAACACCCCAAAACCAACCAACCAACTAACCAACCAACCAACCAACCAACTAACCAATCAACCCAACTAACCAAACAAACAAACAACCAAACAAACAACCAGCCAACCAACCAACCAACCAACCAACCAACCAAAACACCCACAAAGGTCCCCTAGGGACTTAATGTTTAGGTAATTAGGATAAAGAGCTTTAGAATGGTAAGACCTCAAAGGAACTTTCTTGATTTTTCTGTAAATGAAAGTGCTGTTTAATGGTCTGGTTATAAGGATTGCATACAAATGGCATCAGGACTGGATGTGGTGGCACATTTCTTTTATCACAGCACTTGGTGAACAGAGGCAGGGGAATCTCTTTGAGTTACAGGCCAGCCAGGGTGACCTGGTGAGACTCTGTACTAAGCAAACAAACAAACAAACAAACAAACAAAGGTAGCATAAGAGTGATCATGGGCATCAAAGTTACCCCCATAGGAAGTGTTCCTCATCATGATGAATGATTAATATCAAATAATGTGTTTGAAGGAGTGATGACATTTTTTTTCTGACCACATGTAGTATACATATCCAAAAGGTTATTATAGAAGTAACATAACAATTATTCCTTGTCTGTTTCATGCTTTGGTTTGTAGTTTTTTGTTGTGTGTAGTTCTGGGACTGAACCAAAGCCACATTTGCTAAGCAAGCACTTTGTCTCTGAGCCACATCCAACCAATTTGCTTTTTCATTTTGGCACAGGAACCACTATATAGCTCAGGCTGACCTTGAACTTGTGATCCTTTTGTCTCAGCCTTTCCTATGGGGAGTATAAGTGTGCACCATTGTGCCTGACTGAGGCATGTTTGGAAGGCACTTGGAATATCAAGACTGCCAACCTGGATGTTCAGAAAAGTGTGGTCTGTATGTACAGTGCTATTTTATTTGGCTCCCCAAAGGAGCCAACACATAGATGGAACTATAATTAATTATATCAATTATTAACCCAATCTCAGAAAGACACACAACACATGGAGTCTCCTTATCTGTACTTTTGTACTTCCTAGATTTTATATAGATGCATAAAATAATCTATGTATGTATGACATTGTGAAGGTTTGAATGAAAATGGCCCCCGAAGGTTCAGATAGCTTGGACCCTAGTTGGTGGAACTGTTTGGGAAGGATTATGAGATGTGGCCTTGTTGGAGGAAGTGTGTTACTGAGGGTGAGCTTTGAAGTCTCAAAAGCCCAGCCTATTTGCAGCTAGCTCTCCCTGCCTTGTGCTTGTAGATCAGGATGTAGCTCTTGGCTATTGTATCAGTGCTGTCCCTACCTGCTGCTGTGTGTCTCTCCATAATGGGTGTGGACTCTAACCCTCTAGAAGTGTGGGTTCCCAATAAGCTCTTTCTCCTATGAGTTGCCTCCGTCATGGTGTCTCATCACAGCAATATGAAAGTAGGTCAAACTAAATCTGTTTAGGGACAAAGACATCTAGCAGAAGGGGAGAAGAGTAAGAAGAAGGACACAGAGAGACAGAAAGACAGGAGACAGAGAGAGAAGGAAGAGGATGAGGAAGGGGAAGGGAGGAGGAGGAAGAGGAGGAGAGGGAGGCAAAGACAAAGAAGAAGAAGAAGAAGAAGAAGAAGAAGAAGAAGAAGAAGAAGAAGAAGAAGAAGAAGAAGAAGAAGAAGAAGAAGAAGAAGAAGAAGAAGAAATGCACCCAACACAATACACACCTGTGGGAAGGAATAAAGCAAATTAAAACTCATCAAGGTCACACATGTAGAAAATACCAGTCACTAGAGCAAAGTCAGAAGTGACAGATGGCTCTGTGCTTTATTCTTTCTTCCACTTTTCTTCTAGCAGTTCATCTTTGCAGTTGTTTGTCTGGTTCTGTGATAACTTGTCAACATGCTGCTGATGGTTTTGTGTCTTGATCTTTGTCTTAGACAATATTGTTTTATCGCCACAAAATGACTTAGCTAATTCTTACTCTACTCCACAGTGCATGCTCTTTCTGAGTTTTGACTCAGATTCTATTGATTTTTCCTTATTATTTCATAACTCCAAATATTATAGTTTTATTTCCATTTTCTGGTCTATGAAACCATGGGTGTCTTGAATGGTCTTTGGGTATCACATCTTCTTGCCATTCCCTACAGAACATGTGTGTTTTTCTTCTCTCTGCTGTTAACCCATGTCTGCCACTCTCTCTGATCCAGAATTACTTGCTCATCCATGCTTGTTGCAATGCCAGTCACAATAGTCAAGTACTGGAATTGGTCTAAGTGTCTGTCTAGAAATAAATGGGTACAAAAAAGTGCTCTATATAAGTAAGCAACAGAATTTTACTAATCTGTAAAAGATAAGGTTATGTTGTGATCAGGAAAATAAATACAACAGAGATTATAAAATATAGTCAAACCAGTCAGCCGCAGAAAGACAAATATGACATGTTTTATTTCATTAGTTGATCCAGATTTTTTTTTCTGAAACAGGGTTTCTCTGTGTAGCCCTGGCTGCTCTGGAACTCACTCTGTGGACCAGGCTGACCTCGAACTCAGAAATCTGCCTGCCTCTGCCTCCTAAGTGCTAGGATTAAAGGTGGGTGCCACCACTGTCCAGCAGTTGATCCAGATTTTATCTAGATATATAAAATTATTTTTTATTAAAAATTAAATTCTGTGTGTGTGTGTGTGTGTGTGTGTGTGTGTGTGTGTTTGGGTCTATGTGTGGGTGTGAGCAAGTGAGTTCAGGTGCCCACAGAGTTCAGAAGAGGGTGTCTATTCTGAGATACCTGCTGTGGAGCTAGGAACTGAGCTCAGGTCCCCTGCAGGGGCAGTATATACTTTTAACCATTGAGATTTCTCTCCAGCCACCAAAAAAGAAAAATCACAGGCACACACTCATGTGTGTGAGCATATATACAAAAAAGTGGGAGAGATAATGTCTGGAGTAACAGAAAGAAAGAATGGGGAGGGGAAGGGAGAGGAAAGGGGGATTAGGTATACATGAATGGCATAGGGTTATGAAACTCATCACTGTGTACAATGATTGTGCCAAAGAAATGAAAAGACTTATGATTATCTTTAAAGTTCTTATCCTTAAAGTTTTCAGCCAATATTCCAAAATTGGTCTTATTAGCCACATTTACATCATATATACACATTAGGTACATACATACATACATACATACATACACACATACATACATATAGGTAACATGTAAGTTACACAAAATGCCAATGTACATGGCTGCTATGTCTTTATCTGTATCCTTTCAGCATACTCTGTATTGTCTAATTCTCCTAGACTGATGTCTTGAAGATGCACAATTACTGGTTATTTTCCTTAAAAAAGCTCTTGCAGACAGAGCTCTGCACCCGTGTTCAGTACACCCTGCTGATTAAAATAACTAAAGAATCACATTCTCATCCCCCAAATTACTGTTGATAATTTGAAGTGTCACCTCCAAGTCACAGTTTTGGAAGAAAATGGACTTTTTTTCCCCAGCCCAGGAGAGCACTTCTGTCCACCTCCACGGAAGTGTTAATTACCTGGTGCCTTGCTCCTGTCTCTCTCACCCCCTGAGAGTTAACACCTCTCCTGGCGCCAAACCAAGTAGACTGATATTAAATCTTGCTTAATTGTATAAAATTCAAAAGCGGGGGTGTTTTGTATATTTTGGGAGGTGGGTTTTGTTTTTGCATCGTGTGGTGCCAAGGTCTTGTTTCCTGATCCATCCTTCATCCCTTCGAAGGTAGCAAGAAGCACAGATGGGGATAACGGTGTGCCTGAGGGATGGGGAAGCACTTGATTGGGTAGGCAGGCTGCTGTTTCTATGTTGTGTAGTGTAGTGTATTGTCATTTCCTTGGGGCTGTGGAATAAAAGCAAGGTCCCGCCTAGGGCTTAAGAGGCAAGACCACAGCTATGAGACCTGTAGAAGCAAAGCAGTTCTCTCCAGTAGCTCGATGAATTTAAAACAAATCAAAGCATTGCATTTTACCTTGCTTAAAATCTCCTTGAAGCTAGTGCAATAGTCTTCCTTAATAACAGAGAGCCATCCAGGCCGCTGTCTGAGGGAGAGGAAAAGGCTAGCGCTTGTGCTCACGTGGAGTCGCAGACCCTCAGAGATGGAAATGGATGTTGATTGACTTCTAACGCGCTGTCAGTGCCCTTTTAATAAGTGTTTGAAACGTGAACACAGAGGAAGAACGCATATTTGTAAAGGACACGTGGCTTTCCATCTTGAACTTTTCTGGACCTCATGACAGTGGGGAGGCCGTTGCCCTCGCGCTGGGCAATCTTGCCCTCTGTCTGTGCCGCTGTGAAGGGGCCTGCTGAGGGCTTGAGCCAGTCGATACACACCAGTCCATGCACAATCAGCAGCACACTTGCTGTTCCCACAGGGGTGGCTCAGACCGCTGCACAATCCTCTTCACACCTGTGCCTTTGCAGGTTTAGAGTCTGAAAAGCCAGTTTTCATTTTTAATCCTGTTTGAGCCCATCTCGTTAATCAGCCACGGCCTCTTTTTCACACCTGCCTTGGGACACAGAGAGAGACTCGTTATGAGCTGTTAATTAGCTATTAGGGACCGGGGCACTTCCAAAGGGTCATTATTCACTCTGTTTGAGGCTAATACTTATTTAATTAGAACTGTTTCTTTCCTCTCATAAATCCCTGAATTAAAATAAATTCAGTTCAAAATGTCTGCTCAGCTTAAAAGAGATGAGTGATTAAAAGAGAATTTAAATTCTGCTGATTTTTTTTATGTGACAAATATTTGAACAAATGCTACAGTCCTGCCAAGCCAAGCAGAGTGAGACGAGGAAGCAGTTGGTGTGTGTGTGTGTGTGTGTGTGTGTGTGTGTGTGTGCACGTGCGCCCATGGACACACACATGTGTGTGTGCACACTCACACTCGTGCACGAGGAGTATGTTGCACACTCATACCTGGAGATGGTTCACGAGACCAAAAACTGCACTCCCCTAGGTTATGTCTCCATCTCATATGCTTTAGTCTTCAGAAAAGCTTTCATAAGAGCCTTATAGAGTCAGGGGGAGTTTGTAAGGAGGGAGAAGAGCAACTTCATCCTTATAGATGTTTAGATGCTGTCCATGAGTGTTAGAACTTGCTTGTTCTATTCAAACTAAGATGACACGCTTGATCCATATATCACTCGTCTGTCTGTCTCTCTGTCTGTTTGTCTGTCTCTTTCTCTCTTACACACACACACACACAGACACACACACACAGACACACACACACAGACACACACACACAGACACACACACACATACACACACACACACACACACACACATGGGCACACACATGGGCACACACATGATGATAATGGTCTAGGACTTTCACACAGTACAGGGAATCAATCACACAGTGGGCAGATAACTCAACGACAGCTGAACTCTGAGAGGGACCACTACAAGCTCCATATAGAATCCTTAAAGGTCCTACCTGAGACCTACTCAATGCCATTTCCACCACACTCAATGCACTTCCAAAATAGGCCACAAAGACAGCAGACATTAAAGAGAAAGGGAATTGAAATCTGCTCTCAGTGATCTCCCAATGACAAAGAATTTACTCATCTTAACTATACCACACTGAACCTACTACAAGTAAAACCTGTATTTTATTTGCTGACTGAGTGTGCGATGCCTCTAGACCATCATTCAAGATATGAAGAAAGGGTAGTAGAGTTCTGTAGACACCAAACATGACCTATCCCAGAATCAGGCAAGGACACTGAAACATCTGTTGACATTCATTTGAAATTTATGCACTTACGAGGAGGAATCTCCAGGGAAGGTCCTCCTGCAGGGTGGCGTACTCAATGCCTTGCTGACATCACTAGGTGACTCTGTATTATTCTCATCTTTCTTCCATGACATTCTCAGTATTGGCTTCATCCTAAGCATAGACCCCCTTGTCACAGCTGGAGGACTTTCAGTAGTCACTGCGATCACTTTTTCCTCATGAATAAACACAAGGAGAGGTTCATCATATGTGATTCTCCATCCCTCAGTCTGTCTGTCTGTCTGTCTGTCTGCCTGTCTTTCTCTCTTTTTCTCACACATTCTCTCCTTTCTTCTTTTAGTTTTTCTATGTAGCCCATGCTGCTTCAACCTCCCAAGTTCTGATATTAGCCCAGTTTGTGGTGTGCGCTCTCTCTCTCTCTCTCTTCTTTCTTTTAAAAGACATTTTTAGAAGGTTCTATCAAATCTCTCCTAGTCAGAATTGGCTTATATATTTATTTCTGAACCAATAACTGCCTAGGGCAATCTCTCTCTCTCTCTCTCTCTCTCTCTCTCTCTCTCTCTCTCTCACACACACACACACACACACACTTGTTGAGAGTGCTTCTCTGTGGTCAGAGCAGAATGTCTCCATGGAGCCAGGATAACAGTATGTGGTGCTGCTGATCTGGATGCAAAGGTACCAGGCTGTATCCAATACCAACTGCTCAGCCTTGATAACACACCTACGGGTACCATTCTACAAACTGTGCAGGTTATATTTAGGAAAATATATGCATATACATATAACAACAATTAATGCAAAAAAAAAAGAGGCCATGAATTTGAAAGAGAACAAGGAGGGGAAATGGGAAGGTTATATGGAAGGAAAGGGATGGGGGAAATGTGTGTGTGGTATGTGTGTGTGTCATTGTGTGTGTGAGCATGTGTGTATGTGTGGTAAGTTTGTGTCATTGTGTGTATGTGTGTGAGTGTGTGTGGGGGTGTCTGTGTGTGGGGGGGGTAAGCATGTGTGTGTGGTATGTATGTGTCATTATGTATGTCATTGTGTGTGTGTATGTGAGGGTGTGTGTGTGTGAGTGTGTGGGGTGTGTGTGTGTCTATGTGTGTGTGAGCATGTGTGTGTGAGCATGTGTAAGTGTATGTGTGTATGTGTGTTGGGGAACAGATTCCTGTTTATGTTTCCTTCCTCACAAAAGTTTTCAGAAGTGAAACCAGGCTATGAAGACCGCCAGGCAGCTCTGCAAAGCAGTGCTGAGAAGATGGGACACTGCTAGGATGAGAACAGTACACATGATCACTGGGAAGCAGGTTTGGGAACAGGTGGCCCACCCACGTACCTTTGCCTGATGGCACGTTGGGCCATGAGTTGATGGCCTCACCCCCTCCACACGTCCTGGTCTCTGAGTCAACACCAGCTACCTCTGAGCCCAGATGCCCAACCAGAGGGATGAGAATGTGATTGCTTCTGACTCTTAGTATTTCCCTCCTACAACCAAAATACTCCCTTTTTTTACCCCACCCCCCAATACAAACCAAAAATAGTATCGTCTTTACATCAGATAAGTTTGAACAGCAACTAAAGTGAAAAATCCTAAGAGAGAGGAAAAGTCTCTGTCCAGGCACCATTTGATCTAGACTCTTTTCATATTCATTATCTTATTCGTTATTACCAGTGCATTGGATGCCCTTCAGGAGGTAAATTTACTGGGTAATGTCTTCTTCAAAGGTGGAGAAACAACTGCCAGATGTTTCAAACCCCAGTTAAGAACTACAAAACACCCTGAAAAAAATCTCTAACTTTGACTGTAGCGCACACAATCTAGACCAAGAACACGAGTTAAGTCATCCTTTTGCAAATGGCTGGGACCATTTGTGCTGGATTCTGCAGATGCTCATACTGAAGTGGCTGCTATAGTCTGACTGGCTGGCAACAAAAGAGAAAAAAATCTTGGTGACTAAGTGTCAGTAACCACAGGCCATCCCCTCGCAGTGCCCCTTCCATGGGCACACAAGGGAGCTGTTTCTCTCTCAATTAATAGACAAAGGCAGCTGTTTATGTCAAGTGGGAACTAACCAAGTCAATTTCAGAGTGTTCGGTGTGTGACATAGCACAGTACTTTTCTTTGTTCACACTTAGTACCTTGAATAAAGTAAGTCAATCATAAACTAGGAACTTTGAGTTCTTGCCCTGGATCCGCCTTTCACAAATAGCAAGGTACTGGATGAATAGCACTTCCTGTCTTAGTTTGAATGCCAGGGCTAAGGGGTGTCCTGAAGTGTCAAATTACTTCAGCTATTTTGCATATCCTACCTGGTGCTCACTTAACTTTCTTCTGACCATTAGTTCTACTGAAGGACTGTGGCTTAGGCCAATTCTCATGCATATATCATGGGTAAAGGGAGAACCTCCTCAGACTTTCCTTGGCTGGGAGGGTCACCATCCTTGGAAACAGCCATTGAGAGTGCATTCTTTCATAAAACAATCTGCCACAAGAAGTTCTTGTTGCTTCCACCCCAAAGATCACGTGTGAAATATACATAGGTTTAAAATGAATGAGTGTGTTTTCTTTGGGAATTGAAGTATTATGAAACATTACATGGATGCCTAGGAACAACTTTGTCTCTTGTGAAAGGCAACATATAAATAAAGTCTTGCTGCTGTAGTCTGGCTGTTGACAGTGGGTAAAAGGTGGAGTGTCAGGCAAGTGACAGAGACTCAGTGGCAGGCCTCTTAGAGATGGTGGGTCTTGATTTTTGGTAAGGAGGGGAAGTTGTAGGCGTGGCATAGATGTCTGAGATGTTTGAGATACGTGTGTGTGTGTGTGTGTGTGTGTGTGTGTGTGTGTGTGTGTGTCTGTGTGTGTGTTGATGGGTTGAAGCTGGAAATGTGCAGGGTAAGCCAAACTATATTAATCGAGGCACCTAAGTTCAGTTGGCATTTTCTCGATGATTGATGAAGAAGGGCTCCACCACTGGGTAGTGCCACCCCTGGATGCATGAGAAAGCAGGCTGAGGGAGTTGGGAAGTCCAAGCCAGTAAGCAGCACTCCTCTGTGGTCCGCCTGCAGTTCCTGCTTCCAGGTTCCTGCCCCGGCTTTCTCTGGATGGTGGATTACAAGTTATAAGTTGAAATAAACCCTTTCCTCCCAAAGCTGCTTTTGATTATGTTTTTTTTTCCACAGCAAGAGAAAACTGTAAGACACAAGCCATAGGATCTCACCTACATCAATTCAAAACTGAGCAAAACAAGTTTTTAGTAATAGAAGGTTGAAAGTGAGTTCTCTGGAAAAGAACAAAGAATTTCTGGACTGATGCTAATGTCTCTTCTTTTGTTAGTGATTAGGGCCAATGGGTGTATACTTCTCAAAGCTTACCAATTCCATCAGTGATCTGTGTATTTTACTGATTATTAGTTATATATTAACATAAAAATTTCAGATATTTTTCATATAGTAAATCACCCTTATTTCTTCAAAATGTCATTCATCCAACTTGAGGTATTTATTAAAAGCAAACAAAAGTGCCACAGGTATAGATAAAGAACACATGTCTGTTTTCCCCTAGTTAATAAAATATGCATTAATTTGGTTTCTCCATCATATACCTCCGTTTTTGCACTGAAAAAGAAAACCGAAAATCAGAACCTCAACCACAAGCGATTTTTAATGTCATTTTCCATAAAATGAAATTTTCTCTAATATTTCAATGAAGATTAACATTATAATAAAAAATATCTCTTCTAGGATGAACTATGCCCACAGAACTGGAGAAAACAGCACCTCCCCAGTGAATGTTATGTAAACAAGAAAGGACACAGAAGTCTCTCCAGAGCGTCTACTATAAATAGCTGGGGCTTTCTGAGAGCAAACATCCCAAGACTTGCTTGTAGTATATTTTACTCAGAACTTGAAGGTTGATTTTTACCGCTAAAGCTGCAAAGGACCAATGTTATTGAAAAGATCAGAAAGAATTCTTTACTGCCAGTATTTGGAACTATTTGCAAAATTTAGCCTCTGAGTGATCCAGAAAAGTATTTTTTTAAAAAGTAGTACTTGATGGGAGTCTACACATGCCAGTTAGATCACATGTAGATCCTGGAACATGGAAAAGACACCCAAGGACATCTAGGTTCATGGAAATAAAATGTGGACATTAGACAATAATGTATTAGTATTGATATTGGTTTATTAACTACACGAAATGCATCACACTGATGTGTGTTCTGAATGAGAAAACTGTCTGGGGGCTGTATGGGAACCTTATACACTAGTTTCTCAATCTTTTGAAAATTAAACTTAAAAGAAAGCAATGTCACTTAACAGTCACGCAGCACTGTTAAGACTGAAAAGACTATGTATCTTTAGATTTTGAAGAAAGGGCTTAAACTCTGTTAATAAGGTTAGAACTGTCTACGACACAGCTACCATATGACTTAAACAACTCATAGGTTACACAAAGGAATCCTAGCACATCTGTGCTTGTTGCTATGCTTTGTGTAATAGGCAGGAAATAGGCAGAATCAGCATAAATGGCCATCAACAAATAAATCACCCAAAATATGGTATGTATGTACAATGACATTTTTTCAGCAATAAAGAAAAAAAAAAAAAACAGGAAATAATGACATTTCCAAGAAAGTGTGTGTGTGTGTGTGTGTGTGTGTTGTGTGTGTGTGTGTGGAGAGAGAGAGAGAGAGAGAGAGAGAGAGAGAGAGAGAGAGTAAGCTCAAGGCCTTGAGTTCAATACCCAGTATCACACACACACACACACACACACACACACACACACACACACACACATACATACACGCACACACATTCACACTACATACATTCATACACATGCCCACACACATGTTGGGGTCCGGACCATCTGTGGTCCACCCATAATCAGACTGGGTTCCCTGGAAGATGGACTGGGGCTGGAACGAGACTAGAGTGGGAGAAGAAATGGATGCCAAGACGAATCACTCCATTCAAAGCGTCTAATTTTAATTAGGATTGTTCCTTGGTTTTAAGAGGGAATGCCCCACCCCCAGTCAGTTCTGCACAGGAGCCTGGAATTATGGTGTGAAGCCTGAAGCACTGTGGGATGTCCCAGCTGTAAGCAGGTGAACTGGGCAGAGCCGAGGTCCAGGGAGCTGTAGAATGTCTTGGTAGGAAGCCGGTCCAGTCCCGGGAGGGGCACAGCAGACGGGGCAGCTGGATTCCAGAGTAGCTCAGGTGTGGTTTAGCAGGACAATGGAAACCAGTTTTGACTGGAGAACCACTCTGTATGTGGCTTCTTGTGGCATGCCCCCAAGGGGCACCAGGTCTGAACTCTGGAGGCTACACACACAGAATGTGCCAAGTGTGCAAAACTCTAAGCACAGAGCTTGACATTTGAAATTTATCATCTTGTCAATGGCTCTTCCGTTTTCAGCTGACAACTTATAATCATTGCCTATTTCTATTTCTATAAAGAGTGTTACTCTTTGGTTAAGGGCATCCATTTAGGTTTGCAAATCTTAACTATAAATATGGCTCACGGAGATCCTTTGTTGAAGTTTGAAGCAGACACTGAAGCTGAGTGGGGTAGGGAAAGCCTCAGCCGGATTTGGTACCACCCCTTTTAAGTGGACTAGAAAGTTGGGAGGAGAGGTAAGTGAAAGCTCTATCATTTTCTCTAAGTTTGTAAATATGTCAATACTCAACAAGAGAAAAAAAGAGAGCTTTTTTTTTTTTGTGGGTTTATGGGTTAGTCAACCACGACCATTAATCAGCTAATGACTTTCAGTATATTTGTAGATCCTCTAGGCAGTAGGGTCTGGAAGCCATGTCTGCAGACAGCCTGAGACCACAAACTGTAAAGTACTCCTACTAACTAACCAAGCATCCCAGAGCCCTGCTTTCTCTGGCCAGAGCCCATGTCTGCTGGAAGGAGCAGACCTGGCTTCTGTGTGCTTGCTGTCCTTCTGGAAATGCTCAGGGGTGGGCCAGCCTCCCCACTCTTGGTTCTGAGAGGGTCTCCCTCTGACAGACCTGGAAGTCCAGCTTGCTTTCGTCTTCTTCAGTCCTCCTGAATTTGTGCTTTTTGGGCACAGGCTCTGGCACAAGTCTTCTGTCCCAAGAGATCTGTACTCACAGACCTTTCGACGGACATCAACACAGAATTTCGTTTGTTTCTTTGATGTATCAGTAAAACACGAAACTTAATCTTTTACATTAAATAATAATTACATTTTTTAAGTTAAATAAAGAGATAAAACTAACTAACTAACTGCTAACTCACACACGTGTGGGTACACTCACAATGACACACACACACACACACGTCAGAGGGCAGCTTACAGTAGTTGATTCTCCCCTTCTCCTCCATAGCTTCTGGGGCTTGAGTCTAGATTATCAGGCTTTGTGGAAAATGTCTTTACACGTTGAGCTATCTCATGGGTCCTTTGTCATTTTTAAGGTCATTAATGATAGGCCATGGGTTGCTATTGCCATTCTGATACCAATAAATCTACCTTCATTGTGAATCCTTCTCTCTCATGACTCTTGCACTCTTCAGTGGTGACTAAGTCTCTATCACCCCATAGAGCTTTCCGATTCATCATTATTTGGATGTATCTATTTTAGACTTGCTTTCCAGCTCTGAGGAGACTTCAAAAAAAAAAATCATGTTTGGAGTATAGTGAGCTAGTGACCATAAAGAGTAGACAAGAAGCCAACAGGAAGGCCAAACTTACATCCATTCGCTCGCCACATTTTGAATTTGAATAATTTTTCTTGAGATATGGTCTCATCAAGTTGCCCAGGCTTGCCCAGAAATTGTAATCCTTCCTCCTTAGACCCCCAAAAAGGTGGGACCACAGGCATGCACCAGGGCACCTCACCCACACACTGGCTTCCTGCAGGCTGTCCTGGTAAGGTTCCCTGGCACCTAATCCATACAATGGCTTCTTGCAGGCTGCCTGGGTGCTGCACACCAGAACGTGGCCCACACACTGGCTTCTTGCAGGTCTAGAGGACACAGTGGCTTCTTGCAGGCTGTCCCAGTGCCGCACCCTGGCACCTGGCCCACACACTGGCTTCCTGCAGGCTGTCCCAGTGCCACACCCTGGCCCCTGGCCCACACACTGGCTTCCTGCAGGCTGTCCCACTGCTGCACCCTGGCACCTGGTGCACACACTGACTTCCTGCAGGCTGTCCGGGTTCATCCTTTCACACATTGGCTTCATTCCTTTGGCTCCCTTTTACCTTCTGTTCTGACTGTGTGTTTTCCAGTCACCTATCCTCAAGCTTCTCCTTCCTGTTTAATTTATTACTTTCTCTTCCTGTTTGCTTTTATTCCTTAGTCTACTATTTGTTTTTGTTTTGTTGTGTTGTTCTTGTTGAGCGGTTTTTTTTTTCTTTTTTGCCTAAGGATTTCTGTCTTGCTTTTTAAAAAAATATTAATCTCTTTTCTCTGTTAAACTTTTCTCTTGCAGAATTAGATTATTGCTGTGGTCTTTTGTGTTTTGTTTTGTTTCATTTTGTTTGCTTATTTTTTAAGACAGGATCTCATAGCATTAGTTAGCCTGGGATTTGTTATTCAGACCAGGCTGGCCTTGAACTCTCAGAGATCTGCCTGTCTCTGCCTCCTAAGTGCTGGGATTAGAGGCCTGCTCTACTCTTCTACTTCCCATCCACCCTGTTTTTGTTTTGTATAGCACTTTTTAAAAATATATATCTATCTGTTTTGAATTGTCCATCTTAGAGTTTGCAAATATCAGTCATTATTCAGTTTCTGGTGCTTTCTTTTGCTGGCTACGTTAGGTCCTATTTCTTAAAAGTTCTTGATGTTTGTTGACATGCCTTGTCATCTGGAAACTGAGAGATTAAACTTTTTAGTAGTCATCGAAGTCTGGTCTTTTTTGTTCCCATCTTTCCAAAACTTTTAAGCAAGATACTTATTTGTCCCAGAAATTGTGTGCATTCTACTACACCAGGTTTGCCATCATCTCATGTTGGTGTGTTGCTGCTGTTTCAGCACTAGAGGGCGCCCCGGGCCTAGTCCGGAGAGATTCTGGTGGTGCCATCTGCATGTGCTGATCTGGACAGGGCCAGTGTTAATGTTTTACCAGCCTGGCAACATTCCGGACATAGACCTGTATTCATTTCGGCATCTACCTTTATATTCCTTACCGCAACGGCTGGAGTCTTACTCCCCACTTCATGCTTAGGCTTGGGACAGGGGCGCAGAGGCTGCCCAAGCAATGTGAAGACATCAGCTGCAGAGAGCTTGGCTCAGGGGTAGAGGCCTTCAGCCTCTCTAATTGGTACTGTCTGTTCAAATTTGTGAGAGGACGGTAGAAGTGGTCCCTTCACCACCTGGCCGAGGATATTAAAGACTCAGTCTGCGTGTACTGCCTAAGAGCAGGGCTCTAGTGTCCCACCTGGCACTTGCTTGCAGCGTGGCAAACCTGGTAGACGGTTTACAGTCTAAAGGCTGGGCTTAATTCTCTTCTGATCTGACAGGCAGTCAGGCAGGCACGGAGGCAGCATCTCTTACTGATAGGGACTGGAGAGGCTTCCTTCCTGCCTTCTTCAAGATGTCTTCTCTGATTTTCATACTGAAACCAGGAACCACATCTGCTTGAATCGCTTCCTTAGTTCCTGTGCAAATAGTTTGAGATGTAGATGGCTGTCTGAATCGGGGTCGGTGGTGGTGGTGGTGGTGGGGAAGATCCCTTAAGCAAATACTCAGCCGGCTGCCGTCTTACCCATCTTCCACTGCTAGATTCTCTCTCTCTCCCTCTTTTGCCCCCTCTCTCTTTTTATCTCTCCTTATCTCCCTTACTCCTTCCCCCTCTCCTTCTGTTGTGTCTCTCTCTCTCCCTCTCTGTCTCTCTCTCTCTTCGTTTCTCTCAGCCCCTTCTCTCTTCCCCCCTCTCACTCTCTCTTTCCCTCTGGATGTCTCTCTCTCTCTCTCTCTCTTTTCTTTCTTTCTTTCTTTCTTTCTTTCTTTCTTTCTTTCTTTCTCTCTCTCTCTCTCTCTTTCTTTCTTTCTTTCTTTCTTAACATTTTCCTTGAGAATTTTAAACACACACACATACTCACACATTCACATTCACACACCCACATTCACACACACTCACAAGCACACTCATACACACACACACACACACACATTCACACTGCATTCTCATTACTGTCATGTGGCGCTCACCCCTCATCTCCAAGCAAGATGTCTGGACAGTGGTGACTTTTGACGCCATCTGCTGGCAGTACACACACATTACAGGAGAACGTCTATACAAGGCAAGGGCTAAAAAGATTTTAATCTACTTTGGGGAGTGTGAGTCAGCATATGGAGAAGTAGGATAGAATGCTAGAAGTGGAAATGTGTTTTAAAGTTTCAGCAGACAAGCCCTTTGGAGTGAGAGTGTCTGGGTGTCTCACAGTGGCTGTCCTGTCAGCTGTGGCCTTACACGTCTAGGTGTCACTTGGTGTCATCCTATGGATTCTGGGTCCATCCCTGTTAACTTCTTACCCAGTTTGGCTAATTAAAGAGTTATTGAAGTGCCTTGGTATCTCAGAGTTTATAGGTGAAAAATGAGTTAAAATCACATACCCAGAGATTCTAAATCATTTGCAAAATAAGTCAGTCTATTGCTACAGAGCCTTAGTTCTGGGCTACCCAACCACACCACCAGTAAACAGGGAATAGAAAGCAATGGACACTTCTTTTTAACACATTATTTCTGTAGGATGCTGGTTCAATTAGCTCTTGTCAAAGCTGAATGCACTCAAGAAATCGAGCCACGCTGGCTAAAACATTATCTGAGGTTTTCGAGAAGTGCCAGGGCTGGCTCTGACTACTGACCATGTCAGATGGAAGCTAATGACCTTGGGGCAGATGAAAGACTTCAAAGCGCACTGGTTAATTGGAGGTAGTCGAGGGAGACCGGGATAATTGGAGGAGCATAATGGAAGGAGTGCATTAGCGAGGGTCTGCGCAGGCGCACTCTACCCAGGGCTTCCTGTAAGTGGTCGCTTGCTGGGCAGAATCCATTATCTCCCTGGGATAGCCCATTATAGCTTAGCGGGGTGGAAACCATGGTGCCCTGTTCTTGGAACTGAGGAGGAGCAAACTAAGGTAAACATTTCCCAGAAAACCAGGAGGAAAATATAACTTAGTTACACAGTGGAAGTAAGTTCTGAGGCACAGATGATGACATCTGCCTGTGGAGTTTGCTTTGTTGAGGAGGCATTTTGACAAAATAGGAAATGGGATGGCTTGCTTTGGTGGTGGGAAAAATATACAAAAAAATATGTGCGCACCGCAAACAGGATGTCTAGGAATAAGAGAAAACCGTGAGATGACAGACTTTTGGGAATTAGAGTCGGCAGTGTTTTGTTGCGTTTGTATGTGCTACAAGGTCTCATGGAACCTAGGCTGACCTGTAGCTTACAATGTAGTGGAGGACGACTTTAAATTCCTGAGTCTCCTGCCTCCACTCTCTGAGTACTGAGATCACAGGCATGCGTTGCTGGACCTGACTTGAATTTGTAATTATTTATGATCTTTGATTTGTTGCCTGTTGAGCATTAGAAGTGGGCTAAGGACTCCTATGCACTTTAATTTCTTTCTTTTTTTGTGGGTACCCCATGAATAAAGTATTCCTATGCTCCCCCATTTTACAGAAGAAATGGGCTTAGGAATGTTCTAGAATGTGCTCATGCTCACAAGGTTAGGAGGAGTAGGGAACAGGCCTCCTCTGCGGAGTTCTGGCTGTCACAGGAGGTTCGCATGGACCTTTGATCTTTGAGTCATTCTTCTGTCCAGGGATCTCTGTTGTCACCCAACGTGCCTTTGCTGTAGGTCCCCATCACCCTGCGTCTTTCTGGTCTACCTAGGGATCGGCTTGAGCTGCATCTGAATGAACTTACTGTGCTGGGAGAGGAATCCCCCTCCCCAGGAGTATTATATTAAATGGCCAGCTTTTGTATGGCTCATCCTCTTTCCTCTGATGCTCAGTCCTCCTTAGCCTTCTTCCCCCAACCCCCTTCCTTGGTCTTATCCTATGCATATCAAAACCTTGAGCTTAGAGGAACCCAGAGAGAGCAGCTAAGGGGCCCCAAGCCACTCTTCCTGTGAGAAAGTTCTTAGAATTCTTCAAAGGCTCACACAGTGTCACACAGATTATCTAGGTGTGCAAGCATCACACTGGAGTGTGTCTCCTTCAGTGGAGTACTTTAGAAGTATGTAAACTA
>LR749680.1:1249892-1451155 GCA_902729485.2 Mus minutoides | reverse complement strand
TCTTATCCTATGCATATCAAAACCTTGAGCTTAGAGGAACCCAGAGAGAGCAGCTAAGGGGCCCCAAGCCACTCTTCCTGTGAGAAAGTTCTTAGAATTCTTCAAAGGCTCACACAGTGTCACACAGATTATCTAGGTGTGCAAGCATCACACTGGAGTGTGTCTCCTTCAGTGGAGTACTTTAGAAGTATGTAAACTAACTACTCTGTTGCTGAAAAGAATTATTTTTCACTCTTTAACACTGACAAGAAAAGCACAACAGAGAAAAGTCAGGGACCATGCTGGGGAAAGTCCATGGCACTGAAAGTTCTCCTCCTCCTCCTCCTCCTCCTCCTCCTCCTCCTCCTCCTTAAAATTTTGCTGTATACGTAAATATTTGTAACCAGAATCATGGAAGAGGGCGAGTGCCCTTCGTCAAGGCAGCTCAGATGGGCCCTGAACCTGATGAGGGGAGAAAGTGAGGTCAGAGGGAAGGGGTGCCCTCACTGCATGCTAACACTGGGCTGGAGTTCAGGGCCAGAACTTGGAAAATAAGGGCACAAGGTTTTGCTTTGTTACTATCAAGCCACGTTCCTGAGCACCTCATCTGACTTCCAGTCTCTATTTCTAGTCATACATTGAGTTAAGAGTGTTGGCAGCCTTTCCCACTGTGGCTTTTTCCTTAATAAAATTGATCAAATGTAGAATTAGAAATCTTGTGGTCAAAGATCTAAGTAAGAATTGAAATGAAGGATCTATTCTCCCTCCCTTTCTCTCTTCCCAGTTTTCCACCCCCTCTCTTCTCTCTCTCTCTCTCTCTCTCTCTCTCTCTCTCTCTCTCTGTTCTCAGGCTGCCATGAAGTAAGCAACTCTCTCTATGACATGCCTCTGCCGTAATATACCTCACTCCTGTACACAGCCATAGACCAACTAGGTCACAGACTGAAACTTAAAGCATGAGGCCAAGTCAATCTTCTCCTTTGTTAAGTTGTTTCTGGCAGGTGTTTGTAGCCATGGTAGAAGTTAAATAAAGAAAATGGGCACCAGAGACGTAGGATCATGACTGTGACAACTGATTATATGATTCAGAGGCCTCTGGGATGTTTGAGGGAAGGATCCCAGTGAGTTTCAATAAGCAGACTAGAGAAAGCCTATGATTCTGTGGGAAGTTTCTATCGAGTGTCCCTGGTGGGACTGCAGAAGGCCAGAATGAAGACAGTAGATTATGCTGGTGAGATTTTAGATGGGACTTGAACATAGGTCTTCTTATAAGAGCTATAAGTTCTCTTAACCACTGAGTCATCTCTCCGGCCCTGTATCTAGAATTCTTATTCACCCCATGTCTGTCTGTGCAGGCTTCTCTACCTGAGATGCTTAACTCTCCTTATGTGTTCTGGAGATGGACATTGGATGTTTATTTTTCTCAGTCTCCACTATGACACTTGCCTGGGTTATCACAAATCCCCTACACATCACTTCTTCATCTTTAACATACATAATAGTAATACATGATAATACATACCACTGTCATGGCTCAAGATTTTGGGAAGGAGACTGGAAAAATTGTCACCCAGATACAACCATTGCTTGGGCTCAGATGGGAAACTGGATGAAGGTGTGTGTGTGTGTGTGTGTGTATACTGTAGAAAAGGATAGGATAGGGCTCTTCAAACGTGGTCATTCTCCCAGTGTTAGGACCTGTGCATGTTTCCAGTGGGATTTCCACATTGGTTGACAGGAGGATCAGAGAAGAGAGAGCTTATGTACTGTTTGGCCCAGGGCTTCATAGCAGACCAGCAACAGTAGTGGTGATAGTTATTTTAGTTAAGTTGCTCTTTTTTTCCAGGATTCCAACAGTGCTTTATGCATGATTTCAGGTATCTTTATTGACTTGGGGAGTTAGGCACCTCTTTACACCTCAGTGCCATCATCCGAAGATTGAAATGCCCACACCCCCTGCCTAGAGCTCACAAGGAAAGTCCTGCAGAAAGCCACATCCAGAATTAACCAGCTGTTCTAGTTGGGCCTTGTGTGAGTCTAACAACACCACAACGGGGCTGGGCCTAACAATACTGGGCAAGCTTCTGAATGTTTGCGAACAAGTACATGAAGTATTGCTTCACTGTGGACCCAGAAAACCACAGTCAGCCACACCAGCTGAAGGTGGGCCATCCACCATGGTGGCCAGTTCTGAGCTTCCAGAACATTTCCCACTTGTGATTCCTTTTTGCTAGAGATAGTTTTACATGACCCTGAGTATGTGGGCATATAAAACAATTATGCAAATCAAACTTTTACTGGCAACACACAACATAAAGACATTTTACTTGAAAACAACGCTTTTGTACATGTATAATGTGCATTTATTAATGATAAAAGCAAATTTGTATACTAATGAGATGTACTTGTTTTTATATATATATATAAGTAATTAAATGATGGCAGACTATTTAATACTGCAGGATGTGACATTTTCAATGTTTTTCAGTTGACTGTTTTTTTTTTTTTTTGTTCTTTTTTTTTTTAACTGTCAATGTTGTGAGTGCCACTTTGTGTAATATGTAATACTAAATAGCAGAAGTATGCTTAGGGACAATTCATAAAATTTTGAACAGCCTATCCTAATCCTAAACTAGAATCCATGCCACAACGTTTTATGAAATCCAGAACAACCATTCAAATAGTAAGTTTTAAAATCAAACATTTGAACATGATACAGTCTGAAGAACCATGACCTGGATATAGACACTCTGAGAGATTGAAGCAGGAAAAGACTGTCTTGCCTTCTGTCATCAAGCCATTATGTTTCTATAAGAGCAGAGACCTTAGAATAAACAGAACAAACACTGCAGGTGGTGATACAGCATAGTCTTCGCCATAGTTCTAGAAGCCAGGGAAGGCAGGAGGTGACCCGGGTTGACTGGAAGTACATGGCCATCTCTGCACGGTTTCCTGCATCCACAGTCAACAGCCGCTGAAGGACCTCCAAGGGACAAAGGCCAGGGATTTCTTCAAAATCTGGGTGGTGAGTGCTCTTAATGGTACATATTCTCAAAAGAGCTATCAGCATGTTCCCCAGGGCAGCAAATCCAAGAACAACCCTGCCTATAGTCTAGAGCCTTCTAAAAATAAAGTTTGGGTGCTAGGAGCCCCATTCCAGGCTAGACTTAGCCTAGGAGATTACTGAGGCTTGGGGGATAATGACATAGAAAGGAAGGCCTGAGGATATCATCTATGTATCTATGTATCTATCTATCTATGTATTTATCTATGTATCTATATATCTATGTATCTATGTATCTATCTATCTATGTATCTATCTATCTATGTATCTATCTATCTATGTATCTATGTATCTATCTATCTATCTATCTATCTATCTATCTATCTATCTATCTATCTACGTATCTATGTATCTATCTATGTATCTATCTATGTATCTATCTATGTATCTATCTATATCTATCTATCTATATCTATCTATCTATCTATCTATCTATCTATCTATCTATCTATCTATCTATCTATCTATCCATCCATCCATCCATCCATCCATCCATCCATCTATCTATCTATCTATCTATCTATCTATCTATCTATCTATCTATCTACCAGTTTAAGAAATAGGGCAGAAAATCCAAATTTGGCCAGTGTGTAATGGTTTCAATAGGGAAGTTACACATGCCGGAGCTTTGCAGATCCAGTACTGAGGAATCTGCTATGGTAGCTATCCATCACACAGTGGCTTCCAGACTCAGATACTGAGGACGCTGCTATGGTAGCTATCCATCACACAGTGACTTCCAGACTCAGATACGTCTACAAGTGCATTTTATGTATGTGGCATAGGAATAGAGGAAGGTGTGCTTGGAAAAAATACTAAGTGCTAACTAGATAATCTCTTACATAAGAAACAGTAGTCATTGCACAGTCACTGCAGACCCTAAAGCCCTGTCCCTCCCTCCCTCACCCACCCACCCTCACCAGGCTCAGACCTCCTCCATGGTATTTGCCTTTATATTATGCGTTGTGTATGTTGCTATGTGACAAAGCTTTGCACTGTATGTTAACTTAAAGTGATGATTTCATTAGGAAGAACTCCTATGAAATTAGGGTCTGGACTCCACTTGGCTCTTTGCCTTAACAGCCCGTTCAGCTGCCTTCAGCTGCACCCTTGCCTTCAGGTAGGTCCTGGTACTAGCCTGGGATTTAAGGGCCTCAGTATTTCATGCAAACCAAACCCTGCAGCCAACTTCCTTAAAGTGTCCTGTATGAGTTTATGGGACAAGTCCCAGAAAACAGAAGTATGTCTGACTGCTTATTGTTACATGGGATTTTATTATCTTGTGACGACCTAATACTAATTATTTTCATCATACTTAATTTGGAGACTTTAAAGTGGAAACTTACTAGTCAGAAGACTTAATTCAGTTGAAACAGTGGTTTGAGTCACTAGCCACTGAGGTTACTGCAAAGAGGAGCGAAATTGCTACATGTTTTAAGAAATTGAATTATAAGACAAATACAGAATTCAGATTCAAGCTCTTATTTTTAAAATTTTCTAACCCATTCATTCTTCCCAATTATTCTCTTTCTCTCTCTCTCTCTTTTTTTGTCTCTTTCTTTTTAAACTTGACAACTTCCTGTTTAGATGATGAGCTGAATTTTCAGGAGAAGATTCTGAGATATGGAATTGGAAGCCCAAATGAAGCTGGCCACACCAGCCTTCTGTGACTCCCTAACAGTTAAGTAAGAGAGTGAGGTCAGGATCAGGGACTTGAGTTGTACAATAACATTGTAAGTATCTGTGTGTGTGTGTGTGTGTGTGTGTGTGTGTGTGTGTGTGTGTGCAGTCCAGCAGATAAAATTAGCTGTCTTTCACAGGCATCGTCTTATTTCTTTGAGACAGGGTCTGTCGTTGGGCCGAGGGGCTAGTCTGACTGTCCAGTGAGCCCCAGGAATCAGGATACCACCATGTCAAGATTTTTAGTCTCAGTTCCAGGATTGAACCTGGGTCCTCACACTCACCAGACAAGCATTTTATCAATGGAGCCATCTCCACGGGCCCCTATGGAGCCATCTCCACGGGCCCTATGGAGCTGTCTCCACGGGCCCCTATGGTTTTGCTCTCTGTTCACCATATAGTCCTGGATTTTGCTCCCAAGATGAGGGTCTGTGTTTCTGGGCATCCCATCAGGGCCTCACAGTCTGCTTCATCAACACGATCTGTCTGTTTTGGAAAGAACTAGGCTGTGCCTTCTCAGATACTTCAGACCACTCTCCTTCCATGTGGATGCACTGACGCTACCACGTGTCTGCACCGATGCTACCACATGTCGTGGAGACTGGCGAGTCCCATTGCTTATACTTCTCAGATAACTTGCCAGCCATACAGCTTACACTTCCCAGATAACTTTGTAAAGCCACAGAGACCTATAGTGATCAAGTGAGTTAGATCTAACTGGACTGGGACAGCTCTACTGGGAGCCAGTATGAAGGGACCACTGACTTAGCGTAGCTGAGATTCCATTACAAAAGCTGGAAGAGGGGCTGCTTCACCTCTCTTAAATGTGTACCCTTTCATACCTTTAAACTCAGACCCTTAATAAGGAGCCTGGATGGAGATGTGACAGCCAGACAAGTGTATTATCTAGTACTGATAAAATACACTTTTCAAAATTCAGCACAGGGACTGCAGAGATGGCCCAGTTATTGAGATTGCCTCTTGATCTTCCAGAGAACATGAGTTAGGTTCTAAGCACCCACTTCTGGTGTTGCACAATCCCCTATAGTTATGGCTCAAAGAGATCTAAGGATCCTCTTCTGTCCTCTGCAGGTACCTTTCAGCTCCCTGACCCCGCCACATACATATACATACCCCTTGTTTCTTCCTAGCTGCAAACTGCAACATTTACCTCACAGCCACTGTTAGCATCTTATCTCCAAAGAGGGAGTACAAGAGAGATTTAAAATTTACTTTTTAAATGTCACTCTTGCCAACATGTATTGAATTGGTGGAGCAGAGGTGACAACACAGGCAGCCTTGGGCGGGGGGAGGTCCCCCAACACTGTATTTCTCGTTCTCGGGAAATTGGTGCCCCACAACCGGTCGAGAAGACCATCGACTTACGCGAAGACTTCACACCGACAAGTTGTACACCATATCGCTATACCTGACGTAGGCTGGGGGTCCTCAGTCCTCGACCGAGTGTCCATACATAAGCTCTGGTCTGCTTCGAGACACGGGATCCATCTCCCTCATACATGGTCTGGAGCAAAGGGTCTGGTTTGTGTTCCCTCCTGATTGCCAATGTTAGCTGGCTCATGGCAGAATGGACTGAAGACATCTTTTCTAGCTTATCCTTGTCCCTTTGTGCCCCATTTTTGAAGAGAAGGGAACTTAGAGAGGTGAGTTTTTCCTGGGTGTGTGGCCAGGGTCCTAGCCAATAAGGGAGGCTCAAGATTGCAAGGCACAGCAGGGCAGCTCTGAAGGCTTCCTTACTATCAGGCACTTGTCCCACCTGGAACTCTGCTGAGGGCTGCAGCCTGCCATGTGAGAGCTAACCACCATGCTGACTCACCATCCTTGTGGTTGAGAGAACATTAGCGAGCAAGAATCTCCCATGAACCTTAGCGCTTCAAAATATAGGCCAGAGAGCCTCCACCGGAAGGGTATTTGGCTAGTGAGAAACCAACCCTTTCCTGTCCTCCTTCTCTCTCTTTTACTCTGTATTGCTGTTAAGGGGCCAGGAAGACATGGGCGTTTTGCTCTCAAATCCCCAGGGGAAAAGTGAAATCCAGTCAGGAACCAGGGAAGGTGACAGGTATAACGCCTGTCTCTAGGAACTCTCTGGGGCACAGAGGATGCTACCTCTCTGCTGCTGCTAGTCTTCCTGCTACAGCTAACCTAGCACAGGCGCTGCCAGTCCCTTGGTAAAGCTCCATGCATGATTCTTAGAGAAATGTTGTGACCATTGCCAGAGACCTTCAGAAATTTCAGACCAGGGATGATGCCGCTTGGATAATTCAGGGAGGCAGGTGAGTGAGGGGAGGGGAGAAGGAGTTGAGGGAGGTTCTCCCTGTGTTTTCACCTCTTTGCACTAATCGGAATGCCCAGGGCATGGCAACTCTGACCCACTCAGGCTTCCTCCTCAACCCAGTCCCACTAGCAGTGACATCTTACATCAACACCCAGCCCTTTTACCTGGCCTTTTATGGCACAAAGTAACAACTTGAATATATAGGGAGGTAGCAGATAGACTAAGGTATTTATGTCCTAATACCCAGAAGCTGAATATATTGCTTTACAAGGCAAAGAGGACTTTGTATGTGTGATTAAAATTATGGACCCGAATCTGGGGAAGTTACCCTGGATTCATCAGGGTGAGCTCAGTCTAGTGCTCAGAAGCAGACAACGTTCCCTAGGCAGAGGCAGAGAAAGGTAAGCATGAAGAATGTTGAAAGAAAACATTTAAGAGTTCCAGTTCTGTCTCTCCGATGTCAGTATCTCTGTGCAAGGATAGGAGTTGCAGCCATCAAGGGAATGGGAGCCTCGGTTCCCCAGATCCACACAATTACTAACATCCAAATAAGCGAAGGTGCAGCTTCTCCTCTGGGGCCCCAAGAGGAGCACACTCATGTTGGCACTCTATTTTCATCCTGCAGCACTTCAGAACTGAATGATAATAAAGTTGCCGTTTCAGCTCGAAAACCGAGTCCGTTTTGTACACCACCAATTAAAAACTAGTACAGTAACAGAATGGAATGTATTTTATATCTGAATACCCCTCACACATTTCTATACCCCTAGTTTCCTTGGTGGCTGCGAGTAGCACTGTCGCCTTATGTTTGACTGAGTACTGCTGATGACATGGTCATCTCTTTTCCCGAGCTGTATGTTTTTTTGGGCACCATTGGGTCAGCTTCTTCACTGGTGTTTGCTTCTGGAATCTTCACTTCTCCAGTATCCCAGTATCCCAGTACACAGGAACCTCAGAAGTTCCCCCTGATGTGTGGTCCACACTCTCACCACTTGCTAATCACCCACTCGGTGCCAGGATCCTGATGGAGTTTACTTTATTTACTTCTGAAAACAGCTTTATGAAATAACATTATCCTAACCATACAAACAAGACACCCAAGGCTCAGAGGTAGATGCGTTTCAATCTAAGGACACAAGGCAAAGAATGAGGGTTGAATCCAAGAGAAAATACCTTCTCTCTGCATATATTCTCTTGGGGCTGGCAAGTTGTCCCAAGGTCCAGCTAGTGTGTCTGCTGACACCAGATCTATACAACTGATGGCTTTGCAGGGCACGGGCTCAGCCTCTTTGACTATGCCCTGTCCTTTGGCTGCTTTGTTTTGCCGCCGGCCCAGTGTGCAGACAAGGGCACTGCCATTTGGATGCTCGAGAAACTGTAGCATTCCGGAGATCATGCTACCCTCTCCTCTTCTCAGACCCTATGTATTTGCTTCATCCTAACAGACTCATAGAAGATGCAGTCTGAAGGTTTGCAGGGGTGAGTGGTGAGGGTGTCCTGAAAGAAGCTGTGCTGTCTGCTTTGTCCTTTACAACTTGCCTCTGGCTCCCCCTTTTAATAACCCAGGCTCTGGTAGTGTGTGGTGGAAACAGGAAAGCCAGTCCATTCGTGTGTGCTGTTATTTCTGCTGATTGGGAATTCCAAATCCTGTGATGTTGTCTCTGTCCAGAGGCTTGGTGTAGGCCCTGGAGTCTTAGCAGGTTTTGTAGGGTTAGTAGTAGCAACAACAACAACAACAACAATAACAACAAAAAGTAATTATTTGAATTCTTTGTATGTAAAAATTGAAACAGTCTTTCATGTGGCTGAGAGGGTGTTGTGTTATAAGAATATAGACACCAGCAGGGCAGTGTTTCCCAGGTTCTGGTCTCCTTGGGCCTCTCTGAAGACTCAGGGATCCTCTGTGAGGTCAGCAAGAGAGTGCTGTGTTCGAGTCCCCCATCTCTTGTCAGCAAGAGAGTGCTGGGTTTGAATCCCCCATCTCTTGCTCTGCAACTCTGGGAGTCACCTTAGCTCATAGCTTCAGGCTTCCTATGTGGAAAAGGCAGGTGAGTTGCCTAATCCATAGACTTGTGAAGATTACCATTTAGAAAATGGACCAAGTTTTATGCACTAAATACATAGAAATAAACACCAACCGCTCTTGCTTTTTCAATGCAGAGCAGCGTCTGCATGCTGTCTTGCCATCATTTTGGAGCTGACAAACATTTCAACTGAAGTCAATGGGAAGGACCCACGCTCAGTGCCGTCTGAAGCCCCCACTGCTCTCTCCCTACAGTGGATTCCAACCACGAAGGTTTTAGGGGTCCACTTTTCATACCCCACGTGATGCACCTTCTGCCTTCATCCAGAAGATCTGGACTCCACTGTGTAGGGTGGACAGGAGGCTCCTCAACCGCTCAGCGTCATCTTTCCTGTGTCTGCTGCATTACCTCCTCTTACCCATATGGTTAGCTTTACTCTTCATGGAAATTCCAACTAAAAAAAAATTTCACCATTTCCCATGGGATCATTTTCCCATGACTCAGCTATCTTTAATGTTGATATTTAGTTCTTGTTTTTTGTTTTTGTTTTTGTTTTTGTTTTTGTTTTTGTTTTTGTTTTTGTTTTCTTCACCAGGCAGGCTAAGCTCTGCAGCCTGATGCAGACGTCTGAGTGACAGAGCCTGTCAGACACACTGCTCTTGTTGAGAAGAAACTGCCACCTAGTGGCATAAACAGGCACAGGGCTTCCCAGGAGCTCTAGTTAGCTGGAAAACAAGATAAAACAGAACAGAACAGAACAGAACAGAACAGAACAGAACAGAACAGAACAGAACAGAACAGAACAGAACAGACAATCAATAAAGCCAATCAGTGATGGTTGGTTCCTACAGCTGACAGACTATGATGTAGGCCATCACAAACAATGCGCATCCCCTAAGTGTAAGTGAAATAGTTCCAGGACAATCGAGCCAAAAGTCAGATTGACAACCACCATGTCGCTAAAACATGACATCAAATATCTTTGAATAAACTTAAATCCAAATGATGTTCTATAAGTAGAAACAAATCTAAAACAAATGGCCCGATTAAGAATGGGGTGGTCATGCATTTATCCAGCACAAACCTACCTTTTACTAGTTTGGCCCTAGTTACCACCTTATAGTGTCTGAGTAGCTAGCTCATCACAATATAGTGTCGGAGCCGAACAGCAAGCAGCACTGTGGTGGGAGCAAGGGCAGGACTTAAGCACCCTCCAGAGCAAAGACATTTGAGTAAGTCCTTCAGGAAGATTTGTTATCACCAGACAGGAGGATGGACACCAGGAAGGAATTCTGCCTGTCTGAAGAGCCTAGGCAGGGCCCCTGGGAATGGAAAGAGGAATGAGTTTAGGTGCCTGTGAGATGCGTGCTGTGGCTGGAAGACATCATTCATGCTGGAGCCTGCACCAAACTTACTACAGCTACCATCTATGTGGTTTATTCTCCATCCACCCATCTTACTCAGGGTAGATTTGCAGATGTATGGGTTGCTGGTTTAAAACTTCCAAAGACACCGAGGCATGCCATGAAGACTCCAGCCGGTTTGCCACCAGAATCCACTGTAGATTCAGAGCAAATGCTGTAAAAAATTATTCCGGCAGGCGCTTTTTCTCCTTAACATACACAAGGTGTTTCTCAAATCCAGCTAGAAATACAAAGAACGAGACAGAGACTGCCAAGACAGTCTTGAGAAAGAACAACACCAGAAACACACCCTGAAAGACTCAAGCTCCAAATGTTTAATAAAGCCGTGGGGATTGTTGGGAATCTGGGAGCATCCACCAGCCCTCTGGCTCAGCAGTCTGACCCTGGGGTGCAGGCTCAATGAGGACATTCACAGTAAGTAACAGCAACTTCAGCTAGCCTATTCATATCAGAAGTGTTTGGACTATAAATGGAGTTCACCCAAATGCTTGTCAATTTTGTGACATCTTCGCACCATGATATATTACATAGCAGTAAGGACCATCATACAGAACTACATACAGAACAGTGGGTGCTTCCCACAAGGCAATGCTGAGAGAGTCCAGTTTCAAAGAAACGTGTGGCATACATTTCCATGTATGCAACTGTAAAAGTGGCTAAAAAAATAATTGTGAGCTCATGGCTTAAATAGCTCTGACCCTGTTTCTCGTAAAACCCACCCTTTTCGCCATGTGACTTCAGTAACTCCGAATGAAGAGCCACAGTCCTTTTCTCCAGAAGGATTAGGACCACAAGGAGGCAGCCACATAAAATGTATGGGGTACAAAAAAACCCAAGTAAGGAGTCAAATGATATTATAATGTGATAGTTACAAAAAAAATCAGTGCAGAACCCCATGATAGATAAAACAAACATTTTTGATAAAGACAGAGGCTGAGTTCTATGGTGCAATCACTTGTTCCCATTGAAGGGGCTCCAGTGAAAAATGAATCACTTAATTTTAAATTCTCGCTTTTGTGTAAACAAGAGGTTTGATATTTGTTTGGTCTCTTAACCTCTACCACCGTCATTCCTACCGCCCCCTTGAAAACAAATGTGCCCCACTGTTAGCTATAGGCAAGACCCCAGGCAGGATACACTAACTATATTGCCATCTATAAAACACCGAAGTTTTACATTTGTTTGTTATATAGCAATACATTAAACTGTACAGTAGAAAGTCAACACAGAGGAAATTCTTGGCATACATGTCTGTCTCAGGTGCTGGGATGATGTAGGTTGATCCCAGTGCTAATTACAAAGTAATGTTGACTCTGTGAAAACCCTTCACCTCTAGAAGACTGCAGATCTAAAACATATAGTATTATATTTGAATTAACAATTAGAATAGTTGGAACACGTTCCTTATCAATTTTGTAAGGGCAACTTAGTTACAAAATAACACAAAAATTGTAAAATTTTTTACAAATTTTACAAATACTAGGAACTGAGATCAAGTTCTAAGACAAATTGTGTTTGAATAAAGTCAGAAAAATCTGTGAAAAGTTTTAGTTTGGACTCTTCAATTGGTTTTGAGAAAACATGGGATATATTTACGCGCGCGTGCATGTGTGTGTGTTATGATTTTTAAATTCTGTTAGAGGATAAATCTCAGCACAAGTATATTTTCTAGTTGGGCACAGTGGCATGGGTTTCTAATCTCAGCCACTTGGGAGGTAGAGGTCAAAGGATCACAATTTCAAGGCCTGGCTGGCCTATAAAATAAATTCAAGGCCAGCCTCAGTTACAAATGAGTTCAAGGTCAAATGGACAAGTTATAGAGACTCTGTTTCAAGATAAAAACTAGAAAATGTTGGGATGTAGTTCAGTGGTTGCCTGATTGTATATAGTATTCATGAAATCCTGATCACTAACATAAAATAAAAGTCCAAGTATTAAAGTAAAACAAGGACAATAAAATAAAACAAAAATTGGAGTAGTTCGTTTGGGTTGGAATTTTGATAAATCCACTCCCATACCTGGCTTTACATCAGTGCACTTCAGTGAAAAGAATATTGTAATCAGTTTTCAACTGTACATACCCAATGGGGAAGAAAACCTCATCCTGACTGCCTGTAGAAGACACTTTTCTCCTGTTTTTTTCCAATCAAGATGTAGAACTTTTGGTTCCTCCAGCACCATGTCTATCTCCCATGATGATAATGGACTGAACCTTTGTAACTGCAAACCAGCCCCAATTAAATGTTTGCTTTTATAAGAGTTGCTTTGGTCATGGTTTCTCTCCACAGGAATGGAGACCCTAACTAAGACAACTTCTGAATTCAGAATGAGGTGAAAAGGAGAAAAACTATTCCTGAGTAATAGCACTCATGATGTCGTCCTCCATTTCCTGAAGAGAAACTTTAATTTGCTTTCTCAAGCAGACATCAAGCATTAACGCTGCCATTCGTCTACCAAGGCCAGATGTTCTACCTGGTCCAGGTGCTTCCTTCTCATTCACCTGGTCTTGGTGGAAGCATCCCCGTCCCACAGTGTGTGATGGCCTGGTGAGCATCAGCCACAGGTTCTCATGGATCTTTGCGACCTCACAGTGAGCAACTTGAATATAATTATATCCTATTCACAGATATAGGCAGAGAAGCATAGATTCTGAATTGCTTTTCTGCAGTCACAAAGCTAGAAATGAATGGAGCTAATGTAGAGCCCAGTCATCAAGCTGGTGAGCCTATGCTCTTAATCACCAAAACTTGCTTTTAACTCACCCAGGAGCTCACAGTTTCAAGGAGCTCAAAAGAATCCTCTTTAAAATAAAGGTTTACATGTCCAAAGAGCGTTTCTCCACAATGGACAGGTGTTGTATATCCAAATTTATCTATTTTGTACACATCTGCATATTAATTTAAAATAAGCAAACTAATATTGAAACCAAATGACTTAGCATTGTCTTTTATGGTAAATTATCTGACTGTCTGCCTTGTTTTTTATGACCACGATTCCACACTGTTACAGAGCAACCTGGTGCTGCTTCCCTCAGGCAGGAGCAGAACAGGAGAGCCACTGGGACAGCTCATTTGCATGCTCTCAGTTTACTTAAAAACCATTTGTGTATTTGTGTGCATGTGTGTGCATGTATGTGCATGTGTGCCTGTGTGCTCACCCACAACATTATGGAGTGGGATTTGGAATGGTTGGAGTCAATCTCCATAGAATATCTAAAATAATTTTATGCAAGCATCACAATGGAGATTGCTTATCTGTCCCCATTAATCAGCTCTACAGCACATGCTGTTACAAAAATAAATCAGCCATCCTGGTTGTCATCTTTATACAACTCTGTTCATGTCCCCAGAGTCCATTATTTTCATACTTTTGAAAGCTCACTCCGTTTTTATCCTTCTACTCCTCTAGTCAAAGCTTCTTTTTCATATTATTGTAGAGGTTCTTTTTGGTTTTGTCTTGGTTGGTTTTTCATTTTAAATCCTGCAGATTCTTCCTAGTGTTTAGATGTTATTGTGCTGTAGGTTTGAATATTAAGCACCAATTACATCTTGAGAGCTTCCCAAAGTACACATACTTTCATTTCTTAGGTTTTATATGTGGAAGTCCCTTCTGGCTTGATGTGCACTTTAAAGACATTGGAAATGTCCCTCCTTAGATGCTCAGGTTTTCCTACGGTGCTGAAAACACTCTTGTTTAATGCATGAACCTGACCAGAAGATGGTGGTATACACCAACTTTTCTCTCAACATAGCAGGACAGGCCCTTTTCAGAGAACCTGGGTCATGTACTGTTAGAGCTACCAGGCTGTTGAAAACATCTGTTAATTTTATAAATCAAATTTGGTTTATCTGAATGTTACACACTGTTGAGAATTTACCCATTATTAACAAATGTCTTTAGTTGCATTTTAAAGATTAATTTCAATAACTGCTTAAAACAGACCACTTTTAAACAATAGAATTAATTGACTATCACTTTTTTTTTTACAAATGAAATTCTTAAAGTAAAAATTATCATCTGACTATGGCTGAAAGATGATGAAGTGCTGACTTTGAATTCTGCCCTGAAGCCGTCGGCTCTGAGCCTCACAGTTAGCTGGAGCTTTGCAGACTAAATATGTGCTAGCCATTCCTGTTCCAGAATTCCTGGGCTTTCTTCCTGCTCCAAGACCAACACACAGTGACTATATACAAATGGGCTTTTAGAAATGCATATATTTTACATCATATTTATATTCAATAATTTAAATGTCAGGAAAACATTTCTTTCTATAAAAATTAACATAAATAAAATATTTGGTGCCATGAATCATGGGATTTGTCCACACCCTTTGTGACTGCTCAGGCAGTTGGCTCCCTTTCTGGGGCATCTTGAGAGGCCGCTAACAGACTGTCTGTCCCTCGTGTGTATTTGTAAGGTCTTCGAGCATTTGTATTTAAAGTATGCCCTTTTGGAATGTATTTTCTTTTCTCATTTGCATATAAATAATGTGAGTATGACCTTGTAAATTTCCCACAGGCTGTTTTTAGCAATAGAGTGTTGCTATTCTGGGGCAGGGAGTGAGGGGCTTTGCGCCAGTCTTAAGCACATCTAAGCCAATTAACTCGGTTGGCTTGAGTGTGGTTGTAAGACATCCAAGGTCAAAGTGACAAAAGCTTTCAAGTTTGAAGAGAACAAGAGCTTGTGGATTCCAGACACCAAAAGGAACGTGCTCCAAGACAGACACTGGTTGTACCCACACGGATAGTCATGGTGACATAGAAAAATATGAGATGGGGCTTAGTGTCTTTCAGTTTGCTAGAGAAGCACTCAAAGAAGCCATTCTCAACAGCATGACAGTCTGTGTTTACAGAGCGAGCCGACTTCCTAAGAACAAAGTGTTCTGCATGGCTACTTGCCTCTGTACACTATTCCTGTGCCTTATATAGTGAATTCCCTCCCTCCCTCCCTCCCTCCCTCCCTCCCTCCCACCCTCCTTCCCTCCCTTCCTCTCTCCCTTTCCCTCCTCTCTTCCTCTTCCCCCAATTTTCATCATTATAGATAATATTGAAAATGACAATGAGATGGCCAGATGCCTTTGCTCCCTGGTGTGACCAGGGAAAGCGTCAGCACATCATGCACAAGTCTCAATGGAGGCCCCCACAGGCTGCAGTGCTTTCCGGAAGACTACAGAACCTTTTCATCAACTCTGCCTGATTTCTGTTGGGCTTCCCTGAGATCCAGATGTGTGCTTGAGATTTATAGTTGTTTACTGGGGAAAGAAAGTTTCATATAAAACAGGAAAATAATTTTTCATATAAAGAATAAATATTTGTGCTGGACGTGGAGAAGCAAATGCCTTGGCTGGACCCAGTTTCTGCGGCCGGCTGAATGTCTGGTACATAATAATGACTCCTATTCATGACCTAACGGTCAGGCCGGGCTCTCTACAGCGTGCTCAAAGGCATCATTTTGATTTTCACAAAACCTTGCAAAATAGACACTGTGGTTATCCTCGTCAGTGAGGATGAAGAAACAGCCTCACCTCCATCTATTTTCCACGCAAACTGGATTGCATATTTGTAATTTTGTAAGTGAGTTCTGGGCCTCAGGTGTGGTGCTCAAGCATTCATCTGCGCTTCCCTTCCGAAGGCTGCAGTTGCACTGGAGTTAGGCTTCCCAGGGTCAGTGTTGCTCTGTAGCAGCTGTACCTGTGGGAACATCTCCTTCTTGGACTGGGAACCTACATTTCCTCTGCTGTCATTGGCTGAGACTAGGTCAGAAGCCCTAGACTAATGGGTCTCAATCTTCCTCATCCTGTGACCCTTTAATACAGCCCCTCATGTTGTAGTGACTCCAACCATACAACTAAATTTTGTTGGTACTTCATAACTGTTATAAATTTTAATGTAAATATTTTTGGAGACAGAGGTTTGCCAAAGGGGTCATGACCAACAGGTTGAGATCCAGTGCTCTAGACAATAGGAATATTGTCATGAAATATCTGTGCCTTTAGTACATGGAGTCCTGCAGTTAATGGGAATAGCCTTTTATCGGGCGTTTGGAGACTCATCTTTCTTATTTGAACAAATTCTCTGCAGTTTTATCCATTCAAAGTGTTTTCTTCAAATTTTTTTCTATTTTAATGGGAGATATCAAATTCAGGGTTTTGTGCCTGGTCCCTAAGCATTCTCCCCTAAGCTGCATTCCTAGCTCTTGGGGTGTCCCTTCTATCTCTTTTAACACATACATTATTCCTAATAAAAATTTTTATGTATTAATTACTAAGTAAATATACTTTTATCCTTTTCATTTCTACACATAAACTAAGAACATAGCTAAGAAAGAATTGGCTGAAAATGCTTGGTTTAGTGATATGATTTTAATTATTTATTTACATTTATATTTTTCTGTTTTTATTAATTATTTTTAAAAATTTTAATAATGTATATAATACATTCTAGTTGATTTCTTCATGCCCTCTCTTATCTCCTGCCCACCTTTGTTAGGCTTCCCTGGTCCCTAAAAATATTATTTTCTTCACATTCACAACTTTTTAATTTTGTTCTGTATCCCACAGTTTGTGCATGGGCATGAGTATGGTGTTTATGTGTGTATGTGTGGATATGTGCATGTAGATATTCATATGTGTGCATGTGGGGAATGGTGTATATGTGTGTATGTCTGTGTACATGTATGAATGCACATCTACACGTGTGCATGTGGAGGCCAGAGGTCAACATCAGGTGCCTTCCTTGGTCACTATCCGTGAACCTTGCTCTTGTGATCTGGCTACAGTGGCTAGTTCACAAACTCCAGACCTACCTTCTTTCTTTCTCACCAGTGTTGGGGTTAGTGATGTGATGTGTACCCCTCTTGGCGTTTTACATGGAGACTACAGAAGTGAACTATGATGCCCTTGCTCACAGAGCAGGCACTTAATCAAGCAAACTATTTCCCCAGGTCTTGGTCTCTCTCTCTCTCTCTCTCTCTCTCTCTCTCTCTCTCTCAAACACACACACACACACACACACACACACACACACACACACACACGAGATAAACCCAGCTGGCATTGAATTTGCAATCCTCCTTCCCGACTCTCCAGGCTGCTTGGATTACAGTACCCGTAGTACACTATTCTAGGACACATGGTTGGGAGGCTAGCACCGTTTCCCTCTTTTTCAAGATTTGTTCTTTCTTCTCTGCATGGCCCCTCTGAGAGTGGCGAATTTCAGGGCACCACATGGGGCTTTGCTATAGAGATCTGAATAATGGAGTATCTAGTTAGACAGTAATTGGGAAAGTTTTCATGAAAGCTGGACTTGAGGCAGAACTTGGAGGAAGAGTTTGGGCTTTTAAAGAGACAGGGAATGCTGTATTAACTGAAACAAACAAACAAACAAACAAACAAACAAAGGTAGTACAGTTAGTTTCAGTTGCTGCCTCTGGACCTGTGGCGGGTGGAGTGGAAAGCTTGGTAACTCACCTGTCTAGGGTGAAACAGATGCATGCTGTTAATCCAAGAGGAGAAGGAAATGAACACTGGAGCTTGCGGGTAGCAAGGATTTTAGTGTGGGTGTGTCTTTAAGAATACTCATTCAAAGCATCAGATTTTATAAGTAAGATACAGAGTGGTGACAGGATGTTTGCAGGAGTGCACAGTCCCCCAGGAGAGCACAGTTGAACCCAGGAGCACACAGGATCCCAGGAGCTTGCAAGTCCCCAGGAACACACAGGATCCCCAGGAGAGCCTAGGCCACAGCAACAAAGGGACCATTCACCCTGCTGTTTGCCATTCTGTCTCTCTGGTTGGTCTGAGCATAAACACAATGCAGTTGTGCTCTAGGATTTGGAGCTTGGTCATAAGCTTAGTAGTTTAGGTGGTTACCAGTGTTCTGTGTATCTAATAGGAGAACATGGAGACCCACAAGGAGAAACTTTATATCAGTCACTTGACATGCATGTCATGGATTGGAGACACACAGATATATTGAAGGCAAGTTGGTAGGAAGCAATGTGGGGCTCATCAGGAAGGAGATGACAGGCAATGTGGAAGTTTCAAACTTTGGGTGCCCCCCACACCCTTCTTTTATTTGTTAAATTTTTTCATAGGTGTCTGCTGTCCAGTGTGATGGATTTCCTAATGACATTTCCAGCAATGCATATCACCTATTCGGCTGTATTCACCTCATCATCTTTCTCCACTTCTGCCCCTCCCTCCCTCTCCCCTCCCTCCTCACAGGTCACCCCTTCTACTCTCATGTTAGGTGTAAGTGTTATAATCTAAGTTCTCATATGAGAGAATGTATACGCATCTGTCTTCCTGAATCAAACTTAATTTGCTTAATGTGGTGATCTTCAGGTCTATCTATTTTCTATGTAAATTATATACTCTTGTCCTTTATGGCGGGATAAAATCCCATTGTGTTCTTATAAAATAGTATGAGGAACTTAAAAAGGATACATTCTGAGTCCAAGAGTAGACAGGTTCACTGCACAAACTTTAACATGAATCCTTAGAGGGATGACTTTCCTAACTTTTTTCTACCCCCTCTCCTTCCTTCCTTCCTTCCTTCCTTCCTTCCTTCCTTCCTTCCTTCCTTCCTTCCTTCCTTCCTTCTCTGTCTGTCTGCAAGTACAAGCTACGAGCTACTATGCTAGGTGCTGAGGTTCACTTGTGATCATGCCATATGTGCATGGAAGGAGACCTCCTTCCATTCTGATGTTTTCCTTCTGTGAGAGAGACATCCTGAACTCAGTAGTGTTTGGGGAGGGGACAGGAAGAGTTATCTCTCGAAGGAAGGTGTGCAAGTACCCAGCAAAGGACGGAGGATAGAATCTGCAAACATTGATTATTGCAGAAAGATGTTTCACCACTGATTCACAGCTTGCGAGTTTCAAGTAAAATGTTCTGTGGTTTCTAAACCATGTTCTATCTCATTTTCAATTTTGAGCTAGGCTCCACTAAAGAACTCTCTGACATCCAAGTGAATAGAATAAATGATTAAACAGACTGTCAATGAGGCGAATACGTCCACTGACCCAAGTTAAAAGGTGACAGATTCCAATTATGCTTAAAACATTCCCCTGGCGCACTGAGCCAGCAGTGGTGCCTTTTGCCGATATAAATTATCAGAATTCTTCAAGCTTGATTGTTACGCACATCCCAGTGTAGGGCTTGACAGGTTGAAAAGCCTAAAAGCACTCACGAGACACAGAGTTTCAAAAGAAACTCATTCTCCTGGGAAGACATTCTCACAACCCGTATATCCCCGCATTAGTCTGGTGTATGGATCAACGTACTCTCGTTTAATAGTATTTTATTATAAGTGCCTTTAAAGATTGAATTCTGATCTAGCTAAGCCTTCCAGTGTTCCAATGGTCCTAGAGAATCCTTGATTTCAGTAGGAATTCAGTAACTATCTAGAGATGGGAAACTATCTAGCATTACATAAGAAGGAGCCAAAGCAGCTCAGAGCTGGTCTGCAGAATGTTTGCTAGGGACAGTAGCTTTAGGGAATAGATGGATTTCCCACTGAGAAAGGAATCTTCACTATAGCCAGGTATAGCAGACTACATTGCAGATTAGAAGCAAGTTGGTGAATTCTTCTGACAAATGGAGATTTCCCACAGATTCATAAAAGAACAGCCAAGTTACACTCTTGCAAGAATTTACCTGGGCCTGGGAAATAGGGTGTGTGTGATAATACATTATTCATGAGAAGGTCTGCTAGAGCAGAACCCCCTGGTGGTGGGCTTAACAATAGACTAGCATTACACCTGGCTTAGTGGCTGTGGATTGCTCCCCCCCACCCCCCCGCCATCTCTTGATGTACACATTCCTTTTGTGTCACTGTAACTCCTGGTTTCTTGTTACTCTTCTGTATAAAAAATTTGATGCTCGACCTGAAAAAATACATTCAGATTCTACACACCCTCTCATGTGGTCTCTGTTTGTCACCCACTCTCACCAAACTCCTTCGCCCATCTGCTCCAGAGAACCCGTTCCACACAGATAGGAGACCCAATAAGGGGGCAGTCTGTGGCAATTTGTTGTAGCTCTACCACGTGGAATTAAATGTTAACCTTTAATACTATTTTATTTTTATATGTGTGTGTGCATGCATATGTGCATGCATATGTACATGCATATGTACATGCATGCATGCATGCATGTCAGTGCTCACAAAAGTCAGAACCAGAGCTGGAGGGACAGGTGGTTGTGAGCCATCCACGTGGATGCTGAGAACAAAATTCATGCAACTTCTCAGGATCAGTTGGCTCAGGATTGCAAAATTCATCAAAGGCAGGAAGGGGAGATTCCTGATTCCTTCATCATCTCTGCCTACATTTTATTCTCTTTCCCCTGTGATTGCATGTGTGTCCTGCCTTCCCATCCTCTTTCTGGAGGTACTTGCTCTACTGAATCTCCTCTTTCTGGTTACCTATGTCTTTCTCTATCTTTGCTCTTTTCTTTCCTGAGACACAGAGGGTCTCAGATTGTAGCTTTTATTTGCTCTGTGCCAGACTGCTTGAGGTCCTGGATGACATTACTTCTGGTATGCCTGTGTCTATAAGGGTTTGGAGCAAAGTGTCCCACTGTATCTTCCAAGTCTAGTCAACAGCAACAGTTGTGCTGAGAACATCTTTGAAGGTAAACTCTGGATGATACAGGTCTCAAGTCTCAACAGCAACTCTCAATCTCTCTGGAAGTGTTCACGAATGGCTTCTAACCATTCCATCATCTCAGTACCAAGTCCAGTAACTCTAGAAGAATAAAATCTGACAGAATCCCAACTTACTTATTTAACCAACAATCTTCATTCTGCTTGACTTCTGGAATGGAAGAGAACGCTGAGAAGTTACATCATTTAATAAGGCATGAGTATAATCGGCAGTTGGTCTGGGTGCCTTTTAAGCCAATGTACTTCTGTAAGTGTGTTATTTGGGTTTTGAGGGGGAGGTGTAGAGAAGAAAATTACATCATGGACTTACTTGGAAAAAGCCTTCACATTTTATTTAATATTGAGCCAGACTGTGAGGTCCACAGCTAAGCCGCCTTATGGATATTAGAGTTATCTTGATTGACATAGAACCAGACATAAAACTGATATAGGAATATCATAGTATAGATAAGTCAGTACGTACTGACTAAACCTGATTTAATATTTGAATCTGGAAATCTAACTCCATCATATAACCTGGCTATTCAGATACTTACCCAGTTATTCCACCCTGCCTCCGATCGCTTACCACATCTCTCTGCCTGGTTTTGTCTCTCCTTTTTTTCTGGCTCACCCCTTTTTTCACTCCATGTCCCTTACCCCCTCACCAGAATCTATATCTCTACTTTCAACCAAAATTCTGCTTTTCTATGGTATGGCTTCATGCCAGAAATAATGAAGATGGTGGAAAATTTCCTTGTGGTTAGAGGTAAAATCAACAGCGGAGGAAGCCTGCCCTCTACTCCCCTCCCCTGCCCACAACTCAGCCCAGCTATGCACTTTGGCTCAGAGTGGGGACTTCACAACTTGTGGTTAGAAGATCTAAGTGATTCTTGTTCGCTTTGCTGCCTAATGTGAGCTTGGATACAGCTAACAAGTTTCAGGGGGTCCTAGAGGATAGGGAAGGCACTGGGCAAGCACAGGTCTTCCTTGGACATAGTGGTTGAATACCAAGAAGTGTCCACAAACTGTTTTCTCTACTGGCTAGCCAGCAAACATGAGGACCCAATGGAACTAAGTTCTACATACCTTATGGGGCAATCTGGTCCTATTAAAATAGTGCTCTATGGGTGTGGGTTTGTTCATTAGAGAATTTCCAGGACTCCTGAAATGCTTGTGGCTAACCTGGCATTTCCTCAATGACCTGGCTGCAGAGATCCTTAACTAGCTTCAGGGATCTTAGCCTCTGTGCTCGACAAAGGCGTCTGTGTGAAAATTAGTCACAGGAAACACATGGAAATTCCGGAGCCTTGAGTTTTCTATTATGTACAAAACTACCAACTGTCAAATCTAGGGTATGGCCTAGAGCTCAAATGTCAATCAAGCTAGGGATGAGTCCACACCTCTTATTATCTCTGGCTCATTTTCAAAAACATCTTTCAGTTCTTTGTCTAGGGGGTGAGACTCCATGTTAACATGCCTATTGATATTGTTATTGTCCGAGTCTTGTTTAGGCAGCTGTTTCTAGGACACAGATTGTTAAGGTAGACTTTCTAGACTCCTGGGTCTTGTGGTCTTTCTGCCCAACTCTTTTCCTGATGTTCTCTGAACCTTCAATGCAGGAATTGTGCTGAAGATAATACCTTTTGAGGTTGGGCTCCACACCACCCATTAATCACTACAGTGTGGCCAGTTGTGGTTTTCTGTAATGATCTCTATTTGCTGTAAAGACAAAAATGAAGGGATAAGAGTTGCACTTATTTGTAGGAATAAGGAGATGATTCAAGATGTAGTAAGGCTGATTAGTAAAATGACCGTAGGAGACTCTTTCCTAAGATCCATGGCTTCACTAACCCCAGTAGTTGGCTCAGTTTCAGGTACCAAGCACTACATCCCTCCTGTTGAGCAGGCTTTAAATTCACTCAGACAGCTGCGGGCTACCAATGTAAGAGCTATTAGTGCTCCTTTATTGATATCTTGCTCTGCAGCTCAGCACTGTGGTTCATAGGTGTCACAGCCAGAGAGGATGTCTCATTGCTTCATTCCCTTGGCAACTTGCATAATATGTTCTAGTACTACTGAAGCTAGACTTCAGAAAGCAGGATTTCAGGTTAGCTCCAGCTTAAATCATCCATGTCCCACATGTAGTGTCTTCAGCGATAAGGATTTACCTTCACCTCTGAGAGGCAACCAAAAGCAATACTAATGACCTGTATTGTTTTGGAAGTCACTTGAACCACCCCTAGCAAACAATTTATGTATGCATAATATATATATATACTCATACATATACACACACATATGTGTGTGTTATATAATTTTAGATAATTGTAAAATAATATTATCCCTCCAGGCTTTATCAAGCAACCTTGGCATCAATTTGTCTCTCCTCCCTCGCTCTGTATTGTCTTTCCTCCCCTCTCTCCTATTAAACCACCTTCCCATTCCTCCTTTCCTCCTTTGTATCACACATATTATGCTATTCCCTTCCCCATGGCCCTTACCCACCCATAGTTTCTTGGTTTCTGCAGTTACTCCACATTATATACTCACACCTGAAGATTTGGAGCTAGGAATCACAGAAGAGAGAACAACATGTGATGTTTGTCTTTATGAGTCTGGGTTACCTCATTCAACATACTTTTCCCATCAATGTATCTGCAGAGAGGGAGAATTAGCCTCTCTAATGGACAATACCCATAATTGGTTATCCAACACACAGTATTCAGCCCTGAAACCATACTCAAGCAACAAAAATAAACTTAGCATGCTGTATTTACATGTTTGTGAACACACACATACACACACACCAGTTTTCTATTGCTGTATTAAAATAGCATAACAAAGTCAACTTATGAAAGGAAGGGTTTATTGGGGCTTACAGATCTAGAGTGCTAGATAGATTCCATGATGGTGAAATCAAGGTACAAAGGCAGGAACCACTGAGAGCCTACACCTCTAACCTGCAGGTAGGATGCACAGGGCACACACTGGGGACTCTGGGGGCCTTTTGAAACCTCAAATTGTCTTAGGTGACACACATCCTCCAACAGGCCACAAAAACAGCCACCAACTGAGGACAAATATTCAAATGTCCAAGACTTATGAGGGACATTCACTGAAAACAAAGGGCAAATGATGTAGTTATATTTTAATTAAAATGTATTAAATAAAAACCTGATGTTTTATTATTTGTCGGTATTGGCCCCAGAATGCCGAGACCAACTACCATTTTCTTCATTCTCTTTGAAGTTCAGAGGTAAAGAATTTCTGGGCCTAGTCATAATTTTCTACTTTTTTCTTTTTTTTTATGTGAAATGTAGTACAGGGGTTAATATTCTGAATGGAGACTTAATTACCCTTTCCTAATTGATGCCAAGCCTAAATCCTATAAGACCTATGGTCTTTATTTTTGGAGGAGGTAATTAGAAAAATAAGTTTTGTGTTATCTGCAACGCAGTACCCACTTTGGTCCATGGAAATGTTCTTGAGGGCTAGAAGCTTCCCTGCACTTGAGTGGGATCAACCTGTTCTTCACCATGGATCCCGTCGTTGTGCACTTTTGATTTGCTTCACTGATGGCTGCACACAGAGTATTTGATTTATCAAGTAGTGAAGAAACATGATGAGCAAGAAAGTTCCCTCTCCTCTAAGGTGTGCAGTCATCGGGGAGCAAGAAGTGAGCAAAAGCTGTGCAGGAAGGAGTGGGAGGTGGCGGTGGACCAAGGTGGGATAAGACCAAGCTATCAAGCAAATGATGCCAGTGGGGTCCAGCTCCCCTTTTATAACAGTCAAGGATCAAAGTATAATGACTTTCAGAAGTCAAAGAGAAGGCTAGGATTTACTTGGTAAAAAAGGTCATATTTTGGTTGATAAAATTTATTGTAATGAGCTACAAATATAGTAGAATTTCTGATAGTAAAGCCCCTACTCATCTTTATAAAAAGAAGAAGGAGGAGGAGGAGGAGGAGGAGGAGGAGGAGATCTTCAGATACTATATCGTGGGCTTTGCCTCCAGAGCCTGGACAATATTGACATTATTGGTTGGTCAGGGCTATGCCAGACCCATTCCCATCCAGGACACTAGACAGTGACAAAATCTCATGAAGCAATTGACCTGCTCAGTGTCCTTTAATTACAAATTCTTCTAAGAAATGTCTGGATGTCCTTGGTCATCAAATACTCATCTAGGATACAGTAGGCTTTCTAAAAGTTCAGCATGATGTCCAGCATCCTATTTAAGGGCTCCATCTATGGGCAAGTCAGTTCTAATGTAATCAGTTTTGGGTGGGTTTTCTATGGCTCGGCAGGAATAGAGACTGGTCTATTTCTTATAGACAACATTCATGCCCTAGGACTCTGCACACACTGAGCTTGTAAATGTAAATGACCTACATAAATGCTCCATCCCTCTCCTTTTTCCTCTTCCTTTTTCCCTTTCCCAATTCTTTACCTCCTCCTCTCTTTTTTCATTTTAGGTTTTTCAAACATTTTCCTTCCTTCCTTCCTTCCTTCCTTCCTTCCTTCCTTCCTTCCTTCCTTCCTTCCTTCCTTCCCTCCTCTCTTCCTTCCCTCCCTCCCTCCTTCCTTTCTTTTCTTGTGTGTGTGTACATTATACACAGAAGCTAGCTTCTATTTTTTCTTCTTTTTTGGTTTTCTGGAGACAGGGTTACTCTGTACATCCCTGGCTGTCCTGGAACTCTGTAGACCAGGCTAGCCTTGAACTCAGAAATCTACCTGTCTCTGCCTCCCAAGTGCTGGGATTAAAGGCGTGTGCCACCACTGCCTGGCAGCTTCCAGTTTTTTTTTTTTAATTTTATTAAAACTATTTAGAAACAACTACTTTTTAATATTTGCATCACATCTTTTCTCAAGAAATGGATAAAACATCATAAATAAAATTACTCCCCTTTCTTTATTTTCTAGCCATAGTAACTAAGTTTATAGTATTTATCCTGTCTAGATTTTCTTGCCTTTCTATACATACATTCTCATCATGTGCTGTTTTTTATTTTATTTATTTTAATTAGTTAATTTTTTTACACTCCATATTCTATTCCCCATCCCCCATCCACCTCTGACTGCTCCACATCCCACACCCCTCCCCTCTCCTCTGTCTCCACGTGGACGCCCCCACCCCCCACCCCACCTTATCTCTAAACTCCCTGGGGCCTCCAGTCTCTTGATGGTTAGGTGCATCATCTCTGAATGAACACAAACCTGGAAGTCCTTTATTTTATGTGTGTTAGAGGCCTCATATCAGCTGGTGTATGCTGTCTGTTTGGTGGTCCAGTGTTTGAGAGATCTTGGGGGTCCAGATTAATTGAGACTGCTGGTCCTCCAACAGGATCGCCCTTCTCTTCAGCTTCTTTCAGCCTTCCCTAAATCAACAGCAGGTCAGCTGCTTCTGTCCATTGGTAGGGTGCAAACGTCTGCATCTGACTCTTTGAGCTGCTTGTTGGGTCTTTCGGAGGGCAGTCATACTAGGTCCCTTTTTGTGAGCACTCCATAACCTCAGCAATAGTGTCAGACCTTGGGACCTCCCCTGGAGCTGGATCCCACTTTGGGTCTATCTCTGGACCTTCCTTTCTTCAGGATCCTCTCCATTTCCACCCTTGTAATTCTTTCACACAGGAACAATTATGGGTCAGAGGTGTGACTGTGGGATGGCAACCCCATCTCTTTCTTGGGAACCTGATTTGATATTGGGTGAGGGAAAAGGACTGAAGCCCTGAGGGCCAGCAGAAAATTGGAAACAGGCAACCTCAGGAATTAGGAGGTTGGGGAGACCCTCCAGAATGCATCAGAGACCTGGAAGGTGAGAGACTCTCAGGAATCAAAAGGAGGGACCTGAGATGAAATGCCCGACAGTAGGGAGAGGGAATTTATAGATCCCACCTCCAGCAGGTATTTTTTTTAAAATGCATATAAATAATATACTGTGCATATTTTACTTTTGCTGCATTTCCTATTTTTTGATATTGGTCTTCTTCACTACCTATATAACCTGCAATTCATATTAACAATGGCTTAATCTTCCAAGTGTGTATATCAGATGTATCCATCTTCACCAATGGTACTGAGGCAATTTCTCCCAACCTGATACCATAAGTAATGACAGCCAGCTGTGTGGAAGCCTGCTCGTAGGCAGGAGTGAAAGTTCCTAGAGGAATTACCTGAAGCAAAGGATTTGGTGGCAGCATTTGCCCATTTTCAACTACTTCAGAGACTGACATTGCCCTCCAGTGACACCAAAGATCCACACTGTCCCCAGCATTGCATGGTGTCTTGTGCCAGAGTCTGTGTTGGAACACTAAAACCTCCCCATCTCATTGGTATGACATCATATTTTCTTGACGGTCTCGACGGATTTGTTGGGTATTAATGTTTCTTTGTAAATTTCCTCTTTGTATCTTTTGCCCATTTTTAATGTGAATTATAACTTTAACCTTTTTCTTATCAATTATGACATAGGACAAGATATGTGAAATTACTCTTGATGTTCAGGAGTGCATTACTGGCTAAGTCACATGTCTTCAGTTTGGATCTCGGATTCGTGTCTCAGAATAGTAAGTAGTGAGGTGGATGTGGATTTTCATCCCAGGAATCATTCGTTTTGTTTTGTTTTCGGGTTGAAAAAACTGAGGAAGAACGCTGCATTGTGCACAGAGCTCTGCTTCACGCTGCAGCTTGTCTGTACTTCTGGATGGAAGGACTCAGTGCTTCTCAGTAGAGCGCACAGCCCAGAAGATGGCTGCCCTAGCCAGGCTCTGAGTTCTCACTTACTCTGGAGGAAAATAATAATGAGTGTGACAGCATGATGTTTCTTAGGATACATTTTGGGTGACAAACCTAAGAAATATAATCTTATAAAAGGTCTAGCAACTTAGCAGTAGACTGTGGGAAAGTTTCTTACTAAATATATAGTTAATCATTTTAAAATTAATTATCAACTCATTAATCTAACTTCCTGGCAGAAGAACGTCTGACTGGGGTTAGTGGTGCTAAAAAATAATTTTCTACATTCATAAAAAGCACGAAGAGGCAATTCCACCCAGTAAGATGTGGAACCACAGAAGATAAAGGAGGCTCACTCTGACCCTACTCCCCGTGTTGACTCTGTGGACAGTGTATCAAGGATCTCCTAGTTGCAAGCATTGAGGAAAGCAGAAGAAAGCTCAGATGGAGGAACAGAAGCCTCTTGAGGGACTGGGGACATGATCATCTCATGTGATCACCCAGAACGCAAGAGCTTTTATTATGGCAAGATTAGGCTAATAATCACATCTACTGGGAAGCCTTTTGTATGAAAGAAACAAGAAAACTCGGGTGCATAGCATTTTAAATAGCAGGGCTTCTGGAAGAGTCATTGCCAGTCTTCAGAAACAGAATGCAAACTGTTGCTAATTTTGTATTAGGTACAACTTGATTATCTGGGTTAAGGTATTATCTGTATCACAAGGAATTTCAATGACTCTGTAGGGACACTTTACTGAGGGTGACTACTGCTGGCCTTCATTGGAGCTAGGGTTACCATACATACTGGTTTCTGTGGGATTGATCTGGTTTATACATTTGCTATCAGTTAATAATGCATGTTTTTACTCTTTAAAAATGTCCCATTTTTGTGCTATAAATTATGTGGTCCTTCTGCTTTGAACTTTCCCAAGTTGCTCTTGTACGTTCCTACATTTGACTCCTGGAAACTACAAACTGCTTAAGGGCAGGAATTATGTCTTTTTTGGGTCTTTGTCTGTCCAATTTTTATCTCTCTGCATTCAGTAAGTGCCTTCACTCAAGATTTCAAGAATGGAAGAATAGAATTCCACTGAAGAGAATCCCTGTCTTGAATATTCACTTTAATAGAGATCCTCTGAGAGATGGCACTCTGTGTGTACCTGAATGAAATGCTTAGGCATAGATAGGATGGATCTATGAAGGAGCTGTCTGGAGTTGGAGCTACAGTGCATATCTGAGGAACGCTTTCTGAAGTCAGTTGCATGAAAGCAGAAATGACTGCTGCACTTCAGAGATTTTTCTTTTATTTGGCAAGGGGTGATTTTGAGCCAGTCTTTATGACGCATGGAAGAAATGAAGCAAACAGTGACCCTGGAGATATTAAAAAGGCTCTTCGTTTCCCATAGACACCATTTTTCTTCCCCTCTGCAGTGGGAATACTCTGGCCAGGGTGTTCCTGTGCTCTGTGCTATCCTTCCAATAGACTTTAGATTCATTTAGATAATGTGCACTTCAAATATCTCATTGTATGCTTCCTAAGAAAATTGGCTCAGATAGGTTGAACAACTGTTCAGAGCCCCTGATCTATTCAGCATCAGAAGCTACATCAGGCAAAGAATAACTTCAATTCGTTCCTCATCTCCAATATCATTTGATGTCTACTCTGTATCTTTCTTGAGCATGCTGATTTCAGCTCCTTCCTTTCTGAGATCTACTTGGAATTTGGCATCTCCAGTTAGCAAAGCCATGCCTTGATTAGCAGAAGCCAGTCTGCATCAAGTGAATGCTCTGTAATGTAGCAGAAATGGGTAACATCCCAAGCCTACTCCCAAGTAAGTTTAAAAAAGACATAATTTTGAAAGGGCCGGTTCACTGGGGACTATTTTAGAGGAAAGATTGAATGTTTGTATCACACAAAAAACGGAAGGAAGAGGAAATTTAGGGGTGTGCAGTGAAATGTAATTGCCCATAGGGTAGGGAAATGGAGAATTGCCTCTTTGTTCCACATTGTAAATTGAAAATGCTCCACATGGCTCTTGAGGTGGGCACAAACTCTTCTTTTTTGCCTATCACTCCAGCACAAAAGCTGAGAGGACGTTCCCTTTATGGGTTTGGGAGTTTGGCAGTTGTTTAAGGTCCCGATTCGTGGCACAAACCAATGCAGTTTCTCTAGGCTGCCCATCTTCTCAAGTGACTGGAAAATATTCTGGTTGGAAGTAAATATTCTTCTAGACTCCGGGATGCCTACAAAAGTGATGGTCTCTGGAACAGAGTGGGATGCTGACCTTTCATTCCATTTCTCTCCGACCTGTTTTCCTTAAGGACCATAGGGAGTGAAAGGTGGTTTGAAAATGAAATTCACAGATGATTCTGCGTGGAGAAATATGACAAACACTAGCAGAAGGAAAGAAATCGCTTAAGGAATTAGGGAAATGAGAAAGGCAGGGACAAGATGTGAACTGTCATGGAAAAAGCAAATGGATATGCCTGGGGCAGAGTAATCCACAAACCAGATATTCATTGGGCACAAACAGTTTGAAAGGCTTCAAATTTTCAACAATTTGTTATAAAATGGCCACATTGAGACAGTTAGGGGACTGAAGGGGGTAGGCAAGCTAGGGAGGAGAAGGTGTATGAGACTTCTAGTGTGAGTATTACTCACAAGTGTGAAGTGACTTCATTGTGAGGGCTTGCTCTATCCTTCCCACCTACTGCTGCCTGCTCTGTGAGACTGACTGAGAGGCAGCGGGACACTGTCCCTACTATCAGGTGTCTGTGTGGGAGAGCAGACATCTTCTTTAGAAAAAGTGTTCCACGTGGCATTATCATTATTTTAACTTTTGACTTTTCTTCTATGTGTTTATATGTGTGATGTGTATAGATGCATATTCACATGTGTGCATGTGCTCTTGTTTATACCTGTATGTGGAGGCCCGGGTTTGACATAGGGTATTTTCCTAAAATTGTCCTCCACTTTATTTACAGAGGCAGGGTCACTTGCTGAACTTGGAGGTCACTGATGCAGATGATCTGGCTAGTCAGTTTGTCCCAGGCCCCCATCTCTACCTGACAGGCTAGGCTTTCACATCAACACTGCCTCAAGGGTAGGCTGAGGATGTAAGTCTCTAGTCCCTGTGCCTGAGCAGCAATCACTTTATCCACAGAGACATCACACTGGCCTCTATTTTTTTATTACTTCACAATGAATTTGAACACTGAAAGAAGCCATTCTCTTCGTTAAGATGGAAAAGAAAATGAATGTCAAAAATTACAGTAGAAAGCATGTCTCTCTTTGGGAAAATAACATTTGAAATCATTCTGTCTTTGTTGTTTTGATTTGAGAAATTTATTACTAAAATTCTTTCCTTTTAACCTCACTTGTAAGGCAGTTATAAACTGAGGACAGCCAGAGGATGTCACCATGTTTGTGAAGGTGAACATGACCATGTTTTGGAAAGTCTTGCTGGAGTCTCTACTTAGACACTCTGTTCAGGATGAGGCCTTGAGCCTGAAGGATTCTGAGGAAAGCCAGAACCTTCTACCACTTCCTGTTGGAGTCAGAGGCTCCTGCCACAGGCTGCACTTCCCTGAAGGCTCATTGTCTTGTTTTGGGCAGCTTGTGAGTGTGAACAGCTTCTGTCTGAGAAACTGGGCTGACAATCAAGGTCTTAAAAGTGCTGAGCAAGGTCACCCAGGGCAGTGTGGCAATGGCAGTATGGATCCCAGACAACTTCTCTCATCCCACAGTTGATAGGTAGTAAAATGAAGCCCCTAATAGTCCACGAAATGGTATAATCAAGGCAGCATTATTAGCTGGCAGCTTCTCACTTACAAAGGCCAACCGGAAACTGGTAAAGTCTTTGGTTCCTGCATCTGGGTAGCTTTCTGTTTTCCTTCAGTCACAGTAATCTCCTACAGGGCAGTGCATCATAATGTTGGAAAGAGCATCCTGTGCTCAGGGATTCACCTCATCCAGGATGGGGCTGAGACACACTGGGGCAAGAATAGTCCAGGATGTAGTTGGTGAAAAGACAATAGGGACGCAGAGCTACCTTGTGCAGTCTGAAAGTCACCAGACCTCCCTATTCATGACCTGACCAATCAGATAAGAGGGTAGTAGAATTCATTACCAACTGGTCCAGCTTGGGAATGCAGCTGAAGACACTGTTTCTTAGGGATCTCATTGGAAGACCTATCCTTCTAAGTTATGATCTATGTAGGTCTGTTCTTTGGGTCAGGTATCCAAAGAAGAGACCAAGAGTTATATCCTTAGCTTGCTGTCTCCTCTTTGCAGTCTCTGGTAAGGACTCTATAAAGCCCTAGTCAGTCCTGTTCTAGGATGCATCTGGAAGGACTAAAGTTAGGTTGGATTGTTAGAAGCGGGGATGGTGATGAAGAAAATGAAGATAAGGTCTCTAGTGTGCAAAAATATGTTGTTCATTTCAAGGGCTCCTAAAGCAGATGCATGAAAGAACAGTGTTGTTTGGTTAAAGGTAGACATTGTGGCTAGACATGGCAAAGAAGGTAAAGCTAAAGAATTGTATTGTATTGAACAGAGAAAAAAAACCTAGCACTCTGTGTGTGTGTGTGTGTGTGTGTGTGTGTGTGTGTGTGTTTCAAGTATGTGTGTGGTAGCCAACTTCTGATTCTCGCATAGTCAGATGTACTTGTCTGATTTGGAAATCCAGGGTCAAAGCAAGTCCAGGTGGTTTCCTCTCTTCACTGAAAGCCCGGTTGCATTCCTATGGGTTATGCTAAGTATGATCTTCCTGAGAGAATACTCTGGATCTCTTGGGGGCCAGTCCCAGGAGGCTTATTACCTGTGACATGACCCCTATTATATCAGAGTTTATACTTTGGGCTCAAATTAAGGTGCATGTTGGGGGGTGAGCTTGGCTTAGAACAAATACCTGGTCCTGGTTGAGTGACTGGTTGGGCGGAATGTGGGAGCCACAATGGTTCAGTAAGTCTACCCTGGAGGCTGGTGGCCTCTTGGACCGAGGTGTGGTCCCAAGCGAGATGATGGTGAGTGGAAACAGCCAGACAGAGCCTGAGCTGCGGGGGCTTTCATCATGGACTCTTGCTCTTCTTCAGCCACTCCAGATGCTCTTCTCTCTCCAGATGATTGCTTGTGGACATCGTGTCTCACAAGAGTCAAAGCTCTAGACAGGCTCTTGACAGAGTCACACACATTTGTTATTGTTGTTGGTTTTTCTCTGCGTGAGTATCTCTGCTGCCAGTCTCAGCCATCACCTTGTCTGTTCTCCACACAGCACCTGCAGCTACCCTACCTTATGTATGCATTGCAATTTTGTGCTCAAAGTTTATTATATAATATTTATTCTTGAGAATTTCATACATGTTTGTAATGAAATATGATTTTATCCACCCCACCCATTTCCCTTTTCCACTCCTCCCTGAAAGTTCCCAGCATGCTTTCCTCTCGACTTCATTGCTTGTCCTTTTGATCTTTCTTCTCTTCCTCCTCCCTGTCCTCCTCATCTCCTTCTTCCTTCTTTTTTCTCCTCTTCTTCCTCTTCTTCCTCCTCTTCTCTTCCTTCTCCTTTTGCCTTCTTTCTCCTCCTATTCCCCTTCCTTCCTTCCTTCCTTCCTTCCTTCCTTCCTTCCTTCCTTCCTTCCTTCCTTCCTTCCTTCTCTCTACTCCTCTTCCCCTCTTATTCTTGATAGCCCATTAAGTCCAATTAGTACTGCCCGTATGGACAGTGGGTATAGGACTATCCACTGTAGCATGGAGGCATCCTTTTTTAGAAAAAAAGCACAGTTCTGCCTTCTCCATGGCTATCAATTTCCAGCAGCTCCTCACTGAGGGGTGGGCTTTTATTATGACTCTCTCACATTGGAAACTTAGTAGTAGATACTTAGAAGTGAGATACTTTCCCTCATGGTATCTGACCCTCATGCATGTACTATGCCAGATACACGGCTGTCTCTGCATGGCAGCACAGCCCTGTGAAGGAGTGATGGTGTTCACACTTGTGCCTTCAGAGCAGGAGCAGCTTGGTGCAGCTTCCTTCGGTGGCGCTCTCCTCTGACAAAAGGCAGTAGTACAAAATGGACACGGGGCAGCTCATCTGTTTTACAAGGTGCTTCCTTTTCTCTGGGTATGTATCTGTCACTGGTCAGTTCATGGAATGATCAAAGACTTATTCTGGTGTCCTGTCCTCAAAGAAAGTGCTGGACCCTGGAAATGCCTACACCTGAGGTTGTGTGTGGGATGAGGAAAGACAATAGATGACTTGCTCTCCATGGCAAGACGAGGCTTTCAGGAATCAGGCCAGCTCAGTATCCTAACATGTGACGGCTTGACCTCTGTCTCCAGCTCTGCCTCTATAGCAGAGGTCAGTATCAACAACACTGCCTGCTTCTAAGGCTGGCTGTGAGGATCTGGTTCTTATATATAAAGTATCAGACTGTAGAAAGCAATGCATATCAGATCTCATTATCATTACCATGAGATAGGGAAGCCATTGCTGTCTTCTGAAAGTCTCCAGAATTTAAAATGTCTATGCACTGAAAAATAATTTTTTTTTGCATCAGTGACTTTTCTTGTTGAGATAAAAATCCCTGAAAAAGTGATTTAAACAAGGAAGGATTTATGTTGTCTCATGGTTCGAGAGCAGTACAGGTAGACAAAGATAACATGGTGTAGGAGTTTGAGGAAGTTGTATCTTCCATCAGGAAGCAGAGAGAGAGAGAGAGAGAGAGAGAGAGAGAGAGAGAGAGAGAGAGAGAGAGACTGATTATTGCTGAGCAACGGTTTCCATTTTGTTCTGTCTAGGAGCCTAACCTATGGACTTGTACCACCTATAGCTATTTATGGTGGGCCTTCCTACAGCAAGTAACGTCTCTTACAAACCACCACACAGGCACACACAGATCTCCTCCTCTCAGATCCTAGAGAGTTGACAGTCAGTGTTCACCTTCACAGTTTTCATAATCTCTTGGAGCTGTTGTGTTACTCTGGAGCTGCTACTAATTTAATGATGTTGCCTAATTGACAGCTCATAGTGTTTATTTTTGCATCATGGGAGAAAACTCTGAGCTGGCATCCTGTGACAGACACTCATAAGGTATCCCGTGATGACTCATGAGGTTATATAATCCTGTAATTTTTTTTAGGTGCAGCCAATGATTTGCTTGTAGCCAATAGATTATCGGAAAGGTGAGGGAATTTTGTAATATAATTAAGGACCCCAAACAATTGACTGACAGTTATCTTAAAATGAGACTATCATGACTGGGCTTGATTTAATCATGTGGGAGCCATTCAAAAAGCACAAGGGATGGAGGTGGAAACTCTCCTGAGAGGAAAGACTTCTCTTGCAAGTCTCAAGATAGCAAACATCTGAGAATTCTACAGCTGTGTGGGACAAATTCCAATATCCCGAATTCTAAGCTAAGGGTGTATACCTGGGATTGTCCTCTAGAGGGCGATCTGTTGTGAACAGAGCTCTGGTGCTTGTGGCTTTGGAGGCCTGAAGAGGACAGATCTTCTCAGCCATGCTCAGTCATCCTGGAATAGGTGAGGTAACAAATAGGGGTGATATATTATAATAACTTGTTATATACCAGAAACATACATATCATGTTAGAGATGCCTCTCTCACCTGTGAAGGCAGCTTGAAATAATTGCTACTACACAAATGTAGAGAGCACATCAAGGGGACATGCAGATATAGTAGAAAATAGTTTTTAAAAAAGAAAAGTCAAACGAGATACAAGCTATATTTTAAGTATAATATTTTAGGTTAATTTGAGAATTTTATGTGTAACTTAACTCACCCATAATTTCTCTAATTCATGTTAGCCCTACCCTCTATTCACCACCCTTCCTTTCTCGATTTTCCCTCTTATTTAATAACCCTCTGAGTCCAGTTTGTGTTGCTCATGTACATATAGGGGTAGGGTCATCCAGTGGACCATGGATGTCTTACAGGGGACATATCTTTAAAGAAAACTATCTCTCCCCCCCCCCTCTCTCTCTCTCTCTCACACACACACACACACACACACACACACACACACACACACACAGAGTCATCCGTGTGTGGCATCCTGAGGTCAGTAGAAATAGAATTGCTTGTCCACTGCCCCGGCCTTATGTGTCCAGGCACATGTAGCCCTGCCCCCTGCCCTTCTCCTGGAGGAGGTCACTTCGCCTGGTAGCCAGGTTAAACTTCCTCTCAGCTTTTAAGGTCCTGTCCTGTAGCATCTAGAATTCCTCTTGATGCCAGTGAGATATATCTAGTACCTTGACCCTGGCCAATGATATATACTCACCCTCAAAACCCCTACCCACCCCAAAGGTTTAAATAGCCTTTGTTCCCCTATTAAATGAGCTGTCTTGCTGAAGCTGCCCCCTGAGAGTCTGTTCACCTGAGGTCTCTTCTCTCAGGCCACCCTGCCTTGCTTCCCTTCTCAGAATCTAGGGGACTGATCATATCTTTTCTGGCAGAGAAGCAGGAGCCCGAACAGCAGTCATTAACTGTCAAATAGCTTCTCAGTTGCTGATGAGGACTGGAGAGCCCCTTGCCCATTTGTGCAGGAATATTTACTGGCTTGGTCTTGAATAGGCGATGTGCAGCCAGCCATAGCCTCTGTGAATTCATGAGCGTTGTAGTCCCGATGTGTCCAGCAGATACTTCCCCCTAGACCCTCCCAACCTCCGACTCTTAGTCTTTCTGCCACTTCATCTGCAATGTTGTGACAAAAGCCATTCTTAAGTGAAAAGCTGTGCTGGAGGGCAAACTGCTGCAGATACACGGCAAGAAGAGGCTGTAGTAGTCGCTCGCTGGTTGATAAACGTTCAATTGAAAGAGAGGTGTGAGGATTTGTATGGAACTTTGCTGATTCAATAATGCAGAGGAAAAGGAACTTACTAAACATGGAGAAAATGTGAATAGACATGTGTTCAGAGAAGATACGCAAATGGCCAATGAAACACATGGGAAACTACTCAATTTCATTAGGGAAGCACAGTCATCAATGTCTTCATTTTGCTAACCATGTGAATGATGGATTATTCTTGTCTCACTAAGGTTTGGGGAGAATTTCTGGGTTAGGACATGAAAGAGAGAAGCTACCAAGCAGCCTGGATCTAAATCCTTTTCATGTTGTTTCTTCTTCTGCTCCTCTAGATGGAGAGGACTCTGGCTGTAAGTTTTCATATCACCCAGGCTGCTTCTGATTCCTCCAGGTTGAGGTGGGGGGGGGGGGGGCTGAACAGAAGCTCACGGTCCACTGTTGCATTGACAAAGAATTTATACACCACAAATCCATCATTCTCAAATGTACATGTCAGGGGATTTGAGTACTTTTAAAAAGTTACATACATATTAACTTTAAAATATCATCATTGTATCCCCTCAAGTAAAATATACATGTTAGCAGCCCGCCTTTTCCCCTTCCATGCCCAGTTTCTGTAAAACAGTCATCTCCTTTCGGTGTTGGTGGACTTGCCTATTATATTTAGGTAGGCACACACAATGCAGTGTTTGCCAGCTTTGTGACATTTGTTTTTGTGGATAAATATTATTGCATTGTGAGGATACCACCACATTTTGTTTATTCACTAAGCAGTTGATGGGCATTGGAGACTGTCAGTTCTTGGCTGTCACAGCCCTGGTGCTGTGAGCATTCAAGTAAGTGTATGAAGAGGCGCACATTTTAAATTCCCTTGCATATGTATGTATCTAGGAGGGAATTGCTGGCTCCCACAGTAGCTCTAACTCTCAGAAGACCTGTCGATGTTCTTCCCGCTGATGGAAGACCAGTTAGAGATTCATCTCTTCAGTTTGTTCTGCTCTCACCTCACGTGGCAGGGGAATAAACCCGAGACCCGCACGACCTTGGAATCGACTGCATTTTGCAGGAAGACTCCCTGCATCTCTGGGTAAGAGAAGCCCTCAGGCAGCACAAACACGGCGCTGTCTAAGGCTGATGATGACAGATGACAGAGGCTCTCTTTGGAACAGCCCTGGGCTGTGGTGGTATTTGAGCGCAGTGTTTATTCTGTGATGCAACTGCGCTTCCACAGGATGCCCTTGCTCGCGGGCTTTGTCTAGAGCGATGCCAGGCACACATGTCGGCGTGGATATACAGAGTGGGTTTTCAGCACCGGTGGCTGTGCTACTGGCTGCCAGTCAGTTTCACCGTCCAGCTTGTGGCAAGCAGCAGCTTCAGAAATCTCAGACAGAACGGCTTTGTGCCCCCTGCTTCGGCCTTAAAGAGAAACACACCCTTTAAGGTCTTTCTTGGCTTTGGTTCTTGGCAGCTTAGGATCGTTTTCACTGGAGACAGGTACCAAGTGCCCACAGCCGTTAGGACTCTGCTTTTCTATCTCGATCCATGAAAGATGCCAAAATCATTGGGGGAAATGGAGTCTGACCTCTTAAAATGCATGAGCATGTGAATATGTCCTTCAGGTTAGAGACCTGATGTTTATCAAAGAAACTCACTGATCTCTGAGAACAGGAAAAATTGTAATTTATGAAATTGCTCCTGGAAAAATCAGTGCCTGGTGGGAAGGTTGAGGAAATGAGCTGTTTTCTCCTAATTTCTGCCCTCGATTGCTTTATGATGGTAGCAGTTGTGGGCAGAGGGCCATGTGAGTTATTTTCTCCACAAGGGAAGTTCTCTGTGAGCCATGGAGTCTCCTGGGTGGGGTCCCTAGACAGAGTATCTGGGTTTCCACCAAAGCAGAATTGGGACTCCAGGTGGGCCGCCTCCTCCTTCAACATGCCATAAATACTTCTTTCTCCACACCTGGTTGTATGATTTTCCTTAATGAATACCCACCTTCAGCTTTACCTCACCTCTGTCGTGGTCCAGATCCCATGTCGATGTCTTCGTTTTACTAACCACGTGAAGAGTTCTCTTGCCTCCTGTTACCCCACTCCCACTCCCTTCCCTGTTTCAACATGCTCTTACGCTCATATGTACTGTGTCCTTGACCAAACAGCAAATACCTTGGCCACAGGATATATTAACTCTGCAAGACTTAAAACTAAAAAGCTGTGGTTTTGTAAGAGCACAGCCATCACACTTCTACACTTGTTTGGCTTCTAGGAATAAAAACGATGTCAATAAGACACTGTAGAAACTTCTTACCATTATAAGACCACCATCTAATTGCCTTCAGAAGAAGAGGGCCTACAGCACTGGATCTGGCTTTAGAAGCAGACAGTTTCATATCTCAAATGTCTGGTTTAAGAACACCCAAACTGGAGTAGTTGGAGACAAAATAACGCTATGGCTAAGTTTCTGAAAATTGAAGTTTATGCCCAGTGTGCACCAGGACCAGACCTAGACTGGAAGAGTTTACTTGCCTGTAAGCTAATTTGGTTTTCTAGTCTTTCTTCTATCTAAGTCAAGAATGGAGATTTAAAGGGACACTATAATAGTGTCAAAACATCACACAAAAGAACTAAAGAGTTTCTTCTCTTCCTTTTTTCTGTATTTTTTGTGGTCTTCCCTGCTTTGCAGTGTGATGTTGCAGGAGAGTTCTGCACATGACCAACCAATAGGAAACATTAGCTATGCAAGAGGAGATTCTTGATGAGAATTACCTTATCCAAGAATAAATTCCAAGAAGTGGACAATGGGGGAATTCATAGTGTGACTCTTAGTTCATACTTGCAGGCTAGAGAACTGGGTGGAGATGGCATGGTGGATTATGGTAAAAGTCCTGGAGTGGTTTTGAAGGTCTGAGAATTAAAAGTTTTAAATTCTTTGTGTGTTTGTATATGTTGTGTGCATTTAAGTGTGTGTTGTGGTGTGTGTATGTGTATGTGTGTGTGGGTATGTATGTGTGTGTTTTGTGTATGTGTATGTGTAAATATGTTTGTGTGTATGTTTTATGTGTTCAGTATGTTGTATGTGTTGCTTTGTGTATTTGTGTATGTATGTGAGTGTATGGGCTTGTAGTGTGAATGTGTTTGTTTAGATTTTGTGTGTGTGTGTGTGTGTGTGTGTGTGTGTGTGTGTGTGCAGGACAGAGGTTAACTGGGATTGACACTGGAACTCAGTCTCTCTGAATCTGAGCTCAGTTTTTCTGCTCAGTTTTTGGTTGACCACCAAGCTCCAGGTATCTTCCCATCTGTGCTTCCCCAGCACTAATTACAGGCATATGCTTCTGTACCTATCTTTTTACAGAGATTCTGAGGTCTTAGTGTCTCTGCAGAGAACACTTATTTAACTGAGCCATATCCCCAGCTAATAGATCTTCCAGCTGCCAGCCCAATGCTGGGGACAACTGATAGATGTACCAGCTCAAAGAGAGAGAGAGAGAGAGAGAGAGAGAGAGAGAGAGAGAGAGAGAGAGAGAGAGATTACCTTTTCTGTTCTATCCAGGCACACATGGTTGATTTGGTAGAAGCCCATTTATAACTGTAAAGGTGATCTCTTACTCAGCCACCCCAGTGATCAAATGCTAATCTGTCCCTCCTATCCCTATCGAATGCCCACACTCATGATATTTTCACAGCTGTCCAGAGCTCTTTTAATCCAGACAAGCTGACACACAGAATCAGCCACCAGAGATGCTTTATGATACTTGACCTTTTCTTTTAGCTGATCAAAATGTTCTCAGTGTTATTGATAGGAATTTTGACACAATGCAAACATTCTTTTCTATCTGGAGACAAAAGTCTGCCTGGCTCCACAAGTTGTTGGTTTTTCTCTGCTTTTAGGTCTCTGTGGAATGGAAAGGATCAAGGTAGCATTCTATGGTGTTTGTTCTGCTGTGTCCTGCCCAGGGCTTGGGAACAGCACATTTCTGTCTTGTTTTGTTTTGTTTTGTTTTGTTTTGTTTTGTGTTGTGTTTTGAGACAAGGTTTTTCTATATAGCCCTGTCTGTCCTGGAACTCACTCTGTAGACCAGGCTGGCCTCCAACTCAGAAATCTGCCTTCCTCTGCCTCTGAAGTGTTGGGAAGTGTGTGCCACCACTGCCCAAATCGCACATTCCTGTTCATGCCTTTATGAATACCCCAGGGCGGGTTCAGTGTGTATTTGCCACAACTGTAAATGGGCTCTCTCTATGCAATGGGGTGCTAAACATAAAAATAAATTGTGTCTTTTCTAATATTAGTGTGGTATCTAGGTTAATACTACTTTTCTTGGTCATACCACATCCTAAATTATTCCAGTTTAGCCTTACTTTTTAAAAAAAGGAATATAAGCAATGACTCATGTAGATACACTCAAGGGCTTAAATGGAAATTTTTAGCTTGGAGAAAAGATTTGTTCATTAATATCTTATTTTCAATATTGGAATCATGGCCACAGACTTATTTTGTGCATGTCTGGAAAAGATGACTTACATTTTACAGAGGTCAAATTTGCAGCTACTTTGGCTAATTAGAGGCTTTGGCTGCTTTCTTGAGATACAGTGTGCTGGTGTTCCCTTAGAGAACAACTGTTCCCGTGCCAGGAATAATGTGACAAACATACAAGGCTACAAGAATGGCTGGTAGAGGTACCTCACCTTTGCGATAAGTAATAATGTAGCTGCTTTTCAGTGCTAAGAGAGGCGCTGAGGGTTGGAGATTTGAACATCACTCCTAATTCCAAGAACCTTTAGTAAGTTTGTCTGATGTTGCTTGTCTTCAAATGCTAAATTCTGTACCCTGAGATCTGGTTTCTCCAAGAAGAGCAGATCCTCATGTATACCAGCTTTTGTTGTACAACTGCTAAGTTAACTGTGGTTGGTTAATAAAGACGTCTATAGTCTGTAGCTGGGCAGAAGAGAGGTAGGCTGGGTCTCAGGCAGGGACCACAAGGAGGGGACAAGTAGAGAAGAAAGAAGTTACCATCGGATTGGTGAATCTTGAGCACATAGCCATGAGGGTCAGCCTGCTGGAGTACGAGTGGCCCAGGTGGAACATGGCAAGTTGCCACATTGACAGGGAAGTAGACAAACTAGCATAGAGGGTTGATATCTGCCCAGCTCTAGTGCTGTAAGGCTTATTATAAACATAAAAGTTTTGTGTCTTTTATTTGGGAACTATATGATCTAAGTGGGGGTAGAAACTCCCAAAGTAATATTTATTAAAACAGGAACTCCCAGTAGAGTAAACAGGTCATGGGAAAGAGAAGAGCAGTGGTTTTCACCTTTTTTTTTTTTAAGTAGCATATTTCGCCCTTTTACCTTTTAAAAATGTTGCACATAACCCAAGGTGATAAGAAAGTAAAGAGAAAATTTTAATGTCCTGGACTAGAGGAAGCCAACACCTACCCAGCCTCAGCCTCACTTCAGGAAGTCTCCCTTACTATCTCCATGGAACCCAGGGCTTGCTGGAATTCTGTGTAAAAAACCAGTCTTGAGGGGAGGCTGAAAGACATGCCCACAATTTATAAGAGCAAATGGGATAATTCTGGGGAAGTATTATTCAGCCTCTCAGTCACATTAAATGCAGTATGCTAACTTTGCAAATCCAGAAACAAAAGAAAAGGCATGATTAGGAATGTGCCCAGCTCAGGCTCCTCAACCCATTTTGAGATGCACTTTATGTAGTTGTCTTATTCTGTCTCAAGATCTCAGATCCTGCTCTTACCTTAGCTGGGCATTTGTTTATTCCCCACTTATCAAGGAAAAAAATCTAGTTATCTGTAAAGTCTATATGAGTAAAAGTCCTAAATGTTGGTGTCTGTTGTCTAAAGTAAGAGTCTTGGGGACAGAGAGATGGAACAGAGTTTGAGAGCACTTGCTGTGTAAATACATATAACATACTTATTTCTTTTCATAGAAGCATAAATATTTATCTGTGTCATTATCAACTCTTGAAAAGCACCATTGCATAGATTTCCTATCATTTACTTAACTGGATCAACCACACAATCGTTTTTCAGAATTTTGACTCTTAAAGCACAATTGTGAATTTGAGACCCTCTGGCAAAGGAGAAAGAAAGACATCTAAGATGCCAAACTTATGTGAACCCAGAAGGTTTGGGAAGCAAAGACCAGGAGGAGAGGAAAGTTGTTACCTATTTCTTATGTTATAGTGTTGGCAAAAGTTACCTATGGTTGACATTCATTAAGCCTACTTTTGAAGAAACATATTTGTCTACAGATTGAGGTGAGCAATCACATTGAATGACAGGGGTTAACACTGGGGGTCTTCTTCAATTACTCTTCACATCACTTTTTAAGACAGAGGCTCTCCCTGAGTCTTAGCTCAGTTATTCTGCTAGACTGGTTGACTACCAAGCTCCAAGTCTTTGCTTTCCCAACACTGGGATTATGGGCATATACTTCTGGGCCTAGCTTTTTACATAGATTCTGGTGTCTTAGTGTTTGTGCAGAAGTACTTATTTAACTGAGCAATATATCCAGCCCAAAGCTCTGAAAGCTGGGGACAAAAGATAGATGTTCTAGCTTAAGGAGAGATTGGGGTGGGGGGGAGACACACACACACACACACACACACACAGAGAGAGAGAGAGAGAGAGAGAGAGAGGGAGAGAGAGAGAAAGCAAGAAACAGAGAGATAGAAACAAAGAGACAGAGAAAAATACAGAGACAGAGACAGAGTGAGAACTCTTAGCAAAATAGTCTATCAAAAGTGAATAGACGAATGCACCACCAGAAGACACTCAACTCAGAAGCAAAGCTTTTGTGCTAGGTGGGAATCCTTCCTTCCTTCCTTCCTTCCTTCCTTCCTTCCTTCCTTCCTTCCTTCCTTCCTTCCTTCCTTCCTCTCTCTTTTTCCCTCCCTTCCTCTCTCTCTCTTTCTTTCTTTTGTTCTTTCATTCTTTCTTTTAATTAGAAGAAATATAGAGAATCCTGAAGCACCAGAAAAATACCACAGGGCCACTCATAGGTATAAAAAGTGAGTATCTTTCCAAAGGTTCATGGAAGTGCACTGCTTCAGCTGGAAAGAGTCTGCATGGTGAACCTCACTTCCTATTTCCAGGCCAATAAGAAGGAGAGAAACAGGCCTGCCTCAGGCCACCCAGGCTGCACTGAAGATGGGCTTTACTCAGAGGGCCTATGCCTCCTGCCACTGGCCTAGGCTCAGGTAGGCCTTCTTCAGCTTCAGCTGGCTGCAGTTGGAGGTTCCTCTTGCAGGATTTACCACAGAATGAAAGAGTAAAGGCCATGGAGGCATTGAAGCCTTTTGAGAAACGCTGAATAGAAACCACAAGGCCTGGAAATCCAAAAGCTTTGGGAAAAAAATGTTGTTTTGTTTCTCTGTCCATAAATAGATTTGGCCATTGTCTCAAGCAACTGTGAACTGTGATGAGTGTGGGGTGTGCTGTCAAGAGATGGGGAGACTGTGCCAGGGTTTTGTGGGACCAGAACTAACTGTCCCATCTGCCATTCTTCAGTTATTTTGTGGCTTCATTTTGTGAGCTGGAAGCTCCCTGGATTCCCCAGCTTGGATCATGTAATTATATTTTTAAAGCTCATCTCTATTTCTTAGTAGGATACAATTGGGTGACTTCTCTTATGATTACCACACTTGGCAAGCACATGTCCTGTGATAGACAAAGCCTACACACTCTTTGCTTTCCTGTGTTTTTCCTGAGTGTGTTCTTATGCATCTTGTCCTGAGGTAAAAACAGCAGAAGCTCATTTGGCCAATCACGGACTTTTATTTTTTTGTTTCTCCATTCATTCAAAGCAGAGCGTTAAGCTGGATTTGCATGGCCTTGGAAGTTGTCTGTGAAATGTCATCAAGTTACTGTCACGTTTTAATCTCTGACTGCCTCCTTGTCTTTAACTTAACCAGGAGCCTCAGGAAGAGAATGGAACAGTTACCTGGAGTGTTTGTCCTCCTCTTGCTTGCCCAGAACCCAGTGTCTACGGCACTTGGGGCCTCCTGGATGGCATGAGAAGGAACGAATCATGAGCATGAAGATGTGCTGAAGCCAATAACGAAGCTCCTGGCTTTCCTTGCTGGTGAAGATGAAATTACAAAAAGTTTCAACACTCTTTTGACCAACCTTCTTGACTTCCACAGGATGAAGGTGTCTGGAGGAAATAGAGTTTTTCTGATTAAACCTTTGCAAACTGGGAAGGTTGGTCACCCTAAATGAAACTCAAGAGAACTCATCCAGGGAGCTGCTTGTTCTACCCAACCCATAGGCTGTGTTTGTGTTAAATGAAAGAAGAGAGATTACATACTTATCAACCCGCACAAAGCTCAAGACCAAGTGGATCAAGGACCTCAACATAAAACCAGATACAATAAATCTCATAGTGGGAAATATCCTTGAACACATTGGTACAGGAGACAGCTTCCTGAACAGAGCACAAATGGCTCAGGCTCTAAGATCAACAATTGATAAATAGGATGTCATGAACTACAAAGCTTCTGTAAGGCAAAGGACACTGTCAATAGGACAAATCGGCAGCTTATTGATTGGAAAAAGATCTTCCCCAACCCTATATCTGACAGAGGGATAATATCAGAAATGGATAAAGAACTCAAGAAGTTAGAAACCAACAACCCAAATAACCCAATTAAAAATGCGGTACAGAACTAAAGAGAGAATTCTCATCAGAGGAATCTTGAGCTGAGAAGCACTTAAAGAAAATTTCAAAGTCCTCTGTCATCAGGGAAATGCAAATGAAAAAAGAAAAACAAAACAACAAAAACTCTGAGGTTCCATCTTACACCTATCTGAATGGCTAAGATGAAGCCCACAGGGGATGGCATGTGCTGGTGAGGATGGGGAGCAAGGGGAACACTTCACTGCTGATTGGAGTGCAAACTTGTACAAACACTTTGCAAAGTAATGTGGCATTTTCTCAGAAAATGGAATAGTTCTACCTCAAGACTCAGCTATACCACTCCTGGGCATATATACAAAAGATGTTCCAACATCCCACAAGGACACTTGCTTAGTTATGTTCATAGCAGCTTTATTCATAATAACCAGAAACTAGAAACAACCTAGGTGTCTCTCAATTGCAGAATGGATAAAAAAATGTGGTTCATTTACACTATCAAAACCCAAGAAATCATGAACTTTTGCAGGCAAGTAAATGGAACTTAGGAATGTCATCATGAGTGAGGGAACCCAGTCCCAAAAGGACATGCATGGTATAATCTCACAAGTGGATACTAGCCATAGAATACAGGTACCATATTACACTCCATAGACCCAAAGAAGCCCAAGCAAGGAAGCTTGAATCTCACTTAGAAAGGAGAATAAAATAGTCATCATAAGAGGCAGAAGGAGGGAGACAACTGGGAGGAAGCGGGTGAGGAGGGGAGTTGGGGGTTCAAGAGCAGGTGTTGGGAAGGACAAGAGAGATGGCTAGAAGGCCATGAAAATGAATGGAAATCTGCCACTGACAGGGGTGAGGAGATAGGGAGAACAGAGACCTGGGATGAGGGAGGAACCCAAATCAATGTTGTGTGGGGGTGACCTTAGCTATGACTCACTACATTGGAAGTATAGAATCTGAAAAGGCCACCTCCTATAGCCAGATAGGAACCCCAGTGAAGCAATGGAGAAACCAACCCACCCACAAAACTTTGAACCCCAAATTTATCCTGTCTATAAAATGCAGGCACAGGGAATGGAGCAGAGACTGAGGGACTGGCCCAACTTGAGACCCAACCCATGGGCAAACACCAATCCCTAACACTATTAATGGTACTCGGTTACTCTTGCAGACAGGAGCATGTTCTCTGAGAGCTTCCACCCAGCATCTGACTCAGACAGATACAGACACCCACAGCCAAACAGTGGATGGAGCTTGGGGATTCTTGTGAAAGAATAGGAAGAAGGATTGCAGGTCCTAAAGGAGAGAGGAACTCCACAGGAAGACCAACAGAGTCAACTAACCCTAATCCTTGTGGCTCTCAGAGTCTGAACCACCAACTAAAGAATATACAGGCGCTGGACCTAGGCCTCTCCCCTGGCTTATATGCAGCAGATGTGCAGCTTGGTTTTCATGTGGGTTCAGAACAACTGGGGTGAGGGCTATCCCAAAAGCTGTGTCCTGTATGTGGGATATGTTCCTCTAGCTGGACTGCCTTGTTTGGCCTCAGTGGGAGAGGAGATGGCAGGCATCACAGAGCCTTGAAGTGCCAGGGCTGAGGGCATACCTGGATGAACCCTACCGACTCAGAGGAGAAAGGGAGGGAGGATAGGAGAAGTCTTGTGGGAGGGGCTGACCTGTAGGGGGCCAATAAAGTGAATAAGTAAATACGTGAATAAGTAAAAAAAATTAAATTAAGAAATAGGAATACCTTTTTAAAAAAGGAAGATTGGAGATGCAAATTAAAATTTTGATTATTAATTCCCCAAGCTCTGATTTGGATGGAAATCTTAGCACTCAGTTCAGGTGCTGGTAAACTAGTGGGGAGTGGTAGGGAGCTTTGAATCTGGTGGCTTAGAGAATCTTTAAGAGAATGAAGCGCCCTTTGCTTCTGTCACCGAATTAATGTTGATTTGTTCTCTCTTCCAATGTCTTACCTTCTCTGTCACTACTGACTTAATGGCTTGAAAGCTTTATTCAGCTGTCAGTCAGTCCCTTTGCCATTTCTAATATCTCCTGTCTACCATACAGAAAGAGAAAAAGCAAGTAAAAGTGACGTGGGGCATAGTAATTAAATAAATTGCTGAAAAATATAATTTTAAACAGTTGTTAAGCAAATCAATACCTGGATAAGTAGATTCTTCCGAAGCTTAGATTTGATGAAAACGGGTGTCCCACAGTCCCTGGAAATTGATTAAACATTTAGAAAAGCTTTGAAAGTTTACTGTTCCAGAGAGAAGAAAAGATGAATGAATGAGCTTGGGAGACCTAGACTTTGCTGAGCGGTTAATTTTCTGTAATTAGCCATTTCATCACCCTCTTTATTGACACTTTTCCTCATTGTGGAACTTGGCAAGGTAATAGAACGGTGTGGGGAAATACAGGTTTAGCCTTATTGTAATGGTTTATTGGCTTCAAGGTGATAATCGTAAATGTGAATTTACAAATTGAGTAGTGAGAAAAATAGATTGAGATTTAGAGGCCACTAAAACTGCTGAGATAAAATCTTGGCCAGTCTTTCAATAGTGTGTAGGCAGCAGTGGAAAGCTGTGATATTTATGTGTTTCCAGTGGTACAGCAGATAGCTTCCAACTGTTAGAGGTTTTCTTTTCTTTTCCTTTCTTTTTCTCTTTCTTTCTTCCATTTTCCCTCTCCCCTCCCTCCCTTCTTCCTTCCCTCCTTCCCTATATTTTCTGTTTTTACCCCTCCCTTTCTCTTTCCTTCTCCTCCCTCTTCCCTCTCTCCCTTGTTTCCTTCCTTCCCCCTTTTCTTTCTTTCTTTTGTATGTATGACAGGGTCTGACTATGCTACCCTGGCTGGCCTCCCACTCACTGAGACCTGCCTGCTTCTGCCTCTGGAGTGTTGGGAATAAAGCCTCAGGCTACCATGCCCAGCTCTGCTTGTTTTTGTAGTGAGTAGATGGTTTCCAACTGAACACTCAGCTCTTCTTCCTCAGTCAAGGGGAAGATTAGCAATGGCTACTGGCAACAAAGCAAGTTTCCTGAACAAAGGAGTACAAGCCACAGAGAGGAGAATTTGGAAAAGTATTTCCTGGAATGAAAGGACAAAAACCATAGGGCACTTCAGAGGCCTCCAAACCCGACAGACTTAACACAGTCCACACAAGAACTTAATTAGGAGCCGTGCTTAAGTATTTATAGAAACAGAAAGTATGACAGAAAAACAAAGTTGGCCATTTATAAATCTATTTAGAAACACTTTATAAAGGAACTGGAAAAGCAGAATTGTGGTCTGAGATTTTAGGGTTGGTTTCTTAATATTTTCCCACTATGTCGTCTAGGCTACACTTGAATTCAAGATACTCCAGCCTCAGCTCCTGAGTGATGAGATTTATGGACAGTCACCAACAAGTTTAGTATTAAGATTTTGTTTTGTTCTGGTTTGTTTTTAAGTCTTGGGTACAGTTACTTGTCTTGACTCTCAGTGATGATATTGACTGACAGATCAGCCAAAGTTGGGTGGGGTGTGACTCCCTTAAGGAAATGAGTGACTAGTTCATGTCAACACCACCTATAACTTTTGAAATGGGTTGATGGTTGATGGTTGATGGCAAGACCTCTTGTAAGGTCTCAGTCTTGCCTTCATTAATTTTTCCTAGACTATGAAAAGACAATGCAGAGAATTTATAATATTCTTTCATATTTAACAGACTATAAACTTTGAAAGTACTTACAGTTCTATTTGGAAATACAAAATTATATGCATTTCTTATTTGCCAATGGCAAAGATCATTGAGAGCTAAACACGATCAAGGACAGCTCAGTATCTCCAAGCAGAATCATTCCTGAGGACATTTCTCAGGTGTCCCATTGTCTTTCCAAGGACACCATGGTGAATGAAATTACAAAAGAAATTATTCTGATTTACACTGCTGTGAAAGTCATGTTTTAATCTCCTTTTAGGTTTAGCCAAGAAAGAATGGGCACTGAGTGGTTGGTCAGCTTTTGAACCTCATGACAATCTCATTGGCTTCTGAACAACAGTTTGAAGAGTGCACTCAGAGATTGCCTCCATTTTCATTGCTATCAGCCTCTGTGAATGGTTTTAGATGGTGGGTTTGCTCATGTCAGAGGCAACCTCATTAGTCATTCTCAGTGTTACAAACCATTCTGTGTTGTAACACATTCTTAATTTAATACTAGACTTGACCTTGGCTATCCATCAAGTTGTAGAATATGGCTTTTATTTTTTCCAGAAAAGAGGTGAACATTGGCCACCTAATTTTGTCTTTTTTCCCCCTTGTGAAAAATTTCCTGGCAATGTGGCTTCCTTGGGATTAGGGAACCTGTGATGTGGGCAAAGGTTAACTTGACCGACTTCCCTGTAGCTCTTTGCTAATTCTGATATGAACACAACTACATGATGTGGTTTAAAGAGCTTTTACATTTCAAAAATAATTTTAGATTTTAAAAATGTTATGCAGGTGCTTCTGAAAGATTTCATATATTTCAAGCCCAGTCTTCTCAACTATTAAGATCCCGCATCAGTATGAGATATTTGTCAAAATTCTAATAAACCAGTTGTCTTTAGGTTTCTATTGCGGTGGTGACACCATGACCAAGGCAACTCTTATAAAGGATAGCATTTAATTGAGGCTGGCTTACTAGTTGTGAGGTTCAGTCTATTCCCATCATGGCGTCATGCAGGCAGACTTGGCACTGGAGGAGCCTAGAATTCTACATCTTGATCTGAAGACAGTAGAAGTAGACTGTCTTCCAGAGGCAGACAGAAGGAGATTATCTTTCCACATTGGGCAGAGGTCAAGCATGGAGACCTCAAAGCCCACTCCCACAATGACACTCTTCCTCCAACAAGGCCACACCTCCTAATAGTGCTACTCCCCGAACCAAGCATATTCAAGCCACCACCGCAGTGTTGATAGGTTATTACTGAAAGCCCACACTATGGAGCCACTCTTAGTTTCTACCTAATGCCCTTCTCCTCTTCCTGAGATCATATCCAGGATACCATGCTACACTTCACATATCTCCTCCTGTGTTTCTTGTCATGATAGTTTCTCAGTCTCTCTCTCTCTCTCTCTCTCTCTCTCTCTCTCTCTTGTTTTTGCTTAGTGAACTCTCAGTCTTGAGCTGTACTAATCATGTTTATTTTAGGGTTCTGTGAAGTGAAAGATTTGTCTGATACTTTCATTACAATTGGGTTCTTAGGCTGGTACTATGAGTGTTTTGAGACAGGCCACAGAGGTCCAGTGCCTCTTTTGTCATGTCCTATGAAGGACTCCTGTTTTCAGTATTACTTATTTCTATCCTTGTAGATATGGTCACTTAACTCAGGTAGTGCTTGTCAGATTTTTATACTCCAAAGTCACTCTTTTGTTGTTGTTTTGTTTTGTTTTGTTTTGAGACAGGGTTTCTCTGTGTAGCCCTGGCTATCCTGGAACTCACTCTGTAGACCAGGCTGGCCTCGGACTCAGAAATCTACCTGCCTCTGCCTCTGCCTCTGCCTCTGCCTCCCAAGTGCTGAGATTAAAGGCATGTGCCACCACTGCCCGGCCAAAGTCACTCTTCTAAACTGTTTTTCATACTGAATTTTTAGGAGGAAGTCATCATGCACAAACTATATTTAGCTATAGGAGGCTATGCAAAGTATCAGTATAAATAATTTAGGAATCTTCTGTACTGGGTGCTTGCCTGATGATGATCTAGAATTAGCTTTTTACAAGCTAGGCATCCCCTCCTCTCTTTAATCCCTTCCGTGGTTCTACCCAGGCTTAAATCTGCTTCCAGTTTCTTTCCTCAAGTAGAATGCATTGTCTGGTGGTGTTTCATCCTATAGTTGATTCAGAACTATCCTTACATCCAGTGTCTACAGAAGAATACACCCAAGCTTACGAGGTAAAAAGGGTTAGTGGTCATCTGTTCTAGATTGCAGACTGACATTGGAACAGACATTTTACAGAGAAGATCTTGAAGCAATTGGTTTTATCTAGAAAGAACCGAGATAGGAGCAGCTTCCTCTACCCTCTCCTTCTGTGGCTTCAGTACTATTCCATTTCCATCCCCACTTAACAGGCTGCTTTTATCTTTTAATTGTGTTAGAGATTAAACCCATTCTGTGTTTAATCTATTCTGCTCACTGAGCTCCATCCGTAGCCCCTCTCAGGCTCTCTCTTGTGTCTACTTTCCATTCCTCTTTCTTGGTCTACTCCCTTTAGGTGTGGCTGTTGGGGGCCTGGCCTTGGTCATGCCGAACAATATCTATTCCAAACACAATATAAATTGGTAGCAGGTTAGTAGTACCACCAGGACAATTTGTCTTTTCTTTGTGCATCTCGAAATGTATTTACAGCTTACAAAGATATTTCAAATCCCCCCCCCCAAACAAGAGTTATGATTTTTCTTCTGTTTCTTTTCCTATTTTTCCAGTTCTCCTTATAGAATCTGAACCCTCTATCACCAGTCATCTCTCAAAGCCAAACCTTATCCAACAGATGTACCAATCCAGATCTGTTAGATCTGCCTGCCATCAACTTCTTGACTTCAAGTTTTTGTCACATCTCACCCAGATGTCTTCAAACCATTTTTTCCTTAACCAAAGCTATTCTTCCCCTAATGTTTTTTCTCCACATTACAGAGAATGCTTTTGAAATGTGATATGTGTGCTTCCCACCAGCAAGAGCTTCACTATAAGGTCAGATATGGTGTTGTGGCTTCTGTCCAAGCTGCTGCTTAGCAGAAGTGTGCCTGTCTGAGGACAGTGATAACTGCGAGGTCCTGAGCTCTGGAAAGAAGTTAAGCTTCCCTGCACTGAGACAACATAGAGTGCTCTCGACTTACTCCCCTGATTTGAGAGGAGAGTCGAACACTAAAAGACCACAGGCAAATGACCCAAATATTGAGTACTACACTCAGTTTAAAAGACTCTGAAAAATGTAGAGCAAGCTGCAAATTCATTCAAATAATTCATTGTGTTCCGAATTGTCTCTTTTTCTCTATTTACTGGATTGGTTGCAAAAACTTATGCAGTCTCAATTCATGTTCTCTTCCAGAGCATTCTTCTCACTCTATTTATACAGGACTAATATATGTGTATTTTAGGCTGCATGCTTCAAGCAAACAGACAGAGCAAGCCTAATTCAAAGCTCATTATTCCACCATGACTATCTAAGTGGCCCCGAAGTGAAATAGATGCTCGTTTTTTAATACAGCATTTTGCAAAGGACCACACGGTGACAAGCTTCATTACTCACCAGGCTTTGGACTTGTGAGACTGGCCAGTGTAGGCTGACAACAGTAATGGGAATAACAACATTTTGAGGATTCATACAGGGAATCACAACATTTTGAGGATGCACAGAAAGCCTTTTGTGTATACTGACTCATTTGATTCTCACACTATCCAGGTGAGAAGCTGATCTTGTAATTATTTCCTGTTGATAGGAGAGAAATCTGATTCCTAGTGAGTTTAAGCATCTTGCAGGAATTTTCTATAAGTGGCGAGCAAGCAGATGAGCTCAAGCAGGTTGATAACACAGGCCACAGTGCTTAGTGACAAGAACAGTGATGTAAAACCCCTCAGTTTTCTAGCCCTGTATGCAGCACTTTCAGGCAGATCAAACACCTGTCCTATCAATATGGTCACCAGAGAAATCACATCCTGCCAGGTAATTCCTGGTTGAGCCACAACCTGCTATGGTTTCTCCAACCTGACATCACCAACACTGTGTATGTATTTATGTGTGTATCGTCGTTGATCATTGTTCATTCATACCCTGGACTAGGTTTTATAGTACATGAATAAAAATATGTATTCAATATCTTCCCACAGTGTTTAATTATGGTGTCCTTTTGCATGATAATATCTTAATAACTACATATTGAATAGATCCTTCTTTTATGGATGGAAAAGGTTGTATAGTCAGAGAGTTAGTGGGTACCACAAAACTTGCTTTCCTGCAAATTATTGGCATTCATTTTTGTTCAAGTGAACTCTACTACAAGGGATGCACTTTACTGGCCATGTCTACACTTACCCAGATCCTTCGCTGGTCTGTGCTGATGAAGGAAAAAAGAACACGAATCAGCAAAATTCAGGAAACTGAATATTTTCAATAAACACAAGTTTCTTTCTGGTGACAATATGGTAGTTTCTGTATTTAAATTCACGTTTGGCCAGGTCTTATAAGACACAGTTGTGAAAGCAAAATGCTTCAGCTTTTCTATTTAGTTTTCATTTGTAAAAACGAGCTATCTTGCTACTTATTTATGTGTATTTGTGCACGTCTGTGTTCAATCATATGCACAAGCCTGTGAGTGTCTACAGTGTCCAGGGGCAGGCGTAGGATCTCCTGGACCTAGAGCTGTAGGTACCTGTGTCCTGTCGTATGTGAAGGATGAGAATTAAACTCCAGTTCTCTGTAAGAACAGCCGCTCATCCACCATCTTGAGCATCTTTCCAGCCTCAGTTAGTGTTTGTGCATCAATGGAGGACCTGCTAACACAAGCAAAGAAACTGGCTAGAAGAGAAGGAGACGTGAAAGACCACATCTTAGCTAATAGAAAACTGACAACATCCACCTCTTCCCTCTCACATCCGTGGAAAGCCTGACTCTACAGGGCACTCACCCAACAGAAAGGCATCTCCGAGGCTCTGAACGGCAGTGTCTAGAGTAGCGGTTCTCACCCTTCCTAGTGCTGTGAGGCTTTAATACAGTTCTTCATGTTGTAGTAACCCTCGACTATACAAGTATTTTTGTTGCCACTTCATAATTGTAATTTTGCTATTGTTATGAATCACAATGTAAAGATTTGATATTTTGGATTGTCTTAGGTGATCCTTATGACTGGGTCATTTGCCCCCCCCCCCCGCCCCCTCGCAAAGGGACTTGATCCACAGGTTGAGAACCACAGGTTTAGAACCACCAGGCAATTAAGAAGCTAGACAATGGCCTACAAAGCAAGCAGAATGAATTCCTGTGCCATCAGGAGTGACAAGCACTGTTACCGTTTTCCGTGGTGTGAGACAGCAAGAGGCTGAGTGGACAGAGAAAAGTTGAACTCAATTGGGATATATTACCCCTGCTTTCCAGATATTGCCAGTGCAGTTTATGGAACCCGATGCCAATGGCTGCCTAGGTGACATTCTAGCTCCTGACACCACACTCATCTTTTATAACATACACACAAATACAGCAAAGGTCACTAAGAAAACAGAAACATTTTGTTTTGAAACTTAAGACCTCCAGATTCTGGAATGAGCTCAGTCCCAAGAACAGCCCTGTTTTACTGCATGACTTGCATGGCAGGTGATCTACCCCACTAGTGTCCAAGGGCCAGGGCTCAGCAGGGAAAGTTCAGAAACATGTAGCCTGCCAGCTTGCTCTGACCCCTCATCTTAGACTTCAGTTCCTGCCCCACCCTTCTGGACTAGTCTGACCTCTGTTTTTCACTCCACATTATACTTGGCATTTTTATCCCCAGGACTTGGGCAACTGGGCAAAAACCTCTTGGGCAAAACCGGGTGATATTTCCAAGGAGTTTCCCTCACTCAATGGCTCAGTGCTGTGGGGCGGGGGGGGATGAGTGGGTGGTTTTGACAGCTGCAGGAGAGGTGCCTTGGGAGTGAGATGGGGAGCAAGTGTGCTATTAATCCACCGTCCACTGTGGGCATAAGTCTGAGGGCTGCACAAGTTACCCCACAAGGAAATTGGACCTAAGGGTGTGGTAAACAGACCTGAATCAACCCTTGCAGAGACACATCTGTGCTCCTGTGGCCCACACCTCAGGCTGGGTTCTCAGGACTTCTTAGGAGTCATCCTTGGTTTTATGGTTTTGTAAAGTTTGGAAAGGAAACTGAATTCGGGGAAAGGGCAGGATTATTCCATGTAGCTCTGAGAGCGATGTGGACAGCAGGGTGCTACCTGGCAGTGTCGGCAGTGCCATGCTGCTCGTGCCCTTTGCCCTCTAGAAAAGTGCGAAAGGGCCAGCCAACTGCCCCACGGGTCACTAATGACAGATACCCAGATAAAAGCAGGCTGCAGGTAAGAATGCTTCGTCTTACCATGAGTTACTGAGAGGGTTGGAAGCCTCCAGACTTCTCATAACCTCAGCTTCCTCACTGACAGGAAGGATGTCACACAGATACTCTGTCTCCCTCAGGGTCTCAGATGAGATAAGAGATGGGCAGTCATCTTAGAAATCCTTTCTTGAATGTGAACATTTATTAACAATCATTTTCTAAATGTCTATTACCAAGCACTTGGTAGGTGCTTGCCACAGTGGTGAATCTATGCCTTCCAAGATTTACTACACAAATTACAGGACTCAGGACAAAGTTAAAATATCACATTCCTTGTTCAAAAGAAAGGAACAACGCAAGGAAAGGTACAATGTAGAAAGCCTGCCCCCATCTCTTCTCTCTCTCTCTCTCTCTCTCTGTTTCTGTCTGTCTGTTTGCATTGATGTTCCGTTTTCCTGTTGGTGCATCTGTTGAACGGGGTATCTCCCATTCCCCATTGTGGGGAAGTCATGTGACTCCATGCTGGTACCCACTAGCAGAGGAACTGGAGAAGCTCACTTTCCTTTGATGTATTAGCCAACAAACACAAGTTTGAGCTGCCACCTCCAGGCAAGAATGGAGTCACTGTACCTCATTCTGACAGCCATATGACTAAGCCTGATCTTCCCTCTGTTAGCATAGAGGAGCTCGCTGGTTCTGCATCAATGCAACCACCAGGAGAGGACCCAGGACACCAGGAACTTGGAGAGTGAGAAGCTAAACACCCACTTCTGGGAGGCCAGAGGAGGCAGGACAAGTACTCATGATCTCTGAAGAGGAAAAGCCTGGTGCATCATCTTCCACTCAAGAACATTGTTCCAGCACTGATGTGAAGAACATAGAGTCCATGGAAGAAGTGACCACTCAGCATGGTTCCCAACACTGTCCTCTCTCAGTTAAATCGTGAACTCAACTGTTTCAGAAACCAGTTATTGGGGACCTGTTGTAGGCACGGGTTCTGCTCGGTATTAGGAACAATATTCATGTGATTCAGATCTGAGCCCACTTTCCAGGGCATTTAGTTGTAAACACTGTACTTAGTGGAAAGTCGGTAATGAAAAAGGCCTCAAGAGTTAATGTTTTCTGTGATGTAGTGGATTCTAAGGAGAGAATCCTTGGTGATGATAAAACACAGCTTCCTAGCTGAATACTCATGGGGATAGCTTAGGATGAGGTTGTTAGGAGACATCATGACAGGCCTACGCAGGGCAAGAACATTAAGAGCAAGGAACCCACAGTGATGGAAAAGACAGGGTTGGGAATGTGCATCCATCTCTTTACCTGACCCGGGGGCTTAGTTACATTTAGTTGACCTAGAGTAGTGGTCCTCAAGCGGTGAGCCACCATTCCTTTGGGGACACATAACAGATATTCTGCATATCAGATATTTACATTGTGATCCATAACAGTAGCAAAATTACAGTTATAAAGTAGCAGTGCAAAAATTATATGGTTGGGGGGGGGTCACCACAGCGTACGGGGCAGTATTAAAGTATCACAGCATTAGGAAGACTGAGAGCTACTGATCTAGATGCCACCCCTCCTCAGCACCCCCTTCCTAAACACATCCTAAAACTGATGGCCTGGTATATCTTTCAGTTGCAGATGACACCCCTGCTACATAATGTCTCCTCACATGGGTCATGTCAATGCACAGAGGGGATGAAGGTGAAGCAGAAGGGGCAAGGGACAGGAATGCAGTGTGAACATTCACTCTCTTATTCCACTTCTTCCAAAGCTTGTAGCAGCCTTCTGCTCTGAGGCCCTCCTGTTCTGCATCCATCCAACCACAGTGATCTTTAGAGGACTCAGGAAAGCCTACAGCAGGGTGGGAGGAAAAGACAGAGGAAAGCTCTGTGGAGTCACACATGACAGAGCTGTCGGGATGTGACAGTGTGGGTGCACACGTGGTGAGCGGGTAAATGGGTGACACTAGATCGCAGGGCATTCCTGATACAGGAGGGAAGGAGCTAACTAACTATAGCACTGGAACTTCTGGGAACAGAACTGGTTTAGCTCTACAGTCCCAGAGATGTCCAGGTATCTACGATTATGTCCTTAAAGCATTGACCGACATGAACCTTCCGCACTGGTGTGCACACTTGTGAACACTTATATACTCAAACTGTTGGGAGAGACTTGCCTGAACATAGCTACTGGCCACCTCTCTGTGCTGTCTGTGTGATCCTGGGTAAGGTACTCATTTTCTTTAAGCCACATATTACTGCTTATAAAATGGAATGTTATCAAACTCAGGATCACAATATGGATCAAATGCAAAAGGTATTTGTACCTAGGGCTTAATGAATTCCATTCATCTAGCACAAAGAAAATATTTTTAGCTAAATGTCTCTCTTCTGAGAAAAGTAATTTTTCACAAACCTGCTAAGACAAGGGAATAGAGAAGAGTGAATCTATCACTTGTTTTAAAATTCTAAATTTGACTTTGTTTGAGAATGAGCATATGGATATGAACTGCTTACATGTAGTATGTGTTCCACAGTCTCACAATTAACATACATACCCTGGGGCCATGCCTGCTCAGAAGTTTAGCTTTAGATAGCACAATAACAAGTTTCGAGAAAAGTGGACTGCCAGGGTCAAAGTTGTCGGGATGATACATTGAGTAAAACCAGGGAGCAGTTTTCTTCTGGAAGCAACTCTACTCAAAACCAAATGAGAAAAGAAGTAACTTGACCAGACACTGGAACATCCCTGCAATCCTGACACTAGGGAGACTCAGACAAAAGCATTTTCTGGGCCATCCAGTGAGCCTCATGCTAGCCAGGGTTACACATTGTGAGATTCTACTTCAAAAAGCAACAACAGAGACATGGAGAAAACAATTTAAAATGTCTATAGCATAAAACATATGGCTGTGACCTGAGGTTCCTGTTTAGTGAGCTTTGCATTCTAGGTTTTAAAAGCCACCCTCCTCAACTTGTAGCTGGTTGGCATGTAAAATGGTCAGCCCAAGGTCCCCACAATCCAATGTCCCACTGCTGTCTGACTACACACAGATGCAAACAGCCAGCCCAAGACTTGGCATATTTTATTTTACTTTTCAAATTTATAGTATAAAAATTTCACACATCAGAGTGTTTGATTAAAATTCCCCTTCCCTTCCTGAACCTCCTAAGCTCCCAAGCACTTTGCAAGAGCATTTCATACTTTCTCTTTTAAGCCCATTGAGTCAACCTAGTATTGCTCATATGTGCATGAATGCAGGGCCATCCATTGGAGGATGACATCCTACTAGGGGCTGCATATGAAGATGCTCCCTCCCCCATCGGCCAATAGCATCTCAGCTAGGGTGGGACCTCAGGTTTTCATGGTCAGGGAGATTTCACGTACCTTTAAATTTTATTTATTTATCTCATATAAGCACATACATCTTTTAAAGATATAATTTTGCTGCATAAACATATCATCAAATGACAGAAGACTTTATCCTTGGTTTTTTTTGGGGGTGGGGAACTCTCTAGAGCTATTAACAGCATTTTCAAAGCTTTTCATAAAAACAGAGGACCTGTGGATCTGGTGAGATGGGAGTTTCAGGGGTATCTGGGAGGAGTGGAGGAAGGGGAAACTTGAGAGGTATATATTGTATGAAAGAAGACTAAATACAAAGGAAAAAGAAAAAACAAACAAACAAAGCAAAGCAAAACAACAGAAGAACATCCCACCTCCCAGGCTGGGCAAATGCTTAGTGGGTAGGAGTGTGTCTGCATTAATGTGAAGACCTGAGCTGGAATTCCTACCCACTTATGTATAAAGATGGCTAGTTCTGTGACCCTGTGTGCATGTAACCCAGCACTGGTGGGTGGAGACAAGCTGGTCCTGGGAACTCTAGCCGGCCTCTCTGGAAAGGTGAATTGTCAGCTTAGTGAGAGACCCTGTGTCAAGGGAATAAGGTGGAGTGCACAGAAGGCATAACTGTAATCCTCTGGACTGTGTGTGTGTGTGTGTGTGTGTGTGTGTGTGTGTGTGTGTGTACAAGCACAAACACCTGGAAGCTCATGTTCAGTAACACACACACACACACATGAGAGTGAGAGAGAGAGAAAGAGAGATGGAGATAGATACAGAGAGGAACAGAGGGACAGAGGCAGAGACAGAGAGAGCTAAAACTAGCTGCTAGCTCTCTGGAAGTGTGAGCAAGAAGATGGACCACTATGTCACATGATGCTACTCACGCATGGCTACTTCTGTTCATCACCGACCAAGCTCTCTGTTTTCACATCACTTTTAGTGTCACTGTTTCCTGAAGGTAAACTTGTTTAGTTTCTTAATTAGTCACATCAGTGTCTTTCAACTTTCTGTCTCCTTCTCTGTATCTTAGCTTTGTCTGAAGCCTGTCTTGCTTTCTTGCTACCCCACCAAGGAGCAAGCTGAGATGCCAGCCCTGGCGCTCTCCCGAGCCTCTTACATTTTGGCCCTTCATCTTAATTCACCTTCTGTCAGATCTCAGTTTCCAGGAAGCAAAAGCTATAGAAAAATCACACTTATACAAACACAAGAAAAACAGAGAGAGCAAATTATGGTTTCAAACTATTTTTATCATCCTGTACATTTGTTTGTGTAGTCAGCCATGGATTTCCAAGAATGCAGATCAGGAAGAAAGGGAGGCAAAATTTTATGGACCAACTGTAGGAAATAGTCTTTCAAAGTGAAGAAATATGATGGAGAGGTTTTAACAAAACATAGAGGCTCCTGCTATAAATAGCTGTGGTTGCAGGTGGAGTCCATTAAGGGGAGTGCTGGGTGCCTTGGAAGGAGCTTTGAGAGCAGGCACACTCCACTCTGCGATGTGCCCTTTCATGAAAAGATTCACAGATGTCAAGAGTTTCCACAGGCCAGGCCTTTCTGCCACCACACCTTGCCCTTTGTGAGGCCTGGCTCAGAGGGAACAAAGTTTGGAGAACAATTGGCTGACATGTTAATAGCTCTAGCAGAGGGGTTAGCGTTGGGATTCATCAGGGTTCTCTCCTAGTTTTGTTTGCAGCTCTTTCCCATAGCTGCTTAATGTCATGGTGTGGTCTGTATCCATGTATCAATGAGCCGTTAAAAATGATGGCTATGATGTCTGAGGGCGAGTGCCCAAACTGAAGGTTCTGGATTTAGCCCAACCTAAAGGTGACAAAGATTTTCCTTGGAGCTCTCCTCCTTCTCTTCCTTCTCTTCTTTTTTCTTTTCTTCCTCCTCTTCCTCCTCTCCCTCCTCTTCNGTCATGGTGTGGTCTGTATCCATGTATCAATGAGCCGTTAAAAATGATGGCTATGATGTCTGAGGGCGAGTGCCCAAACTGAAGGTTCTGGATTTAGCCCAACCTAAAGGTGACAAAGATTTTCCTTGGAGCTCTCCTCCTTCTCTTCCTTCTCTTCTTTTTTCTTTTCTTCCTCCTCTTCCTCCTCTCCCTCCTCTTCTTCCTCCTCTTCCTCCTCTTCCTTCTCCTCCTCTTCTTTCTCTTCTTTCTCCTCTCTTTTTTTCCTTCTTAACCAAGAAGGTTAAAGAATTCTTCTTCCTTCTTCTCTTCCTTTCATGGTCGTGGTACAATGCCTCCCTCATCTCCACCTCTTCCTCTTTCTCCTCCTCTTCCTTTTTCTCCTCTTTCTCCTTCTCCTTCTCCTTCTCCTCTTCCTCCTCCATTCACTAACAGGGTTCTCATTTCATGCCTCATACTGACCTCAAACTCGTGGTCCTCCTTCCTCAGCCTTCCTGGTTCTGGTATTACAAGCATGCACCATCATACCCACCAAGAAGTTTTTGTACATACATTTTTCCTTTGCTACTTCATTTTTCTTCCCTTTGAACATTTGAAGTCCCATTCTCTTGGGCTATAGAAAGAGAATGGCATTTCTCAGACCAGAGTTAATTTCTTAGCTGTGACTCACATTATCCTGAATAAGATCTGGCTGGCTACCATAACCATTAGACCATTACTAAGTGACAGGAGATTGTTATATTACATTTATATTTTTACTGCATCTTAACCACATATGTTCAGGACCTCTTATTATGAATGTAGACATGGAAGCTGAGGGCAACAACATGGCTAAGCCCACAGATCTGGTTAGGTGGGGATGTTGGCAGTATTTGAACATGGATTTTCTGTTTCTTGTGTTAAAACCTGTGGGACCAGCCTAACTTTCTCAGCATAGTCTCTTTATCTTTGAAGTGAATATGGGTGTGAAAGGGCAATGAAAGAAGAGCCTGAGAGGTCTGCATCTAAATATGAACATAGGTAAGTCCTTGCTCCTCATCCTCCATCAACCTAGACTTTTGCATGGTGTTGCACACATGCTGTTTATAAACTGAAACTCCATCTCGATGTGGAACTTTCTATGTGGCTCTGTCTGACAAGGAATCCACACATCTCAGATTTTGTCACAGTAGCTGCCATGTGGCACATACAGACTATGGGCACAGCTTGATTTTGGCTGTTATGGGTCCTTCTACTTTTGGATACTCCTAGGAGAATGACATCATGATGGCCTGTGATTCTTTATTCTTTATGTCACATTATTCTTCCCATGGATGCGTCTAGCCACCACAAGCAATTACATCCATGGGACAATCCAACATGTTAACAAACCATGTAGGTATCTGTTAGGGTGCTCTTTGTGAAGGTTGTCTCTGTATATTCAATTGTTGATTGCTATACCAGCAGAGAGCTGAATGTTGGCTGGATTTTGGTATTGTTATTCTTATGGCCCATGACTGGCTTCATACTTTATAAACATACACCTTCCTCACTTACTGCTTGGTTTAATAAAGAGCTGACAACCAACAGCTAGGCAGGACATAGAGGGTGGAACTTCTGGGCAGAGAAAGTACCTCTGGGGGGTGAGGGGAAGAACCAGGTGTGGAAGATTCGCCAGTGGGATGCAAAGGTGGTCAGACATGAACCGGTTCAGAGAAGTAAAGAGCTAGCCACATGACTAGAATAGTCAGGTTAAATTTAGATGGAGCTAGTTGAGACTCTGCCTAGCTAAGGCCTAAGCTATATTGAACATTAATAAGCCTCTGTTATTTTTACCACTGGTGCATCCAGAAGTTCCTCCTATAGGTATTTTCTTCGAAGATTTTTTTTTTTTAATGAGACACCTGTCTTAGTCAGGGTTTCTATTCCTGCACAAACATCATGACCAAGAAGCAAGTTGGGGAGGAAAGGGTTTATTCGGCTTACACTTCCATACTGCTGTTCATCACCAAAGGAAGTCAGGACTGGAACTCAAGCAGGAGCTGATGCAGAAGCCATGGAGGGATGTTCTTTACTGGCTTGCTTCTCCTGGCTTGCTCAGCNGTCATGGTGTGGTCTGTATCCATGTATCAATGAGCCGTTAAAAATGATGGCTATGATGTCTGAGGGCGAGTGCCCAAACTGAAGGTTCTGGATTTAGCCCAACCTAAAGGTGACAAAGATTTTCCTTGGAGCTCTCCTCCTTCTCTTCCTTCTCTTCTTTTTTCTTTTCTTCCTCCTCTTCCTCCTCTCCCTCCTCTTCCTCCTCCTCTTCCTCCTCTTCCTTCTCCTCCTCTTCTTTCTCTTCTTTCTCCTCTCTTTTTTTCCTTCTTAACCAAGAAGGTTAAAGAATTCTTCTTCCTTCTTCTCTTCCTTTCATGGTCGTGGTACAATGCCTCCCTCATCTCCACCTCTTCCTCTTTCTCCTCCTCTTCCTTTTTCTCCTCTTTCTCCTTCTCCTTCTCCTCTTCCTCCTCCATTCACTAACAGGGTTCTCATTTCATGCCTCATACTGACCTCAAACTCGTGGTCCTCCTTCCTCAGCCTTCCTGGTTCTGGTATTACAAGCATGCACCATCATACCCACCAAGAAGTTTTTGTACATACATTTTTCCTTTGCTACCTCATTTTTCTTCCCTTTGAACATTTGAAGTCCCATTCTCTTGGGCTATAGAAAGAGAATGGCATTTCTCAGACCAGAGTTAATTTCTTAGCTGTGACTCACATTATCCTGAATAAGATCTGGCTGGCTACCATAACCATTAGACCATTACTAAGTGACAGGCGATTGTTATATTACATTTATATTTTTACTGCATCTTAACCACATATGTTCAGGACCTCTTATTATGAATGTAGACATGGAAACTGAGGGCAAAAACATGGCTAAGCCCACAGATCTGGTTAGGTGGGGATGCTGGCAGTATTTGAACATGGATTTTCTGTTTCTTGTGTTAAAACCTGTGGGACCAGCCTAACTTTCTCAGCATAGTCACTTTATCTTTGAAGCGAATATGGGTGTGAAAGGGCAATGAAAGGAGAGCCTGAGAGGTCTGCATCTAAATATGAGTGTAGGTAAGTCCTTGCTCCTCATCCTCCATTAACCTAGACTTTTGCATGGTGTTGCACACATGGTGTTTATAAACTGAAACTCCACCTGGATGTGGAACTTTCTATGTGGCTCTGTCTGACAAGGAATCCACACATCTCAGATTTTGTCACAGTAGCTGCAATGTGGCACATACAGACTCTGGGTACAACTTGATTTTGGCTGTTATGGGCCCTTCTACTTTTGGATACTCCTAGGAGAATGACATCATGATGGCCTATGATTCTTTATTCTTTATGTCACATTATTCTTCCCATGGATGCGTCTAGCCACCACAAGCAATTACATCCATGGGACAATCCAACACATCAACAAACCATGTAGGTATCTGTTAGGGGTTCTTTGTGAAGGTTGTCTCTGTATATTCAATTGTTGATTGCTATACCAGCAGAGAGCTGAATGTTGGCTGGATTTTGGTATTGTTATTCTTATGGCCCATGACTGGCTTCATACTTTATAAACATACACCTTCCTCACTTACTGCTTGGTTTAATAAAGAGCTGACAACCAACAGCTGGGCAGGACATAGAGGGTGGAACTTCTGGGCAGAGAAAGTACCTCTGGGGGGGTGAGGGGAAGAACCAGGTGTGGAAGATTTGCCAGTTGGACGCAAAGGTGGTCAGACATGAACCAGTTCAGAGAAGTAAAGAGCTAGCCACATGGCTAGAATAGTCAGGTTAAATTTAGATGGAGCTAGTTGAGACTCTGCCTAGCTAAGGCCTAAGCTATATTGAATATTAATAAGCCTCTGTGTTATTTTTACCACTGGTGCATCCAGAAGTTCCTCCTATAGGTATTTTCTTCGAAAAAAATTTTTTTTATGAGACACCAAACAGGTATTACAAATGTAGATAAAAATGGGAAGATGGGCAAGCAGGGAATTTCTTTACTTCGACATTTTATTTTTAAATTGAGATTAGGGCTTCTGATAGTTCAGCTTCCTTTGAACCCAATATCCAATATCAAGGACAACCTTAAACTTCTGATCCTCCTGCCTCAACTTCGGGAGCTAAGACTTGCTACCATGCCCAGTTTATTGCAGGACTAAGAATGAAACCCAAGTCTTCATACACTCATAGACAAGCTGTCTATTCGCCAGGATGCATCCTTAGCTATCTTTACAGACAGTATTCAGAACCATTTAATTTAGCTACTGTTAGAATTCTGCTCAGAGGAACTTTCCCACTGATCCCTGGAAACAGAGTTCATACACTTCTGATAGTTGATAAGGAAAGTTCATTTCTGAGCCTTCTGTATGTTATTAGCTATTTATTTATTTATTTATTTATTTATTCACCAAATCTCCACTGAGAATCAATAATCTACTCTTTGGATGTTTAAAGAAAGCCTTTTGGTCCAGGCTTGGCTTGCTGGTCTGTCTGCTGGAGTTCCTTGCCTTCATGCTTAAGTGTGAACAGCTCAAATCCCTGATGTGCTGATCAGATCGGTTTTGGTGAGTGTGTCTGTCAGGAGACATGAGACAAGCTAATAACTAGCAGGTGATCATCCTGAGATGGCCTGCTTCAGATTATTATATAATCTGTGACAGGTTTGCAAGTCTATAAGGGATTCATTTTAGGAAATATTTCTGCTATTAATATGCTTTTCCTGTTATTATTAAACGTATATAACAATCACTAAGTAATAGCACACCCCTTTGGAGCAGATTTCTGCAGATCCATGAAGACGTAGGGCTTGAGTGTCTTGAGTAAATAGATGACTTCTTAAGTCTTAATGATGATCCTATAAGAATTCCTAAAACTATAATGTGATTATTAAGCTCTTTTTAGTGGGACTTCTATTAGGTCCTTTTCTGATAGTCAAAACTGCACTGAGAACTCTGTCAATCTTCTAAGTGTCACCAGTTAATTGCTCTTAGATAGTAACCAGACTTTCTCCTACTCAGACTACATTCTAAGAGGTTGTAATAAAAAGGGGACTAATGATGTATTATAGGTGCTAGGACAGAAGATAAAATATTGACTGGGTTTATCTATACAAAACTTCATTAATAACTTAGTTATGGTTTTAAACCTTTAGTGAACCTGTGGAGCTGAGGCAGGTGATGGATGTTTAGCTAGATAATTACTCCCAGTAGCTATGCATGTAAACATCCTCTGCTGTAAATTTCTATTTCAATTTATGATTTCATTTTGTGTGTGAACTTTTGATGAACTTTTTAACATGTGATCATGTATTCTGGTGGGTTTTTTGTTTTGTTTTGTTTTGGTTTTGGTTTTTCGAGACAGGGTTTCTCTGTATAGCCCTGGCTGTCCTGGAACTCACTCTGTAGACCAGGCTGGCCTCGAACTCAGAAATCCGCCTGCCTCTGCCTCCCGAGTGCTGGGATTAAAGGTGTGCGCCACCACGCCCGGCCTGATCATGTATTCTGAAAGCTGTTTAAGAGCTGAGGACAAGGGGAAGAGTCAGTACTGAGGTGAGAGGAACGGAGGTGAGAAGGACTGAGCTGAGAAGAACTGAGCTGTGAGAGGGAGCTGAGCTGAGGAGAAGTTTTTAGACAGAACTAAACTCAAGAAGAACTTAGAAGTATAGGCATAACTTTTGGAGAAAAGGCATTGAGAGTAAGAGCATTGTTGTGACGTCAGAGCAGGAGGAGAGAACAAGAGTAGAAGGAGAATACAGAGTGGAATAACTTAAAATATTAAGAGAGCAATGTTTAGAATGCAGAGGGAAAGAGGAAAAAGGAAGAAACTGCAGAGAGCAGAAGGAGCAGGCAGGCTTCTCCTTACCATGGGCAGAACAGGTCCCATGGTAAGGACAGGCAGGCTTAGTCTTATTAAAGGGAACAAAGCTTTTTTTTTTTTTTTTCCTTACAAATGTGGGTTTAATTCATTTAGCATTAAAAGGGTAAAAGGTTTTTATTTCTCTATGAAATAAAGAATGGAGCTCATTTTTCATCCAGAAAGAAAGAGTTCTTTCTGTACCAGTGGTATTTGGTCTTCTGATCCATATGCATATGTCAGTATGGATGTGTGTGTAAGTATGCAATTGTGAGAATGTATGCATGTGTGTAAGTATGTAATTGTGAGAATGCATGCAAGCCGAACCCAACTGGTTTGAATGGGAATGTAAAAGTGAGTATGCATGCATCTGTATATGAACTTATGTGAGATATGCATATTTGCTTATGTAAAAGTTTTTTTCTTCTGCAAGTGTTATTCTCTTCTCCTGGTTCAATAGAAGTTTACTGCTCCAAACTTCCCCCTAGCCTGATAAGCAAGAGGCATCTGGACAATAGGGAAAAGGACCTAGCAATTAATCCTTCACTTAATCTTCTGCTGTTTTAGGATGAGGTGCTAAGTGTCCAAGACTGCAATCTCTGGTCTCAAAGGAACACAGAAGGCAGGTAAGCTACAATAGTGTAGTAACTTAGACTTGGATAAGTAAACTTTTTATTATACATCAACTCTAAATATCTCATAATGCAAAGTCTTACCCCTGAATCTTGTAAGAGCAAGTCTCACCCTCCGCTGACACTCTTTCCCCTCCACTGCCTCAAGAAGAGCCAACAAGGAAGACCCCACACCGGGGCTGGTCCCACACAGGGGCTGATCCCACCGGGCTGGTCCCTGGCTGTGTCCCTGGTATACAATGGGGAAAGGCATTGAGCCAACTGACAATATTGTATGAATAGGATTTTCAGCCCTGTCCATACTTAAATTTGGGGGCCAAATGATTTCTAGACTACCTCTGGGAGCTTTGACCCAAAGGAACATTCTATCATCAAAAGTATTTCTCTAAGTTCCCTATATAATTTGCTGAATGAATATCTTCTGTGGTCTACGTGCCAGTGGCTGTTTGTTGAGGATGTCTTTTTCTTCTTGGTATTATTATAATCATATACCCCACTGTTATAATTAATTAGCTGTGTGAGGGCTTTCTTCTATTTATCTGTACAGTTTTGACAAGCTAGTTTTCTTTCTTAGTGAAACATCCAAGTAGCTTTAAAGCAGTACAAGAGAGCATAGGACACCTACACTGAAATCTGTCCGTAGGCTGGAGAGTTGGCTCAGCGGGTAAGAGTATTACTTGCTCATGTTGAAGACCTGGCTTCTGTTCTCAGCACCTATGATATGTCTTAAAACTACTTTTCACCCCAGTACTAAGGATCTAGGTCTGAGGTACTTTCAGGAAGAGCATCTGTACAGCCAACTTCTTCAGTGAGTGATTTTTCTAGGTGGATTAGGGTAAAGCAGAGGGCCCACAGAGGAAATGGTGTGCTCTGGCTGTCTGTATCATGGCTTCTCCAAAGTCAGATCTAGTTGGAATTTGCTAGCATCTGGGCTTGGCAGACATTCTCATCTCTTATCCATCAGTGGTGTAGACACCTGGCAGGAAGCTGAGCCACTACAATTCCTCAGAACCAACTCCATTACAGATTCATTTATTCTTTATGTCTTTTTTTTCACTTTTTTGGGACAGGGTCTCATGTAGCCTGGGGGTGGTCTTGAACTTTCTATGCTCTGCTTTCTGAGTGCACAGATAGCACTTTAGACTCCAGGCATGCACTGAGACTCCAGACTCTGCTGTACCTATTTACCTGGTCTATGGCAGAGCTGGTGCCTGCCGGGAGCACAGACAGGAGTGTGGCTCTGAGCTCTGCAGCTTGTTGCTGTGTGAACCCTGACATGGCCAGGGTCTTCTCAAGTCAAAGGAGAGGGTTGGCATGTCTTCCCTAAGGGCACTTTCAGCGCTCAAGTTCTACCATGGGACAAAAAGCAGTGAGAGATTGCAAATGAAAGAAGGCAATAGTATGGATCTCCACGATTCCTCTTCCATGTACACCTCAGGGCCTATCTAGCATATGGATCTCCATGATCCCTCTTCCATGTATCTTGATCCCACCCACACCTCTGTGCCTATCTAGCACTCCCACTTATTTGCTGTGTGATATTAGTCAAACAGATCACTCTACATCTCCATTTTCTTACCCTTTATTGGCAGGGGCAACAATATCTATAGAGTTATTTCATTTTAAGAATTAAATCTGTATACTTTCAAAGCTTCTGGTAGACTCAATAAACATGAATATTGTCTTCCCAAATTGTTACAGTCACCTGCACTAGCCCAGGTGTTCTGATCCGGTCCTAGAAAGTCATAGTCAAAGGGCAGCTTTCACAATATTACTGATATTCCACTTCGAATAGGAAAATGGAGAAGTGGGGACTTTTCTTCATATCTCTAAAGCTGAGGGTGACAGAAAGAAAGGTGAGATGCTTCAGGCTACTGCCCTCCATGCCCTTTTCTCTGACCTGTTTCAGGCTACTGCCCTCCATGCCCTTTTCGCTGACCTGTTTCAGGCAACTGCCCTCCATGCCCTTTTCTCTGACCTGTCCACCACAGCCCCTGTGTCTGGAGTGCTCTCAAATCTCTCTGAGCCTTCTTGCTTGTGAAATGTCTTCCAAATTTCTCTTCTGCTTTGGGATTCACTCTCTTCTCTGTCTTGCAGTTTACGAGTGTGCTTTTCCTTTGTCTCTTCATGCTGATAATGGAGTTTATGATGGCTGGGAGCTTGTGTTTTCAACACCTCCCTAAATGCAGCCAGCAACTCCACTTCGGGGTGTGTGGGGGGGTGGGGTATGCCAGCCTATAGTTGCCATTGGTTGCCATGGCAACACCTGTTTCTTCTCAGACTGCAGAACTCACGATCAGGATAATGTCTGATTTTATCAGGGGCACTTCGCTTCTTCTCATCATAGAGTTGATAATAAAACTTTAACCTTTGAACTTCGGCCTTTAGAATGACATATTTTTCTCTTCCTTTAGCCTGTAAAAATGGGATGTCTTCACTGCCATCATCTTCTGGATTACTTTATAAGGTTTCAAACTTAGCCATGCTGTCTCTCTCCCAAGACTTCTAAAAGTTAATGCATGGGTTTCCCAATAATCATGCTTTTATTTTCCAAATGGATGTCCGAAACTCTTGCTCCTTTCCATATTCCATGTATCCCTGTAAGTCATGAATTCTTCCAAATTAAAAACAATCCCACAAGCCAAGTTCCATCTGACCTATTTTCTATAGTCAGGTGCAAGCCCTTGCCTTATATTTTTGCATTCCTCCAAAGCCAAATAATATGAAAGCACTCGAAAAACACCCTTGTTTCTGAACCCCCAAGCTCTGTTTTGTAATACGGGCTTATTCAGCAGATTTACTGCTACTGGAGGGCACTAGTTTCCGGGCTACTCTGTGGCCTATTGAAAACACACCGAGGCATCTCCAAGGCGGCTTTGTCAAAAGCCAAGGACATTTTTTCGTCAGAGACTCTAAGCTTGTAGCCACATAAACAAACAGAAGCAGTTCGTTTTAGCTTCCTGGTGTTTTTTGGATTGACAGAAAATACTAAAGGGAACACAAGCCAACAGGGCAGCCTGGGGCGACTGGAAGCCCCGGCGGAAGCAGAGGATTGTTGGCACGGGTTCCCTGCTCAGGGCGAGGTTGTGAAAGTGTGAGCCGTGAACAAACGTCTGGAAAAGCTCTCGGCTGGACATTTTGCCCTTGGCCTGGGAGGCTGGACGATGTAGGGCTAAAGAGAGTCTACCTTGGATTCCTTGCTTCTGTGACTAGAGCCGCTCAACACAGAACACAGGAAATGACCTGTGAGCTTGATAAAAGCGGCCAGTGTCCGACCCCATCTAGGCCTATGTCAGAGCAAGCTCTTCGGGTAAATCCCATGCTTGTGCAGTTTTAAGACAGACCTTAGGGACTCTCAGTGTTGTTTTGATTGTATTTCCTGCTGGCCAGGAGATTCTTACATATAGTCACATTGGGCGACCAGCGATTGCTACCAGCGTGAAGTTCAAGTTTCTTCTGAGTATGGAATTCTTTTTTTTTTCCACATTCCATAGATGCATTTCGGGATTTGTGTGTGTGTGTGTGTGTGTGTGTGTGTGTGTGTGTGTGTGTGTGTGTGTGTTTTATTTGTTTGTAACCACACACTTTCCCTGCCTAACTTATTTTCTCAATAGTACATAGTTCCTTCAGGAGTTAGATGAGGAATATGTTTAAGTACATGCATGCATGTGTATAGTACATCTATCTATCTTTCTATCTATCTATCTATGTAAAGTTTAATATATAAATAGATCACATATTTTGAAGTAAATTTTAACAGCAAGAGTCCAGCCTGACCTTGATAAGCATCTTTTCTCTCTTGTGTAGTCGAGCAGTTAGTAAGTGCAATATTGAAGCCAGCGTTCAGCTAATTTCTATCTAGTCATGATTATATCATATGATTTTGGCCAAGAACTATCTATCTATCTGTCTGTCTATCTATATGACTGTCTATCTATCTAACATCTATTGCTTATTATTATTTATTTCTTATTGTGTAGGGGCCATGTATTTTCCATGGTGCACATGCGGATCTCAGGGGAGTTCTCCCCAAGAAAACTTGGAGGGGTCAGTTCTCCCCTTTTATGATTTAGTTTCCCTGGATCAAACTCATGTTTTCAGTCTTGACAGCAAGTGTCTTCACCCACTCTGCCATCTTGATGGCCCATTAGCTAAGTCTTTTGCTGACCCATTGGCCAAAGCTTACAGCCTCCGAAAAACACAGTTTCTTTACCCTACAAAATGAGAATGTCAGGGTGGTGCCCTTGAATCATCTGTAAGGTTATTAATGAAATTCTCAGTAAACAGGGTCTCTGATCCAGCATTAATATAGACATGCTTATATTTAGGACATTGTTTCTCTTCCTCTTGATGGTCAATTCATCAAGGAAACTAGCAACTGAATCAAGGAGGAATGTTAGAGATCCAAAAGTCTAGCTATGGTGAGTGGATTCCACACACGATATAGTGGCTACCTAGAGTGCAGGATTGAGGGCACTCAGGTTGCATACTGAGTCAATAGATAAAGGTCTCTCTAACTTTTAATGATGATGACCACACATATGACACATTTTCAAGTGAGCAGGAACTTGCCATTCTGTACTCACATAGGCTACCATTTTCAGGCATGTTCATTCTTTTTTCCCAGTCATATCAAGTGACTAGTTCCTTCCTCCTTTCTTACTTATAAGGCCTGAATAGCATGATTGATACTAAAAAGGTTCAGGAATGATCTAAGTCCATGATGGTATCACAAGCCAATTGAGTTGTGCAAGAATTTACTAACTTTGATTTAAATGATGAGAACTAAAGAAACAGAGATGGAGCTTGGGGCATAATATAACGGCCAAGGCTTTCTTTACATAACATATGTGAAAGCATTGATAGGCTTTTCCTCTTTGGTAAACAAATGAGTCTTAAGGCTACATTGTATAACAATATGTAGCTATAGCTCATTATTTTGACTTATAACAAACACTCGTTACATCATCCATAACAGACAGTTTGCTTTCACTTGAACTGTGTAAGAAATGTAGATATTCTAGCAGGCAGAGACTTTAACAAGATGGTTCATGACTACCATCCTAGCAGGTGATAAGTGGAGGCAGGAGGATGGCTACAAGTTCAAGGCTGGTTTGGGCCACAGGTGAGTACCTGTCTAACCAGGGCTACATAGAAAGACTCCATTCACTGCCCTCCTCCCATAATTGTAACAAATGAATGGAATACAAATTAAAAAGTAAATCACAATAAATATATATTTGTTTTTAAGCATTTGGGCAATATGTGAGAAATAAGTTAGAGTCTTTTTTCCTTGTTCTTAGCTTTCAAGTCCCACTCTGGTCTTCAGAGGTAAATAAGTTTATTTTCCTTGCATTATGGTCATAGATGTGTGCTTCATGTCTTTCTGTGATGGAGTATCTCATAAAACTACATGTTCATTTCTTGTGAGAAGAACTCACTTTGTCCACATCAAAACAACCCTACCATTGCTGAAAATGCTATTGCTAATTATTAATTTGTTTTTGTTTGAGGCAGGATGTCATGTAGGCTACCCTTGAACTTTCTGTGCATCTAGGATGATCATAGCCTCTTGGTCTCTCCTTCTACCTCCTGAATGCTGAGATTATAGGCACATGCCTCATGACTGGGAACCAACCTGCCTTTAAGAGTCAGCCTTTGACAGTTTTCCGAACCTCTTCAAAATGAGTCTCATAAAGCCAGTTAGAAATGTGCTCAAGGTGGTAGTTACAGCCTGAGGAGAAAGGTCAGGAATGGGAAGGGTATATCTAAAGGGCATTTATCATGTGTGGAAAAAAAAACCCATTAAGAATTTGTTGTTAATTCATCTATTCTTGGCAACATTTAGTTGGGGTGGTTACTATTCAAAGCTACCCAGTGAGCAATTCATGATCAAAGTGACTGAGTCACTTGTCCAGTGTCCTACAGGTTGTAAATGTCAGAGCTGAGAGTCAGGCCCAGGTGTCATGTGTCCTCCAGCATGCAGAGTCCAAATCCCTGGATGTTTGTTTAATAAGGAAAAAGGACCCATTGAGATAATTAGTCAGCTTCAGAGGTAGCCTGGGTATGTGTGTGTGTGTGTGTGTGTGGGGGGGGGTGCCCTTACACCCTGTTGGGCAATTACTAAGGAAACCAGAATCTAAAGGGCTGGATTGACATTCTGGTCCTGCTCCACCTTCTTCTGATCCCAGTAAATAGCTACATCAGGCAAGACTAGCTCATAGACGATGGCTTCTTCTTTTCTCAGTTTTGCTGCTGTGACACACACACACACACACACACACACACACACACACACACACACAGAAGCAACTTAAGGGGGTGAAGGTTTGGGCTGGCTCATGGTTTCAGCTCACTATAGTGGGAAGGTGTTACAGAATATTTGCTCATGCTGTGCACCCTGAGATTGTGTTATTCACTGTTTCTAGTTGCGATGTGGCTTAGTCCTTAGAACATACCTTTATTTCCTCTGGCCGGAATACAGATGTGCCCATGGTAAGTGCCTGAGTTTGAAAGTGATGTCTAATTGAGTGGTGAAAAAGTGACAAGTCAGTGAAAGATTTGACAGAATGGGACATGCCCAACTCTCATGAGAAAAGAGAGGAAAGGAGAGTTACTGAGGAGGGACAGTGCAGAGAGAGGAAGGAGGCAGTTTTACTGGGAGAGCTTTACAGAGGCAGGTTGACGAGAGAACAAGCCAGAGAATGAGGGGTCCAGAAAGTTAAAAACAAATTTCCAGAGTTAGTTTGAGGCCAGGCAGAGCATCTCAGGGGAAACTGAGATAACCCAGGTTGAATAGGTCAGCCTGGAGAGGAGTTCGAGCCAGAGTAACTGAGTTGAATCATCCGGGTAGAGTTCAGAAAGAACAGAAAGGGTGAGCAAGTCTCAGAGGCTGAACACATTCTAGGCCTTGATAAGATTATATGGAGGCCAGAAGCTTTCAGGACTGGGCCTAGGTTAGCAGACTGAGGCAGTAAGACAATTACTACACGAGAACAAAAGTTACTTTTACAGGAAGGGATAATGAAGTTCACGGCAGCAGGGTTTGTGGCCGATTCTCCTCCTATTGCTGAACCAGATAGAAAGTGGAGAGCAGTACAGAAGGAACAGAAGCAGGTACTCTGGGAAGACCTTCATAGGGTTGCCCTAATGGTTTACTTCCACCAGCCAGACTAAAATAGCACCTGCCACAGATTACAAGTTCAAAACATGAACATTTAGGGGACAGTTAAGATTTACACCACTACAGCTCTGTAGGCCTATAGGGTTCATTTTGTTCCCATTAGCTGGTCAGTATACATGCCTTGCTGGATCCCCCTGCTGAATCCACTGCTCTACTCTCTCCTGGTACTGTGTTCCTCGTGGAGCTGACCTCTTGGGTTCTGTCAACTAGCAGGCTCTCTAGTTGGGTTCTTACAACTGCCTTGAAAGAAGGCCGGGGCACTTCATCCCCCAATTTTCCTCCCATCTCAGCTATTTTCCAGTGGTCAGAGCCTTACATCCAGCCCCACCCCCTGCCTCTGCTAGCTGGCTTTATTCCACATCCTCAGCCCTCCCTACCTTTTCTCCGGCACCCTCAGGCCTCAGGGCGGTAACAGTGTTCTATTCTTACTAGCCCAGGTGCATTAGCATCTTTTGTTGGTTTAACACAAACTTGCCTCCGCTCCCATAAATACCCTTTCATAGCTGCCTTTAATTACCCCTTCTGAATGTGGCATCTTTTTGCTCCTGGGGACATGATTGATCTAGTAAGTGAAACCAGGTTTTGTCCCCCCGAAAGCAGACCCTCAGAATGAGATTCTGGGATTACATTGCTCACCTATTTGATGAGGGCGCAGATTACTCTCCTTGCTAGGGTGAAGTGGAAAGTGGGGTACGCAGTGAAATAACATCACTCAAATCAGCAGCAGCTGCTGCAAGGGACGGAATGTGGAAGGCAGGAAGGTACCGGGAGAGCACATTTTTTAGTTGTATTTTCAGGTGACTTAGGTTACAGGGCTCGTGCTGTGGGCCACAGTTTTTATGAAGTCCTAGAGAGAGCACAAATGAGGAAAAAAAGGACAAATTATCCTTGAATGATCAACCAAGGGCATAGGCGGGAAATTGAACAGTCTCTGGTGACATACTTAAAGAACATCTTGCATTTGAAAGCTTCAGGACAAATCTATCCCAAAGGTAGCTTTAAATTAATTTCTCCTCTAGTTATGGGTCAAGCATGACTACAGGTCAGTTCCATTCTAGACATGGCCACTGCATCACTGGGCCCCCTCCAATATGGAAGTAGCGGCCATTCCTCCCCCCCCCCAAAGTTATTGGCTATATATTCCAAACAGGTCCTTTCTTTCTAATGTCTTATTTCCCCTGTGCCATACCATTTAGCTTACTAAGTGGCAAATAAAGTGTGGTTATGGGTTGGTTCATACCCATCAATTTCACCGTCTCAGCATTCATGTGATTGCAGAATGAACAACTACTACTGGTCCAGTTTCAATTACAGGGATATAATAACCAGGGAGGCTGAAAGTTGTGTCTCAGGTCAGAGGTAAAATGAAGGTGGCATCTCATGGGCTGCCAGAACGTGTGGCTCAGGGAATTGAGATATATGGGTAGAGTAAATTTCTCTCACCAGTATCTCTAACAACTCACTTCAAGAATTTTTAGACTTCCATTTCTACAGCCCTGGCCCTGAAACTTTCGGATGTTCTTGGCCCAATGGAAACATTCCCCTAAGGAGGGAAAGCTGTGCGTCCTAGTTTGTCTTCTATTGGTGTGGTAAGCACCAAAAGGCACGTGGGAAGAGAGGGTTTACTTGGCTTATACATCCCGATCTCAGCTCATCACTAAAGGAAGTCAGGAGAGGAACAAAAGCAGGGCAGGAGTCCAGTCACAGATACTGAAGCAGAGACCTTGGAGTTACACTGCTTACTGGCTAGCCTTCCATTCCTGGAGTTATGCTGTTTACTGGATAGCCTTCTATTTCTTACTCGGTTTGCTTTTGTATACAGCTCAGAACTACTTGATCAGGGGTGATACCACCCACAGAGGGCTAGGTCTGTCTACATCAATCATTAATCATGAAAATCCTTCACAGACTTACCCATGGACAATGTGATGGAAGCATTTTCTCAATTGAGTTTCCCTCTTCCCAGATGACTTTAATTTGTGTCAAAACTAACAAAAAAACCTAACCAGCACATTGGGGAATCCATCAAATCAGAACTTGGGACAGACCAGCTCAACAGGCAAAGGTGGGGTACAATAATGGCTGGGGTTACTGAACTTGCTTCAAATGGTGACTGTGGGTTTCTGTCACTATGGAGGCAGCAAGGACTGGTCTAAATTTACTGGCACTTTTCTTAGTGACTGTGTAATGTACTAATTTATGAGAAATTGCAGCATCTCAGTAAATTGACGATAATCATATGCCTGGGTTTTATCTAGTAGAAATTGGGTCACATCACTTGGGTTTTTTGGTAAAGACTTCATCTGGCCAATGTGCTTGCAGAGGATGAAGGGGACAAAGGATGCCTGAAGTCAATTGCTATTCAACCAAGGAGAAAATGTGCATGAAAGGGGACCAAATCCTATGCTGCTAGGTATTTACTTTCTACCTCTAGAGGTTTTCTGCCCTTGTGCACCCAGCTTTGCAGGGAAAAGCTGATCTTCATGGGCTGTTTGAATAGACACCCACGCCCCATGTTTTCAGTTGGAATGCCAGTGGAGGATCTGAGGATGAGAGGGAAGTCCAGGCTGTGCATCCCTCGTTCCCTCCTGGTTGGTCACAGGGTGGTACCAGCTGCTTATCTCTCTCCATAGCCAGGGTTCTTGCTGAACAATCCTGTCCCACAAGTGTAGCTCTCAAGTCCAAACAGCCCATCTCTCTCCTCATGCCTTCAAGTGTTATAAAAGTCTCTTGTATAGCTAGTTTCTGAAGCTGTCAATCAATTTGGCTCTGTCTTTTAAAACATCTGTCTCACAAACCTCTCTTCAATGAGCCACTTGCATGAACCAGTCCTTTCTTACAAGTCTTCTGATTTGTGCAGCATTCACAACCACTGTCCTCTGTTTAAGATAGTAGAACTCTCTTTTTCTATCTCAACAGGCCACATGGTTCAAAACTGCATCAAGAACTACAGGTCAAAATATACTCTGAGATTCCATCTCACTCCAGTCAGAGTAACTTTTATTAAACAAACAAACAAACAAACAAACATGGTTTACACTTCAGTAAAAATGCAGGATCAAAAATCACAAAAAATTAGTAGCTTTCATATATACAAAAAAAATAAGCTTGTAAAGAAAGAAATTAGGAAAAACATCCCATTCATGGTTGCTTATAAAGTATGTAGGAACAGACTGAACCAAGGCAGTAAAGACCTCTACAATGAAAATGTCAAGATTCTGAAAAACAGTCAAATAAGAACCCATACTATTAAAGACTCTCTTTACTCTGGACTTCAGAATTAATATTGTGAAAATGGCTACTACCAAAAGTGAGATACAGATTTAATACAACCCCTATCAAAATCCTAATGCTATTCTTTACAGAACTAGAATAAACAATCCAAGAAATCATATGAAGCCATGTAAGACCACAGATAGCAAAAGCAATGTTAACAAGAAAGAACATAGCTGCAGGTGTCAGAATACTTGACCTCAAATTACAATACAGAGCTATCGTGGCACACATAGACAGTATGGTACTCACATTAGAACGGACAACAAGATCATTGCAGCAGAGTATAAGATGTGGAAATAAACTTATGAAACTATTGTTCCCCCATTTTTTATGAAGGTGAGGTTTTTTAAAAGAAAAAAAATCAGCTACTTGGCAAGAAATGTTGACCCAAACCAAAATCAATGATATCCATTAAGAGAAGAGTAAAATTATAAGATAAGGGCAAGAAAACCCATTAATCCCTGAGCATGAAAATCCACCAATGCCTTGACGATGAAAACACATCAGTCCCTGTACCTGAAAACTCACCGATCCCCGAGCTCACCCAAACTCAGAATTGAAATCCTACCAGTTCTCATCCTAGAAATTTCCACCCTGGAAAGCTCTGCACCCCTAGAAATTCTGTATAAGCCCTGCCCTCTGTTCAGTTCCCTGCTGTTTCTCACCCAAGTGGAGGCAGCCATTCTCCTGGGTTTTTCTCTCCCAATAAATCTCTGGAGTGAGGTTGTTGTACAGTGTGACACGGGGGGATTCCACAGCTCCTGATTGCCAGGCTAGCTCTTGGAGCAGAGCTGGCACACTTCTGTTGGGGAAACTATCCCTGCTGTAGCAGAACTGTTAGACTTGCTTTGGGGAAACTGTTCCCTGCAGCAGCCAGAACAGGGCTATAACATTTCTGTGGAGAAAGCCTTTCCCTTCAGAGCTGCAGTCCTTACAGAAATTAGATGACTTTCCCCTCACATTGTATAAAGGGATGTCTCTGTATTATTTCTAATTGACAGTTGCTGTGCAGGTAGAGGGCTAAGTGATGGATGGATTTTGGTATTGTCATTTATATATAGAAAACTGGCTCATCACCAGTTTTCTATATATAAGTGCTGTCCTTCATTTGCCCAAAAGACGATTCTCTGAGATTATCATATTAAAAAGCAAGTGGCCATGGCAAAGGAAACTAACTCTCAATGCCAAAGGGCAGTCCTTAAGAGATGGATCAGTATTGTCTTCTTGCTGATTGGTTGAGATTGGAATATGGTGTGTTTTGTTTGTTTGTTTGTTTGTTTGTTTTTGTATAATAAGGAGCAGACAGTCAGAACTGGGGCAGGGAGTATGGGAGCAGGACTTCTGGGCAGGCAGAGGCACAGGCAGAGAGCAAAGGGGGAAGAAGGAAGAGTGACGGAGTTGGAAGCAGGCAGTGAGAAGCACATAGAGAGATGGGATGGTGAAGAAGTCAGCATAAGTTAGTGTCTGGCTGGGAGTCTGCCCCACAAAAGGCCAACAGCTTTAAAACAGCTATACAAAAGTCTCTGTGTCTTAAGCAAACCTCAAGCAGGATCCACAAAAACCCTGCAATGAGACCCATATTTTCACGTGGAAGCAAAGTGGATCAAAGGCCTTAATTTAAAACCCAAACTCCTGAAACTTGATGGAGGAAACAAGAATGGATTCCAAGCTAGAGGTTAAGGGCAAGAACTTCTAAAAAGGTGTCCAACCACGCAGGAGACATCTCCATGAGTCAACAAATGGGACTGCAGGAGATGACAGTTTCTGTACAGCAAAGGAAACCATCAGCAGAGAAAACAGCCCCCAAGACAGGAGAAAACCTTTACTAGTTAGCAGTTGTACCAGGGAGGGGGTTAATATTCAAAATATACAAAGAGTTGCACACATTGATCACCAGGAAACACAGCTGCTGACCTATGGCGAGGCTGAGTGAGCAAACCGTTCTCACATGAAGGAACATGATGGGCAAGTATTTTAAAAAGTGTTTGACTGTCTTGTTAACAGAGTCATGCAAATTAAGCAACTGTGAGATATCTGTCACCTCATCCCAGTCAAAATGTCACCACTAAGAAACCTGACAACAAATTCCAGAAAGGATGTGGGGAAAGCAAAATCCTTATTCACTGCTGGTGAGAGTATAACCTAGTATAGTCATTAGGGGAATTAATATGGAGGCTTCACAGAATACTAAAAACATAACTACCTGATGATCCAGCTATATCACACCTGGGAATACACTCAAGGAAGCCCACCTTCTACCACAGAGACACTTGCACGTCTGTGTTCTTGGCTGCTGTGTTCACCACAGCCAAGAAATAAAATCAGCCTATATCTTCATCAATAGAAGAATGGGTAATGAAAAATGCGGTATCTATAGACATGTTGGACTTTTATTCAGCTATAAAGAAAATGAAATTATGGAATTTTCAAGAAATGGGTATATCTGGAGAGTATAATATTAAGTGAAGTGACTTGGGCACAGAAAGAATAAAGCCACGTTACTCATATGGGAACCCCGGCTTGTAATGTATTCATATGCATTTATAGGTGGATGTTAATGTGAGTAAAGCTTTAAAAATGAGAAAGAAAGCCAAAAGAAGAAAAAAAAAGTGTGGAGGAAGGACAAAGAGTGGGCAAAGAACATGAGACATGGAATAGAAGAAAGAGACTTGGGCAGTGGGTGTCTGGGAGAGAGAGAGAGAGAGAGAGAGAGAGAGAGAGAGAAGCAGTCAGGGAGGTGTGGGGGTGAGCTACTCAAAGAGTCTGAAAATTATGAGATGATATCTAATACCTCGTATGCTAATTACAACCATTAAATTCTGAAAAAAGACTGAACTGGGGACATGGCTCAATGGATCAAGTGCTTACTGGGTAAGCAGGAGGAGAATTCAGATCCCAGGACCTGCACAAAGAGCTGGGGTTATGATGCATGCGTGTAATCTCAGCCCTGGGAGGTAGCCACAGGAATATCCCTCAATCCTCTGCTCAGACAGTAAGCCAAGCCATTGAACCTATGGTTGAGTTAAGACACCTGTCTCAAAAAATAAGGTAGACAGTGACCTCTGCACTCACATGTGCACCCACCCATACACACATGAAGACATATATGAACATGTGCGAGTGCTCAGAGACACATACACACAAACTCTAACAGCAGAAAGAACAACAAACAACAGCAAATGCTGGTGAGGGTGTGCAGGAAAGGCAACATAAAACCAGCACAGTCGGAAGGGCACCGACCAACACACCAAAACAACATACCAGTACAGTCGGAAGGGCACCGACCAACACACCAAAACAACATCCCTAGGAATAGTACGGATCTGAGCCAGTACTTCCATGTCTGTGTATTTTGAAGCAATACTCATAATAGTCAAGTTGTACAACTAGGCTAGGTGTCCATCAACAGATGAACATGGAAAATATATATATATGTGTGTGTGTGTGTGTGTGTGTGTGTGTGTGTGTGTGTGTATGTATATATGTTGTATATAAACACATTATTTAAAATAATATAAAATATAAAAACATTTTATATATCTTTGAGTTTTACTCACATATAAAGAAGACTAAAACAATGTCATTTGTAGTAAAATGGATAAAATAGGTATCATATTGAATGAAATAAACCAAACTCAGACAGACAAATATTATGTTTTCTCTCAGTGTGTGTGTATGTCTGTGCACGTGCACCTGTGTGTGTCTTACACACCATTAATTTCATCACTCAGTAGGCAGAGGCAGACAGATCTTAGTGAATTTGGAGGCCTATTTTGATCTACATAGTGAGTTCCAGACCAGTCAGGGCTATATAGTGTAAACCAGTCTCCAGACCGAAACAAAAGAAAACATATCCCTCCTACCACCACTGAGACAACTAGCATATTCTTGGGATGTCTCACTGGTTAAGAGCCCTCTCTGTCTTTTTAGATAATCAAACCTGAATTTGATTCCCGACAACCACATTGTGGCTTAAGACCATATGTAACACCAATTCCAGGGATCTGACCCCATTTCCTTCCATCGTTGGTTACCAGCCATGTATGTTTTGCAAGTCATAGAGAGAGGGAGAAGACTCCCACACATAAATAAAAATAGACATCTAAGTAGAGAAAAGGAAGGATACTTACCTAACATTCTGCATGCATATGCTGAAAAGCAGACATTAAGGCAGCTCTTTTACTTGGGCTCTGGTCAGTTCCATAACAGTTATTATAAGAGCCAATTGGCGTTTCTTTTTGTCTTAGGTTGCAAATGTCAGCTTTCATCTTGTCCATGTGGCAATCAGGCCCACTGATCTCTCTACTGGCACTGTAGCAAACAAGGCCTACTTAGACAGTCTTCTAGTGGTCCTAAAGACAATGGTCTATTGCTGGGCTGGGCCTTGTTCATTTACTCACACAGGAAACCCTTACCATGCATTTACTGTGTGTTGGCCACTCTTCTACAATCTGAAAATGTGAAACTGAAAAGGAGAAAGCCTGTGTGGATATGGGTCACAGTCTTATGGAACAAGTTCTGGCAAAAAGAAGCCCTGTTTGCTCTCTTTGCTACAATCTTATGAATATTATTATAGTAGCTCAAAGAACAATTATTACACAAATAAAAGGAAGATTATAAGAGCTACATAAAATAGGCAAATTTCAGTTAGATCACATGTAGCTGTCTCAATGTGGCTTAACCTCTAAGTGTATGAGCCACTGGCCATCCCTTCCCAAACCATCCAGCACAAAGCTGTGAACACTCAGTCAAATTTTATTGTATTTGTTGTATGCCAAATATTTAACCCACCAGAAATCAGTGTGATGGCACAGGTCCAGAATTAACCCCAAGGCTATTCGGGAGCTATAGCCCTGTCTTCCTTGCTCTGTTGGACAGAGTCTAGTGATGTGCCTGGACCATCTCAGACACTCCCTCACTACCTTCAGCTCTGATTCAACAGAGTTCCTTCCCTCTAAGTCTCTCTTCAAAGCATTCGCTTCATCTTTTCTTCTGGCCCATGTCTTTTTCTTTCCTAATCTGAACTCTCTCTCTCTACTTCCCAGATTATTTGTGCCGTGGCTATAGATCAAGCCCAGGCCCACCAGCCTGAGGGAATCTTGTTGACAGACAGGTAGTGTGTCAACAGGCTCATTCATTTTGTGAAATGGAAATTGGAAGAAGCCTAAATCAACAGAGCCGATGATGGAAACCCAAGCTGCCTTTGCCAGATGCAGCCCATGCCTGGTAGCTCTCCGCTATGGCATTTCCTCTTTTGAAAACAGTTTCAGTACAAGGTCAAAATTTAAAAATGTGCACACACGGACACTCTCTCACGGCGGTGTCTTCTCATTGTAGGGTGGCTGGTGTGTGGTCAGGGTCTTTGTAGATTGGATCTGAAAATTCTGACATGGAATGGAAAGCCTCAAAGCAGGGGAAAGAGGCTGGGGGGGGGGGGCTTGCTCACAGCAGGGCTAAAATTCAAAGGAATACTTCATGCTGTGAAAAAGGGCTTCTTATTCCTTAGCTTGAGAGACTGTGAGCACTAAGGCCCTAGAAAAGGTGATCTGGAAAAAGTGAGGCCTGGGGAGGATGGGGATTTTCACATTGCAATGAAGGATCAGTACTTTCTTTTCAGGTTTAAGTGTATGTGGGTGGCATGTGATTATAAGTGTTCATAAATTGTCTACTCTGATGTTGAGTTCAGCCATATGTGTCAGCATGAGCTGAGCTGAAGCCCGTAGAGTGGGCCAGAATATACTAGAATTGTGGCCAAACCGACGATAGGCCTTGACAAATCAGAAAAAAAAAAATCAGTGAAAAACATATGAATGCAACTACTGGAGTAATAGATTTCTTGTCCCTAGTGTCTACACTATGGGGCGGGGGGTGGGGGCTTCTCCCTTGGAGGTGGGAGAGGTCCTAATGGAGAAAGTGACTTCTTTCTACAGTTGTAAAAGCAACGTTTTCTCACTTAGATATGTACCCATATATCCTCTGAATTGCTGTCAAAGGTTGTGCATCATTAGTCTGTTTCCCTGTGGATTGCATTGCCAGAGACAGTGTGGGATACACTCAATGTGGCAGCTATCAAAGGACTTATCTTTATTTATTCTGTTGTTTTTTTTTTTAATTTATTTTTTAATTTTTTAGTTTCTTTTTTATTTAATTTTTTATTAGATATTTTCTTCACTCCCACTTCCTGGCCCTGGCTTTGGCATTCCCCTATACTAAGGCATAGAACCTTCACAGGACCAAGGGCCTCTCCTCCCATTGATGACTGACTAGGCCATCCTCACCTACATATGCAGCTAGAGCCACATGTCCTACCATGTGTTTTCTTTGTTTGGTGGTTTAGTCCTAAGGATCTCTGGGGGTACTGGTTAGTTCATATTGTTCTTCCTATTTCTTCTGTTTTAATGAGTGAAAAGAAGGATACTTCAGAAGGGAAGAACTGAGCATTCCAGACATCTCAAAGACCTTCTCTATGCTCCCCACAGCGGTTCTTCATGAAGGAGACAGTCCATGGTTCTAAACTGTTTATTGACTATTCATCATGGAACATGGATGCATTACTAACTTCTCAGGGTAGATCCAAGATTAAATATCTTTTGCAGGGAGGAATATCTGGGAAGGGAAACTAAACCCTCAGGGCCTCTAGGTACCTCATTAGCACGGATAACCCTGTTCTGGACCTACATGACCACAGGTCACATTTTCTTATGTGTGAAGTGGGGCACATGTTCCATGCCAGAAGTCTGGCAGGGAGCGGGAGGCACCTACCATCTTGTACCCACCAGGTTTCCAGGGGCTCAGACCTTTTCTACTTTACCAAGCTTCCTGGAATGATTTACTGTCCCACAATTGGTGGTGGGAATGTATACTAGTACTACCAATATGGAAATCAGTATAGAGTTTCTCTAAAAATTAAGAATATACCTATCATATGAGAGAGCCATACCATTTGTGGGCATACACCTGAAGCACATTCTGTTCTGCCACAGAAATATCTACACATCCATGATAATTGATGATCTATTCACAACATCAAGAACATGTAATTAGCCATCAACAGATGGATGGACATTGAAAAAAATGTGTTCTCTACACACAATAGAATTTTATTAAGCTGAAATAAAATGAAATTACTAAACTTGCAGGAAAATGGAAGAGTCTGGAGACTATTGTATTAAATGAGCTGATCATGACTAGAAAGACATATGTGTGGGGTCTAGGTTTTGGTATATATATATATATATATATATATATATATATATATATATATATATATATATATATATATATATATATATATATAAATGCAGCTATGGATGTGGGTCACAAAACTAGAAGGGACACCATGAGAGAAGTGTGGTAGAAGACGGTAGACACACATGACATAGAAGCAGACAGGAGGCGACTGGGGTTAGAGGGTCTAAGTGTGGCCAGGGGCTGGGCTTAGAGGGCTTAAGGGGGGCAGGGGCTGGGCTTAGAGGGCCTAAGTGGGGCAAGGGGCAAGGAATAAGGTAGAGAAGGGTGCAAACTAAAATAAATTATGTTTATAGATACCATAACGAAACATAACAAATGTTAATTAAAATACATACAAATTTTAAAAATTAAAAAAAGAAGTTACTGTGAGATAAGGAGGAAGAGACCACCACTTCATGTTCTGCAGACAATCTCTAGCCTTCAAAGAACTTCTTACAAATGGCTCCTCCACCAAAATACACCCTGAGTGGCCGGCCTGCCCTCCCTGTGCAACAGTCTCTACTCTCAGCCTTGTGAACTCAGCTTTTCAAAGCAAAAAGATGTTCTGTTTATGGAAATGATTCTGGTGAGGAACAGATGGCTTTAGGTCAGTGGTTATGCTGTGCGAATCACAAAGAATTCTCCTGAATTGCTAGTATCGACATAGATGGTTGTAAAGGTAATGTTTTAAAAGTATCTATGTGCAGATGTAAAACCAGGTGGAGTCTTCACATTTATTTTGTTTATTTATTTATTTATTTATTTATTTTTGAGACAGGGTTTCTCTGTGTAGCCCTGGCTGTCCTGGAACTCACTTTGTAGACCAGGCTGGTCTCGAACTCAGAGTTCTGCGTCTGTCTCCCGAGTGCTGGGATTAAGGGTGTGTGCCACCACTGCTCAGTTGAGTCTTCACACTTACAAATCATATGTAAATCAATCACAGCATTGATTTAAACTTCATATTCCATTGAGACTTAGTGAATCTGGTATGCCTGAACATATTAGTATGGGCAGGACGATGACTCAGTTTCCCCATTTCTCCTCTACTCTACCTGCCGACAATCTTGACTTGTGCTGCGAAGTCAGTTGGCTCTGTGGTTGTTTTCAGTCCTTCACTTATAGCCTCCATCCATCTCATGTCCTTTCTCATCTGTCTGCAGCCCAATGCTGTACCTAACGTCAAGCCAACCCCCCACTTAACAAGTGACTTGAGAAGCGAAAATACTATTCTGCCTACATGTTTCATTTGTAAATGACTGATACAAAAGCTAAATCTCTGAGGGCTAAAATAATTCAGTGTGAATACAAAACATATAGCAATGGAGTCATCACTGTTGGGGGATGAGGAGATGGCTCAGCAGCTAAGAGCACTAGCTGCTCTTGCAGACAGGTCAAGTTTGGTTCCCAGCACCCACATGGTAGCTCACAACTGACCTAAACTCCAGTTCCAGGGGATTAAACACCCTCTTCTGGCCTCCATGGTGTGTATATATATATATATATATATATATATATATATATATATATATACACATTCTGACAAAAACCTCACAGGTATAAAAAATAAAAAGTAAATCTAGAATCATGTTATTAGCTGAACATTAAGGCATCAGCATAGTAATATGAGAATTTATTGGAACTTAGCTACTATAAATTCAGGTAATGTCAGAGTACTCATATAAATGCAATTTAGCCTTGGGCAATGAGCAGAAGGCAGAACTTCTCAGGTGACTGAAAACAGACTAATAGTAAATTTTAATTGTGAACTTTTAATCTAAGTCATAATTAAAATATAATAAAGCACAGGGAAATGTAGAACAGATGCACATTAACAAATACATTTCTTCATTTACTTTTTTAGATATACTTAAGTATAATTAAATATAACTCATTTAAACTATAAAGATTTTAACATGTTTTTAAAACTTGTGCATTATATCTAATGAAGTATATAGAATGCACACACACACACACACACACACACACACACACAGAGTGAGAGAAAGCACCCAATGAACAATGTCCAAGGTTGTGTTCTGGCCTCTACATATTCACTCAGACATGTGCACTGTACTCAGCCTTGAATACTTGCACTGCATATACTGTATATATACACACACACACACACACACACACACACTTTATATTTATATTGAGATACAAGGTAAGCTTAAGTTTAACTTCCTATTTTTACATTAAAAGATAGTACTTAAGACCAAAAGCTCCATTAAAAATACATTCACGGGCTGGAGAGATGGCTCAGTGGTTAAGAGCACTGACTGCTCTTCCGAAGATCCTGAGTTCAAATCCCAGCAACCACATAGTGGCTCACAACCATCCGTAATGGAATCGAATGCCTTCTTCTGGTGTGTGTGAAGAGAGTGACAGTGTACTTACATATAATAAATAAATAAATAAATAAATAAATAGATAAATAAATAAATACATACATAAATACATAAATAAATACATAAATAAATAAATCTTTAAAAAATACATTCACAAATATTTTTACATGAAAAAAAATCACCACCATGAATGGTTCCCAGTTAAGATGCTAGTGAATAGTCAATCAAATTTGATGTAGGCTTTTTAATTTAATTCCACTCTAGTACTGAATATAAATTTATTCACTTAAAAGAAGCGCTCCATCCAAATAACTTTAATGGGTTAAGATATTGCAGGAAGCCTTTACAGGATTTGTAAAGGCAGAATTTGCTCATTGTTTGAAGTCACAATACTGAATGTGTTAAACTGTATTCGTTTGGAAGAATGATGACTACGTGCTGGCAAGCTTTACTTTCAATAAACCTTTAAAAACAACATCTTGGCTCTCCTTGCTGGATATTTTTGCTAAAGATTTTCCAAGGCAAGTTTGACCAAAGTCGAATATAAATTTAGAAGTATCAGCTACAAAAACTTTAATATCATTTCAGGGCACTGAGGTTAACTTAGAAAGTAGTTATTCAAAGCCTCAAGCATTTCTAAAGCATGGTTATTCTTAGGGACTTTAAATTGCGTACAATTTTCCTAAGATCGTTTTTATATTCGTCATTTGTTTTGTGAAGAAAATAACTTACAATGTAAATCAATCACATGTTTAACAGTGCAGTTTCTTCTGCTATACCCATGAAGTATATTTCTTCCACGGATCACCTCAAGTGCATTTCTGTACTTAAATCCTTTTATTGTAATAAATAAAATTATTTTTCTTTCAAGCAAAGGTCCTAGTGCTTTATATGGGATACCTCTTTAGGAGTTGTTGTTGGCCAAGCAGGTTCCAGATGAAACCCACCAGACTAGGTGATAAGACATTATTGCTGAACACATTACATACCCTTCTTGCAGGGAAAGGCAAGGTAGAACCATGCTGGCTAGCTTACATAGAGATAGATGGTACTCTGAATGCTGCTGCTGGTGGCATGTGTGTTCATGGTAGACTTCAATGCCCACCTGTTAGCAAGATGGTACATCACTGGTACAACAGTGGCATGGTCGTTATGGGGGCAAGTTACCACATCTGGATGATATCTGAGGCCAGTTGCACAGGAGGGAGAATATATGCCTGCAACTATAACCTCATCAAAAAGCTATGTCTGGGGAGGGCATAGGCCCTATGGAGGACTCACTACTGCTGTTTTACTAAGTTGACTTGGCACCAATCTGCAGTCTAAATATTTTCTTTACACTTATTGACAAACGCTACTCTCAGCCTTAGTCATGGAAGTTTTCTTTGTAGTGAGTGGTGGTGAATGTGGAAACTCATGGCTGAGATTCTTAAAATAAATGACAATCTAGTGCTCATTCCTAAACGGTACATTCACGCTACCCCTTCCAAGGCTCAGGAAACATTGCAGATGACAGAAGAAAGAACAATGAGTCAGAGTATAGGAGGAAGAGAGATGGGATGCTAAATTTAGGATATGACATAGCCATTCTAAACACAACATTACAGCAGCTGCACTGGTGTGCATTGGGGCTGCACAAAATTGTGCCTGTCGATAGCTAATCATGATTGAGGATGGAGGAGCTTATGGGCCCCTAATTCTCCTTGTGCAATGTTTGGCTGTTGACAGATTATGGAACACGGGTAGTCATTATCATCAGTTGTGTACATATTGATGAGCCTCCCAGAACAATGGCTGGTTCTAAATCCATAGTCACAGAGATAGCCCTGGATAAAATGACAGGGTCTCCAAATTGATCAAATGAGTCATGAATATGGGAAAGGGACCTAATATATATATTAAAGAGCAAATTTAATCAATGAAAAGTCCTTTTCCATTATACTATATTCCAATGTATTTGAATTCATATTATTGCCTTACAAATAACTGATTGTTTCTTATTATCACACTTTAAATTGAATTTGTCTTAAACATAATAATTATATCAGACATAATATCTTTGTCTAAATGAGTTTCAAGGAATTGGATGAAATATAAGTCAACTTTAAAATTAATCAATTTTCTGTCATGTGATTGGTATAAAATTACCCTTATTTAATAGTGTTAAAAGTTGCTTTCTTACTATGGAATCAATATCTAGCATTTTCATTCATTTTCTGCTTTGTGTACTAGGGAATCTGAAACTGAAAATGTGACATTATTCAAAAAATAGTTATTTGATATAAATGAAAAATGTTTTAATGAGTCCTATCAAAGGATCTTCTGTTACTAAAATGTTAAATGATCATTTCTGGACACAGAAATTAAAGATGAAAGCCTCATCTTTATGGGTTATATGGGCTTTTGAGTTTTACATAGTCACTAATAACCTTGACAGCACAGGGTAAAATGAAGATGGTTTATATTAATTATACATTTATCATCTGCTTCCATGAGACATGATCTTCAGCACTTAAATTTTCTTATGTGTTCACCTTCACTTTCAGCCATTTCTCTTGAAAGCATTTACTAAAAGATGAAAGAGTATTTCAGACAGTATGATATTCAGTGGCTTTACACTGTGTAGCCAAAAACACTTTAGCAACAGTGTTCAGACTAAACAGTCTGCGGGGCCGGCTCAACCTCTATTTACCATGTTTATTGCTCATATATTTCCTCTTATCTCCATAGTTTATAATTTTCTATATTTTCCACTGACCATCTTGGCCAGTAACCTGTGGCTTTGCATGTTTCAAAAACCTTGTTAGTCCCTTTCCAGGTTAGAGCTGAGGGGGTACCCCAAGTGGGCACCAGGGGTAGCTTCAGTAATTGCCCCTAAGTCTCTTGTCTCAGATCAAAAGCAATCAGCTAATCTGAATGCTTGTGTCTAAATTCACTTAGTTTTATTACCAGAAATGTCTCCATGCTGTCCTAGAAAGGGATGCACTAATTATGTTGTGAATAGAAATTGTCAGAGGTGGGAGGAAGAGGTGAATTAGTACAGTCATCATGCGTTTAAGGGAAAATTCTGCCTTTGCAGTAGCTAATGAGACTATGTTCTAGTATACTTTAATGTACCAACTAAAATAATTGCTTATTCATCCATATGAGACAAATGCCAAATTGGACATGCTATTAGGGGCAACATGCGTACATTAGAGATATCCTAGACAAAAGAGTATGGCTTCAACTAGCATATATTTTCTTATTTGTGGCTGAAGGTGAGGCCTTGACTCTGTCTCCTGGAAGCTAATCTTGTTGCAGTAGCTACATCATAGGACAGCGCTTTTGTCCAGTTTATTACTCAAATAAAGATTTCATGGCCATTTTAATTTCTGTTTCTCTCCTCAAACCCTATTCATTGTATCATCTTCTTCATCCTCCTTCCTAAACATAGTCCCTGAACCCAGCCAGTTTTAAGTCCAGGGGCACCACCTCAGTCTTTATACCAACAACCCTTGTTGGCCTCCTCCACCGTCCCATGGCTTGGCTCCCCACACCAGTCACTCCCAGAGAAATATTCTCTACACTTCAATGAAGATAAGTTCTTAAATATAAAATGTCTTGTATGATTTCCTCAGTTAAATACATAGTAGTGACATTTACCTAGGTTTTCAGTGAAAATCCACACATATCAATATGGCTGCATAGCTAATTCAAATTTGTTTCTGACTCTCTTACTTCTAACCTCACCAGCTCTCCACATTTGAGCCATTCTAGTTCTTTAAATTTTAAAATAGGCTGTTTTTTTTTTGCTTCTATAGACTGATGGGTATTGGGGCACTGCCTTAGTTTGCTCTTTGTTGCTGTGATAAACACCATGACTAAAGCCAATTTGGGAGATTAAAAGACTTAATCCATGTCACTGACTACCATTGAAGGAAGATAAGACAGGCATTCAAGCAGGAGTCAGAACAGAAAACATGGAGGAATGCAGCTTACTGGCTTTCTTTCTAGCTTATAGTCAGTTACCTTTCTTATATAACCCAAGCTTACTTGACAACGGATAGTGGACCGGGCCATCCTACATCAATCATCAGTTAAGACAACTCTCTCAGCCATGGCCACAGGCTTACTCGATCCAGTCAATTTGCCAATTGCATTTCCTTCACTCTAGATGACTCCAGGTTACATTATGATGACCATAAAATATGACCAGTGCTGATCTTGGCCACATCTTCAAGTTCTCTGTCTTAAAAAAAAAAATCTCAGAAAAGACTCAAAGTGTGAATTGTTGACTCTGTTCTTTGCTGTCTAGTATGAAAAACATATGCAGAGTGTTTCTTCTTGATGGCATGAAAACTGGCCTTCCTGCTTTTAGTTAAGTGATATCTTCTTTATCATCTTGTAGTCTTATTTTATAGAAAATCAGTGCTCAGACTAACATGGGATATGCAATACTCAGTCCTTTGGGCAGGACTCCCTCAGAACTATTTCAGATGAACGATCGATCTTTGAGTTTTATGTAACACTGAAGATCTTTTAGACTGTCCCCATCACAGGCAATGAATTTGAGTAGATATTGTTGTGAGAAGAGGTTTTTTTTTTTAGTTAATTACAATTTTTATTTAACATGTGTATGAGTAAGTGTGGGTATATGCAACGTAGTGGAGTATCAGAATACTACTCAGGAACCAGTTCTCTCCTGACTTCTTGTTGTTTGAGGCAGGGTTTCTCTTTTGTGTCTACCCCTGAACTTCATTCTGCCCAAGAACTTCCCCTTGATCCGATAGTCTCTCCCTCTCATCTTGCTTTAGGACTATGGTGATTATTGATACATTCAACTCTATCTGACTTTTCTGCCTTAACATTTCATTATTTAATTTGTGTGTGCGTGTGTGTGCGTCTCTCTCTCTCTCTCTCTCTCTCTCTCTCTCTCTCTGTGTGTGTGTGTGTGTGTGTGTGTGTGTGTGTGTGTGTGTGTGTGTGTACATGCCTGTGTATGTGCCAAGTGGTCAGGCTTGTAAGCCAAGTATTTCCACCCACTGTCCTATCTCCTCGGCCCTGGAATAAACGTCTTAATATTTTTTCTCAAATTTTCAGTTCCAGTATAGACTAAAAGCAGCATGTTTTAAAGGAGAGCAGAAAATGGACAATGGTTGAATACTTTTATCTCTTCAAAGACCCTTTCTAGACATGTGAACTATTTACAGCCATTATGTAGATGCATGAAGGCTTAAACAATAGTCCATTCCCCCAAAATAAGCTTTCTATTGAAAATCAAACAATTCAAGATTTAGGGATTTTGGAGTTGCCTATGTTAAAAGTGGACATGAAATACACATTACATTTTAGCTATGTCCCAGATGACTGAGAAATGTTGTTTATGTGGAAAATTGCCTATTACAGAAAAGATTTTATAGCTATATTATAATTACTGGCATAAAAAGCTCTCTCCTCCTGGCATTCCAATTTAAGACTGAAATAATGGATGGCTCCAATATCATGGCTTCCCTGAAGTTTGGGCTTGATTTCCAAGGTACACACGATTCTTACTCTGCATCTAAAATGACTTGGGTAGATACTATAGAATTATAATATGAGAGGTGGCATGGAGGGAGAGACAAAGAGATGGATAGACACAGGGAAGGAGTTGTAGATTTAAAGCCATAACTATCTCTGCTTCATCTGATTGCTCTCTTTCTCTTCAAGTAATTTCAGCAGGCTCCAGGCAACATGAGCCAAAGGTGGAGCCTAAACAAAACATTTTCTTTGTGCATGTGACTACCAAAATAACCTGCACATGTCCTGCAGAGGGCACTTAGCAAAGTTGTATGTAAACAGAGAGATAATGAGAGGTGCATGGTGGCTGGGATGATGAGAAGCATGGAGAGAAAGGAGAAAGTTCACCCTAGTCAAATTCTTCTTCAAAGACTGGTGTTATAAATAGTAGCCAGTGCTGCCAGGGTGACTCCTCCCTTTAGCTGCAGCATCTTGATGGATTGACCATATCACTTCATCTTGCTGGCCAATAAATCAAAGGAAGGGATTAGACCAGTGAACCTCTCAACACTAATTCTCTGGGATCCTCCAGGGTGGCTAGAGCCTTCATAAAGTGTGTAATGTCATCAAAGAGGAAGTGGTAGATCCATAAGGAGGAGAATTTCAGGTGACTTCAGATATCAATCGACCAACTACTTTATTACTACCCATATTATAGGCATTCAATTTAGAAAATTCTAGTGCAGTTTAACTTGTATCATAAATTTTACTATTTGGAGGAGAGTATAGGCTGACATTACATTCAAGTTGAGGCTTTTAGATTCTTCCTTCAGTTGGTACTTGATGTCAGCTAACAGTCTTGTTTGGCCACAGCACAAGAGCTGAACTCATGACACCACACTGGATATCAACCAACTGTATTAGTTGATATGTTGATATTAGAAGATGGATCATCTTAAGCAGTGGTCCTCAACCTTATTAATGCTACGACCTTTTGATATAGCTTCTCACATTTTATTGCTACTTCATAACTGTAATTTTGCTACTGTTATGAATTACAATGTAATATCTGGTATACAGATGATCTTAGGTGACCCTTGTAATTTCTAAATGCATGAACTAGAAATTCTTTGTGGAGCATTTTCTAACAGAGACAATGCAGGAGTGCACTGTACAGCTAGAGGAAGATCTGGTACTAGTTGCTTGAGTAGAACAGTTGGAAAACAACACTAGATGTTTGGCCCATTCCCACAAGAGAGTGATCAGTTACTTGTGCACATAGCTGAAGAAATACACCCAGAAGAATTCTATGTTTGACATAGGTCAGATTACCTTCTGTCCAATGCTTAAAAGTAGACTCCTATGGTTAGGACTGAGAAGGGGGTGACCAAAATAATTTGATTACAGGCTCTTGGTAGTTACATGGTTTGGCTTATGTTTATTCCTCTTTCTTCTCCCTTTTGCATTCTAGACATAACAATGATAGGGACTGAACATGGACTGTTTCTTTTGATTCCACTCCAAGGCCACTGGTTTCCTTCTCAAAACTTCAGTCTCAGCCTACCTCTAAGCAGCATTGGAGAGAGCTGGATAGTATCTTGGAATTATTTTGGGGTCTGCCAACCAAGGAATTGAACTACTTTGCATTTATGTGTGTTCTGACTTTCATCAACTTACTCACTCATTCAGCGAACATTTAGTGAACATCTCCTTGTCCCACCTCTGAACTGGGCAACGAACACCCAAACACCAGAGAGATCAGTTGAGTCTTTTTTCTGGAGGTCTTCCTAGTCTTGCCAGGGTCGTTATGAAGAAGACAAATTTGGAATAGCAGTAAGTGCTACAATGGAGAGGAGTCAGGGATTTAGTTCCGGGTGGGACAGAGAACTAGAAGCCGTTGACTGAGTGGGATCATACAGTGAACTGGGTTTTGCCAAGCAGAGGAGTTAAGGAAGGACTCAATATCGTGACTAAATGTCCTGAGAAAAGGAGCAAAAGTGACTTGATGTAACTATTTATGGACATCTATTTTATATATCTATTTGGCTACAGAGCACATCTCTGACATAAAGATGAAGTTTCTTCGATTTTTCTTCAAATTCCTTCACTTTCAAAGATAACCAGAGAGTTGGTATGCAAATCCAAGTCAGGAAAAGAAGAAAAGAAGGCCCTGTGCTTATGGAAATGCCCAGATCTTGCAATGGTCACAGGAGTATTTTAATCATCTTCAGGGAATCCAGCTAGAGAAGTGTGTAGCAAGTTGAAAAGAGGCCATATCTTCCCACCATCAGTTAGGAGTTTGAGTCTTTCTCTTGCTACCTGTTACTTTCCATGTAGAGCTTTGACCTCTCTCTCCAAGCCATGTAGAGCTTTGACCTCTCTATCCAAGCCATGTAGAGCTTTGACCTCTCTATCCAAGCCATGTAGAGCTTTGACCTCTCTCTCCAAGCCTTGTAGAGCTTTGACCTCTCTCTCCAAGCCTTGTAGGGCTTTGACCTCTCTCTCCAAGCCTTGGTTTCTTCCATCATTCAATGGTGATTAGTACCATGGGACTGAGTGTTAACACATGCGAATCTCTAAAAATTATTCTTAACACATGGCAAGCACTTCTCTGTGGTTTAATACTATGGTTGTTGTAATTGTTATTTTGGTAGCTTTCCAAGCTATATTATAACACAATAATTTAATGGTAGCATAACTTTTTAAAGGGTATTTCTTTTCTACCCTAATTATTCCAAAACGGACAAAGAAACATTAGATCAGAGGAGGTGTTAATCAATCTTCTGTAGAATGATTTTTGTTGAACCGGGACAGAGGTTAGCATTGAAACAGTATGTTGGGAAGAGAACACTGGGAAACTTGGTTAATCGTCTTGGGTCTACTAAAGAGCAGCTCTGTGGTGTGACTGTTCAAGAAGCGCTGAGCTGCTGTGTGAGCATCAGTGTCCACGTGGTTTTCAGAGGATAGTAATTAACTACACCCTGCAGAGGTGGGGAGTTGACTTTTATATGCTCCCAGATCCCTTCTTTTGGTTTGGACACAGAATTTACTTTCCTTGGGAGAGTTATTTATGAAATCATTAGACTTTGATAGGAGAAAGTAGTATTTTTGCCCTCCACTTCACAAGTCAGTCAAATGAGGCATGAGGGACAACGGGAGACAGATAGAAGCAGAGGTAAGAGATAGAGAGTAAAATGAGAGGCAGGGAGAGAGAAAAGGAAAGAAGGAGGGAGGCAGAGCAAGAGTGAGACCGAGGGAATCACTTATCCATCCGTTTCTCAGCCCTCCAAATCTATCCTTCATCCTTCCCTTGGCTGTCTGAGGTCTCATTTCCAGTTAAGCTTGATCCTGTTGGGCTTCTGTTATTTGCAATCGAAGAAACCTGTCTGTTTTCAAGGATCCTTCTGTAGGGCAGGTAAGACGATTGACTTAGAGTTCTTTGCAAATTCAAGACACAGTAAATGGTAGCCATAACCAACAGTGGTAAAATGTGGTCTCTCTCCCCGCAGAAGAAATGAGACAATCTCTCTGATCAGCATTGTGGATTATTTAAGAATTGCAGTGCTATTGCGTAGTCCAACTGGGGAACACTTTGGGGGAAAGCATAGTATGCCCGGGCTAGGCTAGGCCTCCAAGGTGGACATGACCCTGATTAGTGCTTTCTATGCGTTAAGGATGCTGGAGCCTAAAGCGTCTGTGTTGGCTGATCCATTAACACATACTCACCGGCCTCCTATGGACTGAGTGTGGAGGAAGGCAGAACTTGAAAAGATCTTAGAATCTGCTCCAGCTGGTTGTAAAACTCATTTAGATCACAGAATGTGAAAAAAGAATGTTCAGTATTTAAAAAAACAAAAAAAAAGAGGAGCGTGTTCCACATTCCTGCGGACATCTCTCACTCCCAAGGCCTTTTCTTTCTCTCAGTGGCATTTTAAAGACTTTTCTGCTTTTGGAATCCGGTTGGAATTATCAATATGTTTTTGATTCCCTGTCTTTGGAAGCACACAGAAATGGCCAATTTAAATGAAAGCTGTGACCCCCTGTAGAGTCTCTTCCCCAGCTGCCATCACCCCCACCCTGTGGTTGCTCTCCCTTCCCAGTTTGCATCTTAAGTCACTTGGATGGCGAGGCTTCAGGCCTGGGAGTGGAAAAGATCCTCCCCCTAAAAGCTTGCTTCTGTGACTGCTAATTAGCTGCAGGCTTCCAAGGTTCAGAGGGTTCAGGACTACAAATGCAGACACTGCTTTTCTCTGGCGTTTTATAGTGTCATGATTGTAAGACCTCAAAGGTGATTTGTTATAAGGCTCTATGGAACTGGACAGCATAAGCTCCCTTCCTTCAGTTCAAGAAAGGTCAAAGTAGAATGGTTGTCAAGTTCACTCACCAGAAGGCATAAGAAATCCAAAGCCTTAGTTTCCCTGTCTATACAGTAGGCTTTGTAGCACCTAACTTTACAGGATTGTCATAAGACTTAATTAAAATCGGGCACTGGCTTCAGTGAGGACCACAGAGGGAAAGGCTTGTCCATATTGACAGATTCAATCAAGAGAGGCCAGTGTGGTGATCAAAAGCTCAAAGGACAGAGAATGTCGGCTGAAGCATATGCTGGGTGCCCACCTGTAGCGCATGTTTTCCTCTGTGATTTCTGATACATCATTTTCTCTTTGTCTTTAAAAGTATCTCCTGGAAGAGAGGCAGTTTGGCAAGAAGGAAAGCAGGTCTGCTTCTTGTCTCTTCCTTTGCCTTCTCCTTTTTGGAAACACATAACTCAAAGCAGGTTGACTACATAATAGATCCAGTTTGTCTTAAACTCCAGTTTCAGAAGCAAATTCTTTCAGTGAATCTAAATTGAGTCCACAAAAGTGGATGGGATGGCTTGTGGACAGGGATATAAGCTCTAAGAAGTGACCCCCGTCTCCTTAAAGATGAGAATAGTGAAGCCACAGTGGAGGGTAACTTGTCCAGGATCTCACTGCCTCATGACCTACCTTTATTGACGAAGTGTCAGGAAAAGAAGCCAAGAATGACTAGTCAGCTGGCACGGGTCTTCTGACCGGTTGGGCAAGGAAAGGCGTGGGGTCAGCGTGGGGTCAGGCTAGTGTCACGCAGGTTGCTCAGAGGTAGAGAAAAAACAGTGATGGAGCTGCAGCTTGCCGCAGTGATTCCAAACTAAGACCCAACACTGGATGGACAGCAAGTGACACCGAGAACAGCTGGCATCCAAGGTGATAAAATCAAATAGCGGTTCCATGAAATGAGCAGAGCACCTGGATCCTTGAATGGCTCCCCTTGTAGGAGACATCTTCACAACTCATCCCGTCCACTTTTCCCTGTCTGCCCATGACTCAATGCAACCACATCCAGCACTTTTTATCCACACCCATGCTCCTGGGTGTTCATCAGACTTTTTGACTCTCTTCAGAAGCCTGTGTCCCTTCCTAACTCCCTTCTTTTCAGTCCAACTGAATTCTGCTTATTCTTCAAAGAGCTCTTCAGTCTCACTGCTTCCACAGAGCCTCTCATGTGCCCTTGCTGGAGGCATTCTTCCCCTTCCCTGGCCTTCCATAGCCCCATGGCTGCTCCTCTCTCCCGAGCATCAGCATCCTTGTGCATACTACACAGATGTAGTTGCATTACCCCCTCTCTCTGGCATGGTCATCCTGTCTGTCATGGATCATGGTGGATCTCATTTGCGTGTCTCACGCAGTTGCTGAGAAAATAGTTTCCAAGGGGATGATGCTCTGAGAGGGCTCCACATGACAATAGCTCCGTTGTACTTGCCTTTAGCAAGACTCCTCCATGCGGTGTCATGTTCTCCCGGTATGGAATGGGACAGGGGTGTTGGAAATATTTAGGAATGAACTATAGAAATGGAGAGTACCTTTTTGAAAATGGGCCAAAGTCAATTTAAAGAAAAAAAAAAAAACTGAAGACATTTGCAGACAAACTAGGCACACTTGTGGACCTGTGTGCAGGCATGCAGAGGGCTTTCCCCCAGAGTACTGGAAGTAGTTAGTTTCCATTCCTATTCAAAACACATCAGTAGAAAATTAGCCTAAACAGAAGTATCACTGAGATCACAAAGAGGGAAAATATTTCGGAGAGGAGGTGATTCAACACTCCGATGATTTACCAGCAGGAATGTAGACTTTAGCTCTGAATCCAGAAGACTATGAAAACTCAGACTCCTGAGTGCCAAGGCCAGGTTAGTGACTCCTTCTGGAAAGCCATGCATGAATTTGACAATCTCATCTCTCACACCTCCCTGTGCTGGCCAGGTGTCCTCCTTACATGCCACCAGAGGCCAATCCTAGGATTTCCCAGCAGGTGGCGACAATACATAGAAAATTCTGATTACCACAAAGGGAAAAGAAAAGTTTGAAAAGAGCTGTGATTTCTTGAAGATATTAGAGACCCACGCTAAGTCTGTAAAAATCTATTAAGTCCTCCAGAAAACCTGGAAGTCTCTATCAATTTGCCTCAAACGTTCACCTCCCCTGCACATTCATTGGAGCTCATTGGAATAAGACAAGACAGTGTGTTTGGTGTAAATACAACCTTCCCAACAGGGCATTCACACTTGCAGATCATAGCCCTTTGAAGAATATCTTCTGAGTCTGTGTTCAGAGAGAAGAATTGGAATACAATTCCTTCAGAGCTACTTTTGAAGACCTTATTGGATCTCTCTCTCTCTCTCTCTCTCTCTCTCTCTCTCTCTCTCTCTCCTTTCCTCCCCACCCCCTGTGTGTGTGTGTGTGTGTGTGTGCCAATGAGAGGTATTGTCAAAAAAAGGAGGATAAGCATTGGTAAGGATGTCCTAAGGATGTTCTTTCTTAAAGATGGTCTCCTAACTTCAGTAAGTACTGCACACACATTCACGTGCACCCACCTACATGTGTGCATCCCCCACATAAGCGAGCACATATATTCTCACACACATAAAAATAACACCTTATTAGTAAAAACAGAGGAAGCATAATGTAAAAAAAACAGTGACTCCTCTAAAGATGCACATGTATTTTGAGGTCGGTGAGCCTGTGTGTTCGCTAGCTTCCTTCTGAGGAAGACTGCTGCTGCAGGATGCTAGGACCGTCAAGTTTCACTGTAAGTCATGCAAGGGAGCTGGCTCTGCTGACATGCAAAAGGCCAACAGGTCAGAGCCTTGTGACTCAGCCCGGAGGCAGCCTCTGGATGATGATACATGAGGGTAGCCCATGCCTATCAAGTAACAACTGGGAAGGATACTGTATATTGTGAACACCAACCAACATCAGATTCCCTCTCAGGGATACTTCCCATTGAGATGCCCGCAGTGGCCCAGTGGACAGTTGCTGCAGCACCATTAAGAGATAAGCTCTGCTTTTTAACCCATTTGTGAGTTTTGTTTGTTTTGCTTTTGTTTTCTGGGTCCCAGAGTACTCTGGGTCACTAAGGATTACTTCTTTTCCTTGCTTCCCTATCTAATGTTTAGATCTTTGTATCACTTGATGATGCAGGATCAAGGCTCCTAAGTAATTTATCAGTGTATACAATAGGCATCTCCTCCCCTGCTCTCTGGTGGCTGGATCCGTGGGACTTGCATCTGTGATGTATGGACAGGACATGGCAAACGCAGGTTCTTCAGTGGAAAGAAAACTGCTCACTTTCCACAGAGAGGCCAAGAGACTTTCCATTAGCCTTTCTGTCTATCTAGAGTGCTTTCTCCATTTCCTGTGTGCTTCATGACTTCGAGGTTGTTTTGCTTGTTTAATTGGTCGCATTTACAAGTAGGTCCTAAGGTCCATTCTATCATGACATCCTTTGGATTAGGAATCATAACAACATGAAATTTTATTATGAGCCTGCGGTAAAGATTTCCCACTAGGTCTCACCAATGAAAACCTGTAGTACAGTTCCAAGCATGAGAAGTGGTTGTGTTTCTGTAAAAGACAAAGGGTTTAAAACTCTGTGGTTGAATCAAGATAGAGGTGGGACGATGGAAGGCAGCCAGGGGTGGATATCCTCATTGGAGTGCTGGCTCTAAAAGGGCATGCTTTCTTTGGGATTATTTCAGTTGTCAAGTGCAGCAGGCTTGACATCAATACACAGCAGGCCATGGATTATGGCTGTCTCTAATGACCATGTTGCAGTGTGTTTGTTGTTCTGGATGTTAATATATAGAGCAAATGACAGCTCTTTAATTGAAGGTTGGAAGTGCCCCTTGCTAAGGCGCCTGGGTGACACATCCTTAACCACTGTGGTGAAACCCAAGACACTTGCTGGCTATGAAATGATACCCCTGGAAGTCCTCTTCTTATTTGTGTATGTGCTTGGGAGGGAGCATGAGCCCAGCAGTGGGCCTGCACCTCACTGGCAGCTCTTGATTTTACCAGAGGGTGGCATCATTGGGAAACTAGCAAGGGCATATCAGTTCCATAGGAAATCCCGGCTAACCAGAGCTTTAATGGAACATGGAACATAGCAACACAGGGTGTTTGAGGCCAGAAGAGAAGAAAGGGATCGGGTCCTGTCCTTTCTTTTTAAAAAGTTGAATTGTCTTTTCAAGGTTCTGGAGGTCAGAGGTACAAAGTAGGTTGCCCGGGAGTAAAACCAAGCATTCTTTCTGGGTGTTCTGGTGGGAGTATATTTCTTCCTCCTCCTCCTCCTCTTCTTCTTCTTCTTCTTCTTCTTCTTCTTCTTCTTCTTCTTCTTCTTCTTCTTCTTCTTCTTCTTCTTCTTCTTCTTCTTCTTCTTCTTCTTCTTCTTCTTCTTCTTTTTGTTTCTAGAAGCTTCCTATGCCCTGTGGCTGGGGAACCCTCTTCATCTGTTCTCTGTTTTCTATTTCCTGGTCCTCTTGTTTCATTCTCTCAATTTTGGAAATCTCTGTGATTGTATTGGGCTCTTTAATCTCTTCATACCCAAATCATCTGATAAGCCATCTTAATTCTATCTACCATCTTTAATTCCCTCCTCTCACTACCATTCAGCAAAGATACCATTCACACTGGGTCTATGAATAAAAACGTGGGCATCTTTGGGATGGAGACATTATTCTCCTTACCTGGAAGGTACTGGATTAGGAAGGCTCTGTGGAATACTCATCGATGAGATAAGACTGTTGTAGTCTAAACCTTGGAGAAAAGGACTATGGGTGGGAGAGTTCCATAGGACAAAGGTGCAGAGGTCTTCAAAGCAAAATTCTTAGTCAAACCAAGGAGATTGTCTTTTGCTAAGAGCACATGTTTTAGCCTAGGCAGAACATGGGGAACAATGTGAAGTTTATCACTGGGTGGATATAAGATTATATCCACTCAGCATTCAACGCTGTTCATTTTAACGTGAATTAGAGGTAACTATGTATAATGATACTTGTTGTAATAAATCTCTAACCCAATATGCCCCTGCACAAACACAAAATTCAGTTACAATACTTATAACCTGCAGGCCTAGATGGGGCAGATTTCCCACTACACTACTCTATTTTCCAGCTTACTGGGATCCATGTTACTCTCGGCTTCTCTGGGCTGTGTGGTTCTGTTCCATCTTCATCTCAGCTCATCTTCCTCTGTCTTCCTCCTCCTCCTCCTTCCTCTCTTCCCCTACTTGCTAAAACCTCCAGCCCAACTTTTTCCTCCCACTGCCCAATCACAGGCTTTAGCTTTTATTTAACCAGTTAAAATGTGCAGAAGGTTCACATGAAATCACCTGCATACTTGATCCACTCCTCTTCCCGGCAGCCCCTCTTGAGGAAGCAGAATTAACATCAGAATAAAAACCGCACCAGGACAACCCACAACAGAGACTGATTTTGATGAATGTGGCAGAGTATAGGAAAGACACAACTTTGAAGGTTGCAGTAACTTTGGGCTCAGGATTTCAGAAGAATTAGGACTGAACATGGTCCTGGAGGGAGACAGAGCTGGGGAGGTTAGGGACTCTGGGGGCCTGATAAGGAGCTTAGGGCAAACCAAGTATCCCTGGTCTAGAAAGAGAGCTGAAACCTTGGAGTTTGATGCCAGCCTATCTCATGTCTGCTTTCTTTTCCTTACGTTATCATTGCTACATTTGAACGCCACCCCACAGTCCTGCAGAGGAAGCACCTTCTATTCTTGCTTCACTGAAATCTTAGGTACTGCTGAGTGAGTGTGTGAGTGAGTGAGTGAGTGAGTGAGTGAGTGAGTGAGTGCGTGAGTGCGTGAGTGCATGAGTGAGGTTGGGTAACACAGAACAGATCTCCATTTCAGCACATTTGAAATATAGCTTTCATTGAGGAATGGTACCTTATGTGAATTCCTTTTCCTAGACCGCTAATGTACTGGTTCCTAAAGGGATCTTGTATAGCTGATTTTCTTTCTTCTACTCAGACCATTTTCCCTGCCTAGCATGATTTTCTTATGCCAGTCTAGTGCCCAAATTTTACATGATATTTAAATTTAATGACCCGTGAGGTGCCTTTTCTAATTCTTTTAGATTAATCAATCTTTCCATTCTCTGAACCTCAAAGCCTTGTCATATGTATCATATACCTCATATTTGACATGTGTAGGTTAGTAATATGTCATCTACCTTTCTAATGGTTGAATCCTGTGTTCTGTAACTGTCTTAAAATCCAAGTCACTGCTTTATACTGCCTTCTGTCTCTAATAGCACTCATTTGCTTCCTGGCCCATCCCAGACTCTCACTAAGTATTTGATGGTTATGGCACTCAGAATTAAATCCCATAGTAGCACTCACTGTGGACATTGAGTTTTTGGTCTGATTCATCTCCTTTTTACCTTCTGGACAGCCCTCTGATTTCTACCTAAGTAGTTCTAATTCACTCTGTGTCCTCTTAGAAAACAACTGTGGGTGCTTGTGTTCTCTTATGGAATCCTGGAGTGCACAGTCTTTCTTTCCAACCTTCAAGCTTAATCTCTGGTATGGTGAACTAAATTTGATGAGTAGCTTCCATGTCCCAGGTCTCTGGAACTGAGTAAGAAGTTAAAGAACAGAGGCCATTTCTTGCATCTCCATGGATTCTCTTTGTCCTTTGGCCTTGGGGACTTGTATTTATGAAACATTTTTCAAGCTGCACTTTTCAAGTGAGCCTAGAAAAACCCTGTCAGTGAAAGATCTCCTAAAATTCCAGCATAGTTTCCTCAAATAGGTTTTCAGAAACGATATTTAAAACCAAGGAATCCCAGCCGAGACATGCCTATTTCCAGATCGTATCAACCTGCCCTGGAACATTCTTACCCAGCTCCTTATCTTTAGCTTTAACCTACATTCTTTCCAAGGTGCAATGTATACGAAAAAAGTTTAAAGTAAACTTAGAACTTGTTCTTGCTTTTAAGATAAAATATTAACCTCTAAGCATTTTCCAGCACTTTCTGTTTGCACTGCAGATTTGGGGCAGAGGCATGTAGTAGAAAGAGCCTGAGATTTGATTTTGGGTCTAGGCTTGGAGAGATTCAAGGCCTAGAGAATGACACTGGGTAGTTTATTAAACATTTTTATCATTCATTTTCTAATAAAATGAAAACATTACTTACTACCCACTTGGGCTTTTAGAACCCTTTGGGATGGGATGGCACAACTCCAATGACTGCAGTATGATGGGGTCTCAGGGAATGTTCCTCTACTGCCTTCTTGCTCTTGATGAACAAGTTGAACTAGTTGAACTTGATGCTCCATGCTGGGTCTTGATCTAGAGTAGAAGATCAGATGCAGCAGTCAACATTGCGCTATTGTAACAGTGGCTTGTGACAAATAGCTATGTGTGTATTCTGGAGAGTCAAGAAGGGGAGAAGCTGACAAAGTACACTGAAGTCATATATCTGTGGTGGTCTAAGAACAGTTCTCAGTATACTGCTCAGAGAAACAGTCACTGATTCTGATTGGCAAGTGTTCTTTAAGGAGATATCCACAGGTTAGAAATGGAGACGGTGACAATTTCATGGTCCCCTATCTCATCAGACAAAAAACAACATGTGATGCATTCTGGGTAGTCTATGGAGGCAGCCATTTCTACCAGCAGGCATGCACTTCCATGGTCATTTTTCCATTGTTCATCCATAAAGTCTTCCTATTTGAAATGAGTCATTTATTATTGCTGCCAAAGAATGAAAACAAAGTGAGCTAATCACCCAAAGGGGGTTCCTCTCCCAGAAATGTATTTCTCTAGAAGCTGCAAAGAGGGTGATGCTCTGTATCAGTGAGAGTTAGATGGTGTTCAAAAATAAAGAGTAGTCTCTGATAATTTCTAACTTGATTTCACACAAGACAGCTTGGGAAGGGGTGGTGGGAATATCTGTGCTAACCGATAATGCTAAACCAACTGGATGGGTATTTTCAATCCTACTGGGGTTTGTTGGACAATATGGATATATAGATAACTGGGCTGATTCACAGAAATGGCATCACTTGGTGATATGAGGATTCCAAGTGTCAACCAAATAAGCAAGAGTGTCCTGCAGGAAGTGATTTGTTATATATTTCTAACATGACACAGTAACCAAGGGAAAGGGCCGAGGGTGTGGGAAAAGCAGTAATTTCATGTCATATGTGACCAGGGAGGTTTCTCTAAATGATGGTGATTGATGCTCCTCTTTCCTTCCTGCTTGCCTTTCAAGGTATTAAGAAAACATCTGCTATGAGATCCTGTCCATTGTTTCTAAGAACTCTGTCTCTTCAACTTCTCTGTGCATTCTCCAACTGTTCCTGGTCTAAAGACTTAAAGGTCCTTGCTGCAAAGTGCTCAGGGTCCCAGGCCACATCTGCAATGATGAAGCACTTGTCTTAGACAAGCACAGTGTTGTATGCAGGAAGGGTCCAGGCCTCCTCTAGGGGTTTACCATCAAGTTAGAAGTTGGTAGATTTTAGTCCACAGGGCACAGTCTTTCTCTGTCACATTTTAGCCCCTTGGAAACCACAGGAACAGCAGCAATGGGTATCTACACCATGGCATTCAAATCTAGGCAGTGCTTTGGAAAACAAATATCTGAGCTAGAAACTGTCAATTCTGATTGGGAAATGAAACTAGAGTCTCCCTCTGTCCTTGGGAGCAGGAATTCCATTGTTTGTTCTCATGTGACCTCTGACTGACTATGGGAGCTACAGATATACAGGACTCCTGAATGGAAAAAGAACGATGACATGGATTTCCCCAAACTCAGGGGCATTCCACAGGGACCGCACTGCTCCGGTGTAAATTCTTCTTCTGGGAAGCTATCAGCATGAGTTAACTGTAGCTTGACAAATACAGAAGACTTCATTCCTTTTCTCTGCCAGGTTCAAAAACTGACTCCAGGTCTTAACTGCTGGATGTTATTTTATAAAAGAACACACACAATTCTCTTTTCAGGTGAAATGTTAAAGATATAGTTCTTCTGATCACCAGCCAATCCGAATTAAAGTCACATGAAAGAAAACAACAGTTTCTAAAAGATTCCCATTGAGTTTATTCCAAGGCATTTTTTTTTTTTTTGGCATATGAAAGTCATGGATATGCCGCAGGGATGGTGTTGACTGCAGTAGGGTCTGGGAATATTTGGCTCAGGGTAAACCCCAGCTCACCATCAAACTCTGCTTTTTGTGATACTTTCTTATATATTGCTTGAGGGTCTGACAGTCAGTGGCTATGAAACTGGATTTTGCCTTCTGTAGAGACTTGAATTCTCCACTTGAATTATTGAGGCTGTTAACTATGTGAGAGTGGAGAGCCAGAGTTTGGAGCGTTGGCGCCTAGTTGTGCTGATCAATAATGGGGACTAAGCTATCCTTAAGCTACAATTGTCTTCATCAAAAGTGGATTAAAACCTTTATCTTCCTTGTTTGGGGATTGCAATAAGATAATCCAGATATGCTCCAGTACAGGGGAACGCCAGGGCCATTATGTGGGAGGGGGTGGGTAGGGGAGCAGGGCGGGGATGGGGGAGGGTATGGGGAACTTTCTGGATAACACTTGAAATGTAAATGAAGAAAATATCTAATAAAGAAAAAATAATTAAAAAAATAATCCAGATAAGATAATTGCACTGAAATTGTAACACTATGTCCAGAGCACCAAGACTATATGGATGTAAACAGCCATATAGTAGGCTGTAATTTCCATTAAAAGAGCTCTACAAGAGATGGTCTTCATGAATAGAACTTGAATTGGAAGCAAGAGAAAGTGAATTAGCTTTAAAGGTCATTTCTTAGAATAAGCTGCTTTTTAGACATTTCTGAGGACTGTGACAGTTGCCATATTATCAGAGATTCATGCAGCAAGTGCAAACATTCTTAGTATTGAATGACAAAGAGGGCAGTGATGTCATTTCCTGCCAGGTTTCCCAACTGCTGATTGCATTTTTTCCTTGGCTTGACTCTTCCAGAGAAGCCACCCTGATTTCCTGTTATGAGAAAACGGGTGGATTTTTCTTCTGTAAAATGGGAATACTATCTCCCAGAGATCTGGGAGGGTCACAATGAGGTAATGGTTACAATAAAATATCTCCAATCAAACATTGCCCATGGTATGTAAAATATAAACATTAACAATGACTATTACTGATTATAGCATGCTATAATTGTTTGTGTATGTCACAAATCTCAATGGTTATGTTTCTCCCCTGACTGTCTACTGACAACATGAAGCTTACAGCACTTTTCAAAGGAAGGAAGAATGTGTGAAATGTGTAAGGAAATTTTATAAAGCCTAATCTTCTTTAATAACACAGGGCTGCATTATGGAGCAGCCTTTAGTTTGTATTAGCCAGTTTTCTCATTGCTGTGACAAAATAGTTTAAAGGAGTAAATATTTGTTTTACATCAGTGTCAGAAATTTCAATCCATAGTCACTTGGCTCCATGCACTCAGGAAGAACAGAAAATGATGGTGCATGTACTTGTGCATGTGTGTGTGTGTGTGTGTGTGTGTGTGTGTGTGTGTATGTTAGAGGAGGTTCCTCGTTTCATGGTGGTTAAGAAGCAGAGGGCAGAAGAGAATAGAAAAAATACATAAACCTCAGACCCATAACCTCTCTAATACACTTTCTCCAGCTACGTACCAACTCTTAAAAATCTACAGAATCCCCTGAACTAACTGGTACATGTCTAAGGAATGAGCATGAGCCTACAAGGAATGGTAGCAATAAAGCCTTTAAACAGCTACTTCTCATCTTTTTGACAGGGCTGACATCCTTTCTGGTCCTGGCAGGGATGTTACTCAGTCTATACAATGAAACTTAATATGCAGGCCAATACTTGGTCTATATATTAACAGTGATAGCAACAGTAGCTAATACATTTGAAGTGCTTTTTATTTGCAAAGGAATTCTATAAGATTATAAGTAAAGGTTGCTTCTCAGCTCAGATTAGGACACTACTGACATTTTGGAAGTAGAGAACGAGATGGCAATGCCACCATAGAATACACTCGTGTGGCCTAGAGTCCCAATGTCAGCTTTTGCTCACCAATCACACAGTGAGTCTACTTCAATACTTGTCCTTTTTTTCAGTTCCAACTTCATTTCCGATGCCTCTTGTTCAACAAAACCTGTCCCTTTGCCCTCTGCTTGTCACAGCACCTTTTCAATTGTTGCTATGCCACCCTGTCATTTCCACTTACAGAACTCTTTCATTTTCTCATCTGACAAATACTGCTAGGAATAGAAAAGAGGTGCCTGCTTCTCAGGGACAGAGAGGATGCAGTGACATGAAAATGAACTTAGTGACAGTGGAGAGGTGCTTTGTTTTCTAAATAGTTAGAGAGAGGCTGAATGAAAAGGGCCCCATCCGGGGATCCATACCATAATCAACCACCAAACGCAGACACAGTTGCATATGCCAGCAAGATTTTGCCGACAGGACCCTGATATAGCTGACTCTTGTGAGGCTATGCCAGTGCCTGGCAAAGACAGAAGTGGATGCTCAGAGTCATCTATTGGATGGAACACATGGCCCCAATGGAGGAGTTAGAGAAAGTACCTAAGGATCTGAAGGAGTCTGCAACCCTATAGGAAGAACAGCAATGTGAACTAACCAGTAGCCCCAGAGCTTGTGTCTCTAGCTTCTTAGGTAGCAGAAAATAGCCTAACTGGCCATCATTGGGAGGAGAGGCCCTTAGTCTTGCAAAGATTATATGTCCCAATACAGGGAATACCAGAGCCAGGAAGCAGGAGTGGGTGGGTTGGAGAGCAGGGTAGTGAGAGGGATAGCATTTGAAATGTAAATGAAGAAAATATCTAATAAAAAAATTTTAAAAAGAGAGAGAAAAGGGCGGAGAACAGGTGTCCTCAGGCTCCCCTAGAACTTAGGATGCTCCTGCCCCAGATTTTCCAGCATCCCAGGATTACAGGCACAAACCATTAAACCTGGATATTTCAACACTTTGTTGAATAAAAAGCCTAGGAACAAACAGATGGCAATAAAAAGCTTCATCACAGCCGAAGTAGAAATACAAAAGTGTTGAAATTATGGAGACAGAACAGATCTAAGCTCTTTTTAACTCATGTCAGTGTGAAAGAAATATGGTCAATAATAACAACAAAAAGCCTCATTCTTCAGTTTGGAGAAAGGGTGGTGGAGGAGGCATTGTTTTGTGAATCTGATGAAAAAATATCTATGCTTGTTGTAATCAAGTATATTCGGAACATCTTACAAATGTTCTGACTACATGGGAGACTTAGTTGCACTCATACTTTATGGGTTTCAATCTTACATATAGTGATGATTATTTCTCCTTCGCTTTCCCATGAAGCTGGCAATGGAAGCAAGTTCTCCAGTTAGAGCCGTTAGTGCTGTCACCAAGTGTGTTACTGTTATCGGTGCAATTACGTCAGTTCACATTCTGCGTTATTTAACTTTGCAACAAGATGGTACAAAGTGGGGCTATATGGACAGCTCAAAATTTAATTATGCACATTGGAATAGGAAACATCTGACTTAATGAACACCTAAGGAAAAAAATCAAATTTCAAATAATTGATTTGTATCTATGACCAGAGGAAATTCTGTAATAAGCAGATCCAGGCTCGCTCACATATGTGGTCTGCTGATGATGATCCTGACCATCACTCTCCATCCATCTCTTGCTTCAGCCTCAAATCAATTGCACAGTACCTAAGGTAGGTATGGATGCTCACACATACATTGATGTAAATTTACGTATATGCATACACACAGGGTGAAGTTTGTAAAGAAGGCTTAGGTCTTTTAAGTGTTGCATTTTTACGCAAGAGACAATCATCTTGATGAACCATACAGCTTTAAAGATGGAGTACCATAAGAGGGGAGGAGACAGAAACTTCAGAATAGAAAAGCAAAACCAACAGTAACATATGTTACTCTTTTTAAACATCCCCAGCTTGCCAAAGGATTGGAACTTAAAACTCAAAGAAGACAGTATAATAGAATTCAGTTGCTTTGAGCTGTCTTTGGGCAATTGTGCCTGCCTTATTTGAGGACAGAGGAAGACCCTTCTAGATGGGGCTACTGAGGTCATGTTTTCCCTTACAGGTGAATGTGCCCCACTATCCAGCCATGTGCCTGGAAGAAGAAATCTTATAGTTAATCAAGCTTATGGTTAATCAGGCTTATGGTTATCCAAGTCAATTTCTGCAATTTTTGCTAATGTCTACAGTTGTATTCTGTCGGCAACTTTCTTCTTAAAAGGCCAGCTTAAACTTGGGGGTCTAGAGGTCAGTGTCAATGACTGTGTGTTCTCTGCCCTACAACATAGGACTTTGATAATCTCAAGGACCAAACCAAATTGAATTGTGCTGGTTTTTAGGCCGGCCATCTGTTATTTATGGAGTTTACTTCCTGTTTAGAACTGTGCCAACAGCACATATCTACTTTTGACAAAATAAAAAAAAAGATATTGCAAGTTCTCAAACACTGGCAGAGACATTGGGGCTAACATTTGGCCCTGTTTTTCATGAGAAGCATAAAACAACCTAACTCTTTCTGAAAGATACTTCTCTGAGAAGAACACACATCTTGAGGAAGTCTTTCCTCCCTCCACTTTGTCTTAGCTATTTATTTCCATGGATAGTTTGTCACTCTTGTGGCCAGTGGTATGATTTTACAGGGTCCCTGACAAAGAATTTTTCTTCCAGGCACATGGCTGGATAATGAAGCATAGAGGCCGACCTGTAAGGGAAAACATGACCTCAATAGCTCCATCTAGAAGAGTCTTCCTCTGTTTTCAAATAAGATAGGCATTGATCAAACACAGCTCAAAGCAACTGAATTCTACTACACTGTCTTCTTTGAGTATTAGGCTTCAGTCCTTTGGCTAGCTTAGATGTATAAAAAAGAGTACACTAGGTTCTCTGGTATTTTGTCTGCTTTGTCCTGCTACCAACTTAATTTCTTTTAGCTGATTTATCTATCAGAGTCTTCCCTGCCTCCTTGGTGGCCCCAGAACCAAAGTTTGTTTCATAGAGAGACACATTTGTGTAACTTACAAGCACTGGGACACCAGCATCACTGTGGAAGTGATGCTATAGCGTTGCTTTTTTATTGTGGCTATGAATAACTTCAAGAATCCTTAGGTGTTATAATTTATAAAGAATTATCCCATTCCTGGCAGAGAACAATACAGACCCAGGGATCTCCCCTGTGTCAGAAAATGTTTCTTGCTAAATTGGATTCAGTGGACTTGAAGAAAAACATGTTTAGTTCACTTCATAAGGCTTGAGCAATTGGCTGGGAATCTGTAGAGAATCTGTAGGAAGCAGCCGTTGAACACCATTTCCAAACTTGGGCTGTTGTCTCATGGGGCACCTGTGGGGCACAGGAAAGTTCAGGTTGTCTTTTTTTTTTTTTGAGTGAAAATAAATATTTTTTAAAATAATAAACAAAAACTGTAGAGTTATACCTACAGTTTTTGTTTATTATTTTAAAAAATATTTATTTCCTTGAAGCCTAGAGAAATGGGCTTAGAGATTGCTGGGGTTTTACTTCTCATCTTGCTTCTGCACTGAGCTGTACCTAGACCACCTAATATTCAGCACAGATTTCTTGAAAAGATACAAAAAGGATTTCCTGTCATCATTAACATGCAGTCAGTGTAGTGTACAGAAGAGCACATGGGTCTGAAGGGAAACAAATTGGAGTAAGGAGATTAAGCTTGATTATTGGGGAGTTGGGGGTAGGGTGGTAGAGGGCATCTCTATGCCATACAGGGAAGATAGTGAATTTTTAAAAAATTTTTTTCTCTTTATTAGATATTTTCTTCATTTACATTTCAAATGTTATCCAGAAATTTCCCTTTACCCTCCCGCATCCCCGCCCTGCTCCCCTACCCACCCCCTCCCACATAATGGCCCTGGCGTTCCCCTGTACTGGGGCATATAAAGACTGTATGACCAAGGGGCCTCTCCTCCCAATGATGGCCAACTAGGCCAGAAGATAGTGAATTTTAAGGATCAGATATATAGGTGATTTCTGTGGCAAAAAGACATTGAAAGAGAAGTGATTAAGGACTTGGAGTTTCTAGCAGGGGAACTATCAACAAAGAGCCTGAATATGGGGACTGAGGTTGGCATGTTCTGATCTTCAGCTCTGAGCTGGCTGAGAGGAGTACTGGAGGGAGTCAGAGCAGGAGCTGATGAGATGCAGGGAGAGGCCAGCCATGGTATACAGGGAAGGCTGACCACATAAGGAGTCCCAGTACAAAACAGAAATGGCCCTTGTTTAAAAGCAAGAAATAGAAAATAGTTTAAAGGTAGAGAGTTAAAAATCCCCCCCTTTTCCCAGAAAATGGTGATTGCATTTTCTACTGAAGGCCTTTCCCCATGGCTGATCAGAAATGAACAAAGACATCATGGGATAAGGAGATTCTTTTCTGGAATATATGGGAAGCTCACTGACTCCAGGATTCTTCCTCCTGCCAATGCCTGCAGACCAATAGGCTCTACCTGTTCTCAGGGTTTGAGGAAGCCTTCTCTTGGGGCCCTTCTGCCTGTAATGGAAAAGGGATGGTACCAAATGGATTTCAAGTACTTCATTGAGATGTGCTTAGTTCTGAGGTTATAGGAGCAAGAGTGGGCTTTTTTCCCTTAATCTAATCACTTTTCAAAGCCCCGTGGTTACCAACCAGGTCCAGATCCTCCTCAGGTGAAAGACTTTAGCTGTCAGTTGTCAGAGGCAAAGAGAATGAGGTTGCTTAGTTGCTGGGACTTGAGGAATAGGGAGCAGGCAGCCAAACTCATCCTGGGAGGCAGGAACTGGTATGCAAAATTGCCCATAAGCTGAGGTTCCAAGCCCTGAACACACAACTACTTGTCCTTCTGGACTTCATTCCCCAAACTCAAATTCAAAGAGGCATTGTGGAGAACAGTTCCCGAGTTATTAAGAATTTCAAGAGCTCAAAAGCATGGCATTAAGTCCAAGCTTAGGAACCATATGAATTCAAGACCCTGAGCAGCTGCTCTGGTTGGGTGAACACTCAGCCTTTCTCTAAGTGAGACCCATTGGCTGGGCATGGGTGGTTGGGGGGGGGTGGCAGAAGAAATAATCCTACTTGCTTTTTATTGCTCCAATAGCTTAGCAGAGAAAAAAATTACAGACAAAATCAGGATGAGGGGATGCAAGAAGAGGGTGTCTTGACCTAACACAGTGTTGAAGGCTGCAAGAAATCCTCATATTTCAGAAATGGTTTGAAGAACTGGCTTCTAGGTTTACTTTAAGAAACTTCTGCTGCTCTTCAATCTCACTGGAGATTTACTACTGTACAATGGGAGGTAGGAGCTATAACAAAAATGTCTACACCTGCCACCATGGTGCAACATGATAAGTGATTTAGAACAGAAAGCAGGAGAGATGCTGGATTACAACAAGATAATAACTTTAAGTTGAGTGATTTACAAATAAAACATCTTCCAAACTAGTAATAACAAGCTTAAGGATCACATTATATAATAAAAGCCTTGTTATGAAAGCAGCAAGATGACTTCACAAAAGAAACTAGTCTCATAGAATCCTGGGACTTGACAAACAATAATGTTTTCTATATACTCACCAGGGTAGGTGATAGCTGGGTTTTCAACATTATAAGAACCCCAGAGAACTCAGCATGCACTCATTTAGTTAGGGATGAGACATTCTCACCCCAAAGTCACTGCTCTATCCTGAGCATTTAGGGGTCCATTAAGGCATTGTTGAGATGCCAGTATCAGTTAGCACAAATGCCAGGTCAGCATGCCAAAGCCACCAGTGTCAGCTCTCAAAGACCTCTCTTCTGATTTTGAGGGAAGCCCACCTTTGGTTTGATGGATGTGTTTCTTTTTACCCTCAAACCGAACATCGCCCAGTGGGAAACATGAATTTCTCTGAGCCAGGATGAATATTTTAAAAAGTATGTCCCTAAACAGCATTTAAAATGTTTTAATTGCATTTTCTAATTATATTTTAATCAATTAATTATTTAAGTGGTAGTTGATCCTCTAATTATCTTTCTATTTATATTTTGATGGTGAATTATTTTGACATAATAAGATATTGTGGTCACTTGTAGAGAAGTATATGGCACTAAATATTGGAAGGCAATCTATTTGCTTCTGTAAAATCCCACATAGCTGAAGTTATTGCATGGTGATTAATGGGAAAATAAGCTGAATTTATTAAAGAAGAAAAGGGAAGGGGTACGGGAAACATCCTAGAGTTTGTACATTCTCCTAAAATTTTAGAACTCAGAACAAGAGAGCTGGAAATTGTGCTTCCCATGCCCAAGTCAATGGTGACATCATCTCTAACATGGAAATGGCGCCTTGTGGTGAGTGACCATATCTATGTGTGTTTCTTCTCTGAAATAAAAAACCCTCCACATCCAGGACCATGATCTACCCAGTTTTGACCTAGTTCCTTTATGGTCTCTAAAATGGGACTACGGATGTAAAAGCTCAGGTTTTGCACTTTGCTTCTTTCCAAAGCTTTATTGCATCGATATTTCTTTTCCTGATGTTGGAATAATGAGAGTCAGTGTGGTCTCCGCACAGCTACTTGTTTTTCTTGTGATGCCCTGAAGGGAAGGCGTCGTGAGAGCTGCCTGTGGTCTGTGGCTGTGGGTAGATGTGTACACAGTGGCGCATTGTCCCTGTGTGCAGATAAATCCATGCTTAGGATTTGCTCTGCTAGTGCATAGAGCTCAGAGGCATGTTTGCTGTCACAGCTGGTACCTTTCTACTGACCTCAGACATGTTTCCATGGTAATGGAGCTGTGCAATTAATTGCTAAGGTACTGCAAAGGTCTTTTCATGTTACTCACATCCTGATCTATGTACGGCTGCATTGAAATAGGTGTCCACTAGTTATTTCAATGAAGAAAAATTAATAAATTTCAGAATAAATATCACAACAGGTGCTATTAGTTAAATATAACTTTTAACATTAAGATTTACTGTCAAGGATGTAGCTCAGTAGTAGAATCCTAACCTATTATGAGAAGATGAGTAGATTTAGATAGGTTTTGAATTGTAAAATCTGGAAACATCATGAGAAGTTTAAGTAACTTGACACCAGAATTCTTATTTTATTGGTTGAAGAGGGGCAATGGTTTTTGAAGGTAGAGTTCTACCCCATTTCTCTGTCAGCAAAAAAATTACAGAGGATGCTAATCTAGAAAGGAGATCCTTAGTGCTTTTCTTGGGCAGTGCATGTTTCTTTGCCTCACCTTTCTCCCACTGATGCTCTGGCAAGGACAGAGGAATTCTGGGATCTTGTTCACTCTCTCAGGATTCACCCAAGATACAGGATTTCTCCAGATGTAGAGTTTTAAACCAATGTATCCATCGGCAAGTGTCAGTATTAACCTCTAACCCAGGGACACGCTGATACCTCAGCACTAATAATTCTTTATCTTGTCAATATATATCAGGCCAAGAGCAAGAAACTGAGTTCTATATTGTTATGCATGATTTTAAAGAAAGAAATCTATTCAAAATGTGCTTTAAAGGATGTCAAAGTGGACTTTGATATCTATTCTGTTCTTGTCAAGACATTTCTGGCATGGCTGATAAGTAAAAAGTGAGTGGAAATTGTGTAGTGAAAAGAAAACACAAAGGGTAAAGTCAAAAACTGCCTGTATATTATCTAACACACACACACACACACACACACACACACACACACACACACACACACACACACCTGTAAAACACAGTGCAGTAGTTTGTATTCACACAACTTGTACCTGTACAGGTATGAGCCTTAGCATCATCCCTGCATGGCTGGATTTCATGTGATTATACTTGTTCTGGAGTCTTAAAAGGCTTTGAGTTTACCTAATCCACATTTTCTGTTTTTTCCATTGTCAATGCATAGGAAATGGGAGAGTGTGGACACAGACATACATGAATATTTAGAATCCTAGACATTTTTAATATATATATATATATATATATATATATATATATATATATATATATAATCATAAGTTTCTAATTTGTGATTAATTAAAAGGTACAAAGATTAATTTTCTCTTTCCTTATCATCATTGATCACACCTTTCTCCCTTAGGAGAACAAGACAGATGACTTCACAAAGTGAGATGATTCCCCAAGCCTGGGATGGTGTCAGTGAAGAAATGTTTAGAAAAGAGAAAACCATTGGTTGAGAACAATTAAAAGATGCTTTGAAGGCACCTTACAGTTGAGCCTATACAACCCTGAGGCCGTTGGAACCATGGGATTGTAAGCATCCACTAAAAGTCACTGTCTTCTCCTTAGAAAACAATGTATGTTTCTACAAGATTTTGCAGATGTGTTGAGGTGTTTTTCAGATTCCTCTGGAACTCAACCCATGGATCCACACTACGAACCTGATTACAAAGACAAGTGCTGTATTTGATATGGCATTTAATGCCTGAGAAAACATCAAGAAGGTTGTCTTGGCATTTGTGAGGAGAGTAAATGGCAAGAGATTAATGCAAGGGTCATCTCAGGGGAGCATAGCAATTTGGGGATTTAAATTTTTTTGACTGTTTGAGCTTTGATGGAAAAGCTCTACCAACATGTTAGCAAGAGTCCCCCTCTGAGGAGGGGAGCTCCAGGCAGTCTGGGGAGAGCAAGGCTAGAGAGGGCAAAACCAGAGCAGTGGATATGTAACTGAACAAAGAGTGCCTTGTGGATTCCCGAGTCCTATGTGAGTTAATAAGCCACTTGGGAGGGTGGGCTTTGGGGAGAAGAGGGCTGAATGTTTTCTTAACTTGGCAGAAAAGAAGAGGGTGTAGCTGATTTCCAAGTTCTCTGGTCCTTGGAGACTTTACTTTGGAGACAGCACCGATAGTAAAATTACTTAGGAAGCAGGACCTTAAAATTTGTATTTCTTGTTGTTTTGGATCTGTGTCCCTTAGTAGAAGGAAAAGGATCCAGGGTGATGATTAGAGTCCTTCATTGGCCTCCCTCATTCACTTTGTAATCAGTAAAATTTATCCTGCATCCTTGACATGACAAACACTATGCTTTTCGTTGGTAACAGATGATTACTGCATGCCTGACATAGGCTCTGAGTTTTTGAAATAGGAATTCCAGAAAGACAGTGATACACAAAACAGTAGTGTGTGGAGGAGAAGTTCAGTGGAATCCCAGGGGAACAAATGCAGCAGTTACTTTTATTATTGCTGCAACCAAATCCCTGACAAGAATGAGTATAAGGAAGGAGAAGTTTCTTCTGTCTTAGAGTTTTAGAAGATATATTCTTTTCGGCTATGTAAGGCATCGAAGACAGTGCAAGATGATGCTGGTCACCTTGACTCTGCAGCCAGGAAGCAAGGAGTGAACAAGAAGTTGGGATAGGATGTAAAACTCCAAGGCCATCATCCGGTGTTTTCCTCTAGCAAAATTCAACTTATTAAAGGATGTATAGCTTTTCCAAATAGCATGACTATACCCAGTGTTCAAATGCATGAGTCTGGGGGGGGCATTTTAATCTTCTAACCACAGGCTTTTTTCAATCAAGTATGAGAAGATGCTTCCTGGAGAAAATGAACACTTGAAGAAAGGAATAGAGTTAAGCATCAGCAGAGGAGGAATAGAAGGGTCTAGCAAAAAGAAAGTGCCATGTGACTCACTGATATTTCAGAAAAGAAGCAAATGGGAAGGGGGTTTTGAGGGAAGGAATTAAAAGAAATGGTAGGTGCTGGACTACACAGTGTAGCTCTGTGGGTCATGCTAAGAAGCTAGAATTACTCATTGTGCATGGATAACACTGAGAGCTTTGTATGAAGAGAGGTACAAATACATTATTACTCACCCTTGTGTGTCTGCACTTGGAAGGGAGACATTGGCAGGTGTCATATTAATATGTGGCTGTCCTAATTCTCAAGACTCTAAAACTCTTGGGAAAGAAGACTTCAGAAATAGTCTTGCCCCATGTACCTGGTTAGGGGCCTCATATGTACCTGTGTCCTTGGGCTTTAGATTTTTATGTTAAGAGTGGATCAGTCATCATAGTAATACTTTTAGTCCTTCTCTATGCACAAACTCAGTACTATTTGTCTTCAGGAAGGAATAATGATGCTATTTCACTCTGGTCCTTCAGGTGAAGTGTTTGTGTTCCATCCTTAGGAGATAGGGAGGTGCAGTGATGGTGATGTCTTGAATGAAATGGGATCCATAGTCTCTGACATTTTAATACTTGGTCCCCAGTTAGTAGCACTGTTTGGGAAGGCTTGGAAGTGTAGCTCTGTTGGAGAAAGGTGTCACTGGAGGCAGGATTTGAGAGTGTAAAGACTCATACCATCTTGAGTTTGTGCTCTCTGTTGTGTGCTTACCACTCAAGATATGAGCTTTCTGTTTCCTGATTCTGCCAGTTGCTGTTATATCTTCCTGCCACAGAGGACTCTAATCCCTGTGGAACTGTAAGCCTAAATAAACTAAGTTGCCTTGGTCATGTTTCTAATCATAGCAACAGAAAGTACCTAATATAATGATAAAGCTGTGACCTGTTTGTCTCTTTGCCCTCATATGCTACTTCCCTCCTGCCTGGCCCATGGGAGGACACTCTTCTGGTAAGTGAGATAAAGAAGCAACTCAGACTCCACATGGGCCAGCCTTTTCTTGGTCTTGTCTATGCAGTGCCACCTCTTCTCTGGATCCTTCTGCTTTGTTCACACATTTGTAGCTTACACAGTACACTCTGTCTGCAGTGTGGAGGCCTGAACTTAAGAGTGTAGGTTCTGTTTATAAAACCATATTTTGGTTGTCACTCAAGATGCAGTATCAAATTCAGCTACCCACAAAGCAAGATGATATGTTAATTCCAAACTTTTAAAATTCCTGTATCAATTTTTGTTTGATCTGAATTTGAGAGAGAAGAAACAAATTTTTATTGCTTAAAATCTGATAACCCAAGTGAAATTGGTTTGCTGGGTTTCTATGATATCTTCATTCAATGTGAAACATGTATCAATTCATCTACTTTATCTTTCAACGTTAAGAGATGACAGACTGTATAGTTTTGGGAATCAGAACAGATAGGAAGGCTGTGGCACGGTTACCTTCCTCACTGACCTTAGCTACCACTTTCTATTACTTTCCTTGGGGGAAAATGAGAACAGCAGGTAGTTTAAGTTGGCCACTCTGCCATCAGTTCACATCGTTTAAAGAATTAATACAAAGATTAGAAGATGTTAAAGACTGGAACAGACAGACGAAGGGCTTTCTCTATAATTCTCAGATTCTATCCAATAGCTAGGGAGACAGTGTTTCAGTACAACATCAATGCCTGGCTCTATATTGTTTGTGTAACCTTAATTTCCCTTTCTATTATTTTCTTAATTAGTTTTCTACTTTCTACTTTCACTATTGTCTTTATATGGTTCTTAAATCATCTCGACAACCTATTCGAGTTAGAGAAATAAATAAAACCTTCCCAAAATATTTAAGTTCTTTCTAATCTGCTTGGCTATAGTGCACATCAATGTGTAGCACTGGATAGTTTAAAGACATTCATGAAGCATGGAAAAGGCCAACATAAGTGATTTTTTTTTAAGAGATCACTACTATCTCTGCCAGCTTTAGCTAATATAAGTTTTTTAGATGTCTCATTTTTAATTCATATTAAAATTGATTATATAACTTTTGAGGATAACTCCAAAACATGCTCAGAAACCAGTTTTTAGTTTTTGGAGCTGTGAGACTCAGCCTACATATTATTCTATTGTTAAACATCTCTGAGAAAAGCCTAAGCTCTTACAAATAGAGATCCGTGTTTCCCTCGAGTTTCCATGGACTTTGCACAATGTTAAATGGTCACTCCCTTTTTGAGGAAGGTTGGAGAGACAGATTTTAAGGCATGTAGCTCTGTAAATGCAGCCCAATAGAGGGGTCCTAGATGGTATTATGGTTTGCAGAGGTTCAGATCACAGAGAGTCGGGAAACTTACATTTCTTCAAAGGCATTGTCAACTCTGGAAACCATTTATTGGTGTTGATATCCTTTTAAGGATCATCTTCATCTGCTCTACTGACAATCTTGTCACTCTGTCTTCAGGAAGTGCTTAGGATTTGGCTTCTGTACTAGGTTCAAGCCATGTCTCCTCCTGAGACTCTGTTTCCTCAATATTTTATAGGGAAGTAAATTCATAGGCTGACACTGGGGTCATATAATCCATTTTACAGCTTCTCATCTCTCCTGACCTATTTTATGAGGTTTACTTCTTTGAACACCAGATTCTTAGTCTCATTTCTATAAGTGCTTCAACCCACTGAGTATAATTTCCTTATAGTCCAGAGCACACAAGGTGCATGAAATAAACATTCTATTCCTTATTTATTTCAATATTTACAGCTTTGATTCTTGCTTACTTTTTGTACACGTGTGTGTGTGTGTGTGTGTGTGTGTGTGTGTGTGTGTGTGTGTGTGTGTATGTGTATCATTTGTGTTTGCTGAGTTGGCATACTGGCAAGTCCTGAAAAAAATCTCAAAGAAAACACCACTTGGTAATGACAGGTTTGGTAGGAAAACTTTTCTTCTTTAAGGATTAAAAAGAGGAAACATGTTTCATGTTGAAAGGATGATACATGTAATTATCATCCCAGCTGTAAACAGAAATAAACCTCTGCGGTCAAGAGGAGCAGCATGACCTTGGCCTCCAAGAGACACAACCCAGTGGTACTGAATGCCTGCTCCATCGAAGGGCTGCAGCAGATGAAGACTGACTTAAGGACACAAGACCTGTTTCTCTGTTTTATTCACATTGGTAATCCAAGATCTTTGCATTGTACCTCCACAGAGAAGCAGAGCACACTGAAGGATGTACTCTGAGACCTCCCCACTTTTTACAATGCTTTATTGAGCTAGTCATGAAACCCCTGCAAGTGGGAGAGCCACTGTATGTCCCCTCCTATCTTCAGTCTCTATTAGCCCCAGCAGGCGTGTGGAGGTGCCCCCAGCCTTTTCTCCTTAACTAAGTAATATGAGGTGTTGAAAACTATCTCTGGTTTTCCATGACCATCCTGTCCATAAGACCAAATACCCTTGAGTTGTGGACTTCTATAGGCAAGGAAGTAACATGCACAGCCAGCTGCTTTTCTTTCAGCACATTAATTCAGAGTAATTACAATGACTCCATTCTGGAAATTGTATTGGATACCAGAGAACAACATGGAGTGCAGAAGCGCCTTGTATCCAGAAAGCCATTCATTCTCTCAATAGTTTCATAACTCTAGATTTACCAACTGTTTCTCACTCACTAGGTATGTTACAATTGTTTAAAAATGTAGTAGTCCCTCATATTTGAGGAATACACTTTAAGATGCCCCCAGTTGGGCTGGTGAGATGGCTCAGCGGGTAAGAGCACCCGACTGCTCTTCCGAAGGTGATAAGTTCAAATCCCAGCAACCACATGGTGGCTCACAACCATCCGTAACGAGATCTGGCTCCCTCTTCTGGAGTGTCTGAGGACAGCTACAGTGTACTTACATATAATAAAAAAAAAAAAAAAAAAAGATGCCCCCAGTTGATGCCCAAAGCTATAGACAATATCAAGACCTACATGTACCAGTGCTTTCCTACATATACGTATCTCATAAAGTTTATATGTCATATACATGCTAAAAGAAATCATAATAATGTGCTGTAATAAATGATATACATGTGTAGTCTTTTTCTTTCAAAATAACCCTTGAAACATGATCTTCCTTCTTGTGCTGACATGGAATCATTGGTCAGAGATGAGCGGAGGAAAGGTGTGTGGTGTGGGTATTGTGACATCGCATTGTATCACTACACAGCAGCTGTGTGAGTAACCACTTGAATAGTCAGTCTGATCACTAATGTGGCTGCTAAGGGAGTAATGGGTGTGTAGAATACATAGTGTGGGAATAGTGTGCAGAGGAGTCATTTGTGTCTTGGGTGGAATGGAGTGGGGTAAAATGGGATTTCGTGACCCTGCTCTGAATGATGGACAGTGTAAAACGGCAGTGTGCATGTGCATGTATATGTGTGTGTGTGCGCGTGTGCATGTATATGCATGTGTGTGCATGTGTTACTTGCATACATGTGCTTGTTTACATGAGTCTGTGCATACTTGAATGCTAGAAGAGAATGTTAGGTGTCCTTTCCTATCACTCTGCACCTTATTCCTTTGAGAGTCTTTCAATGAACCTGGAGCTAGATTGGTGACCAGTAAGCTTTTGAGATCCTCCTGTTTCCCCTCCCTAGTCCTGTGGTTACTGACTGGAGTGAAGCTATCCTTGGCTTTCATGAGTTCTGAGGATTTGAATTCATGTCTTCATGCTTGAGAAGCAAGTATTTTACCCACTGAGCCATCTCCCTAATTCCTGCAATTTTCATTTCAATTTGCATAGTGCATTTGACCAAAATAAAATTGAAAACAAAGAAACTAAATAGAAAAGGGGGGAGAGGAACAACTCTACAACAGTAAGCAAAAAAAAAAAAAAAAGACCTAAGAGTGATTAATAATAATAGTAATAATAATCATAATAATATAGTCCTCATGGTGTTTATATTTTAGTGAGGGAAGAAAAGCAATAAATAGTAAAATATATCAATTGGTTATTATGCTTTTATGTGCTAATTTTGATAGACTATACTTCCTAATTTTCCAAATACACAGTAATTGGAATGTTGTGGAGGTAGTTTGTATATATAATCAGAGTCCTTAGCTATGTGGCTTTAAAACAATTATCCCTGACAGGCTGATGGGTCCAATCAGCTGAAAGGACTTAAATGGGATGATGATGTTGGAATCATTTTCTATAGTTACTCCAAAACACATAGAGAAACCTAAAGATTCAGAGCTAGGTTCTACTCATGAGTTAATATGTGGCATTTGTCTTTCTGTGTCTAGGTTACCTCAATAAGCATAATATTTTTTGGTTCCATCCATTTACCTGCTAAATGGAAGAAAGGCTCAAAAAGTTCCATCCCTAGCTACAAGGCAGTAGGGAAAGTCAGTTTTCCTCAGGTCTGAGTTCCTGTGAATAGAGGAAACACTAATTGGATTAATAGATATATATCAATTAATATATAATACAATATATTATGTATCATTAATACACAATAATAACATATATCACTATATTTATTATATATACATATATGTAGGTTATATATATATGTACATACACACACACACACACACACACACACACACACACATATATATATATATATATATATATATATATATATATATATATGAAGAAGAAGAAGGATTTGAATTTGAGAAGGATATGTTGGAGATAAGGATCTTGGAGGACTTGCAGGGAGGGACCAATAATGTTAATATGCTCTTGTATTAAATTCTTTAAAACAGGAGTAGAAAGGGGTTGCTAAGGCATGTTGGGAGGAGAATTCATTTGTGGTCAGCAGCTTCTGGCCATTCTCAGTAGACTCGTAGTGCTCTCTGTGGGGGCCTGCACTACAGACATTCCACCTGAGGCAGCCCTACAATTCCTAATCCAACAATTCCTTACAAGCTTCACTGTTATCTTCACTGTTTATTTTTATTTTCTAGTTGAATTCTGCCTGATGTGCTATGCAGAAAAACAGTGCAAGAAGAAATTTAAGACTAGTTGTGTTATCGATATTGAGTATCAATGAAATGCATACCGGAGTCTTAGCGGTCTTAGTCAGTGCTATGGAGAGACATCAAGACCATAACTACTTTAATAAGAAAGTATTTATTTGGGGTGGGGCTGACTTGCAGTTTCAGAAGTTTAGTCCATTATTGTCATGGCAGGAAACATGGTGGCATGCAGACAGATACGGTGCTGGAGAAGTAGCTGATAATTCTGCATCTGGATTTTCAGGCAATAGAAAAAGAGAAACATTGGTCTTGACTTCAGCTTTTGAAACTCCAAAGCCCACCTCCAGTGACACACTTATTCCAACAAGACCACGCCTCCTAACCCCTCTCAAGTAGTGCAACTCCTTGATGATCAAGCATTCAAATATACGAGTCTATAGGGAGCATTCTTATTCAAACTACGCTATCACACCTGGTATCATGTATATTTATTTTATTTTTTAAAAGTGTGTGTGTGAACCTGAACACCTGAGGATAGGTATCTATAGAGGCCAGAAGATGGAGTCATATCTCTGTAGCTGGCATTATAGACATTGTGATCTACTCAGCCTGGATGCTGGGAACTGAGCCAACTCCAGAGCCCTATCAGATTTTTATTGATAAACAAAGAGAGGAACACCTGGAAGTGATGCCTTTTGAACTGGCTAAGAGAATTTACTTTGGTGGTTTAATTTCTGTAGGACTTAGTTAGATTACTTTTCCCTTTGTGCTTTTTTCTATTTCCTAATTTAGCAAGTAACCCATGTCGGTATCATATGATTATTATAGAAATAAGCCTATCAGATACACAGCACCTAAAGGTATTTCTGACATATTCTAACTGCGAGTCCATCCCTTCTGTTGTTGATACCTGCTTACTGAAACCTGAAAATGTGTGTGGTGCAACTCGGCATTGTCTCCTCACTGTGTTCATATGCACCCGCATACAGCACATCCCCAAGATATACAGATAATGACGTCTGTTCACTGAATACCCAGGTTACCAGGCCTTAAGAGATGGGAATTAAACACCCATGGGAAGAAACTGGTGGTTTGAATGTGCTTGACCTACGGGGTGGCACTATTAGGAAGTATAGCCTTTGTTGGAAGAAGTGTGTTACTGTGGGGGTGGGCTTTAAGACCCTCCTCCTAGCTGCCTAGGACCTTCTAGTGGCCTTCAGATCATGATGTAGAACTCTTAGCTCCTCCTGCACCATGCCTGCCTGGATGCTGACATGTTCCTACCTTGATGATAATGAACTGAACCTCAGAACATGTAAGCCAGCCTCAATTAAATGTTGTCCTTATAAGAGTTGCCTTGGTCATGGTGTCTCTTGCAGCAATAACAGCCCAAGCTAAGACATTAGTACAAATCAGCTCATTCTACTATCTTGTGGTATAGTGAAACTTCCCTGTCTTAAATTCTCTCTTAAGGTCTGATGAGACATATGACACTTTCAATCTTATTAACCATTTCACAGTAACCAAGCTATCAAGGAATAAATGAATGCTGTTTTATTTTTAAATTAAAGCTAAGACTCCAACTAGGATCTTCTTGAGCATGTTTTCTTTTTGTCAAAGAACTTTAGACCATTGGTGGGGAGGCAGGAGATGGGCGGAATGTCATGCTATGGGATACATCTCAACACTGTATTTTCTGGGCAAGGGAAATTACTACCTGCCATTTTGGTACACATTTGACATGGAGACAAAGCTCAGAAGAATAACACTCTACTTGTAATAGTCCACAGGCTATGTGCACTCTTTCTTTCTCTGGTTAGTAGGACAGGAAAACCTATTTCCAGGGTGGTTTGCTTTTGGGTAAGCTGGGCAGTACTCATCTCTGTAGTCCATTTGGAATGATATGAATCTCAAGCTTTTTGAGGGGTACATGATGTGGTTTTTTTCTGTAGGCATATTAAAGAGCTCTGAATCAGTAACTTATGGTTCCAGTTTAGCATTTCCATGGAGGAGAATAAAATAGCATTTCCACATTTTGAAATAAATAACAAACCTTTCACATTCATCTTATACCCTTACCAGTCAGGTGATGGGAACACAGCAATGTACAAGGATGGAAAGTTCTTGTTCTCATGGTGATCATTGGTGGGGGTCCAGGAAGAAGAAGAAGACGATGGAGGAGGAGGAGGAGGAGAAGGAAGAAAGGAAGAAACATTTGTTGAACTTTACTGTATGAATGTTCTCTGCTCAGGTAATCCTATGTAGGACAGCAAAACACAGCTTGGGGTGTGCCTATAGATGGGAGAAGCCTTAAAATGAAGCCCTAGGCATGCATAGAAACTGGGACACTGGCATCCTCTGGTGTCATTTGAAGAGGTCTACAGGAGCCACTTGAATTCCAACTAGTGACTGCTGCTCAGAGTGGGAAGATAAAAACAGGGCTGGTGAGATGGCTCAGCGGGTAAGAGCACCCGACTGCTCTTCCGAAGGTGATAAGTTCAAATCCCAGCATCCACATGGTGGCTCACAACCATCCGTAACGAGATCTGGCACCCTCTTCTGGAGTATCTGAAGACAGCTACAGTGTACTTACATATAATAAATAAAATAAATCTTTTAAAAAAATAAATAAAAACAATAATTTAGGGAACTAGAATCTAGCTAGCATATTAAGGCAGATTTATGTCTGAACAAAGTAAGGCACAAGACCTGTACTAGGTAACTACAACACTAATACTAAATGCACAGCAAGCACTTTGCAAGTCCATTGCACACAATCAATAAATACTGGCTGAGTGAGAGGGAAAAATAATAGTAAAATCTATAGCACAAGTGAAATGGTCTTCTTGCATCAGGACCACTTTGATGTCCTCTCCCAAGAACCAGAGTTTCCCCTCGGCTCTGAAGACTGTGCTCTGAAGAAGCCAGATGCTGCCTTTGTAGAGATGGTCAAAGTTCGCAGGATGGCTAGTCTTCACTGGATGACATTTGGACTGCTAATCAGCTGCCCAGGCGTCACTGTTACTTCCCTACTAGACACATCTCACTACCCGAGGGACATGGGACAGTGAGAATGGAGGTTGGGACTCTGGAAGCCATTTCTAATGCCATCTCCTCCTCTGCTTCCATGTTTGTAAAACCACCTGGGTGAGCTGGAGAATTTCTGCAGAGCATTTCTAGGGTAAATTTACTGTATCAAAGTAGTTACTATCTCCTTATCGCCAAGAAATTTTATCAGCTTTGGTAAACAAAATGATGAAATATTTATATATTTTGTATATATTTTATATGAAACATGATACATAGACTACTATACAGTTTGGTGTCTTAATTCAATAAAATAATATATATTGCCTACATAATGAATCATGTATAATCCTGTATACTCTACATATGATATCAGAATATGTTATATATTTTGGTATATCAAAAGCATACATTTGTACACAGGTTCATATACATAATTGTGTACATAAGATTAATGTTTGCCTCTGGCCCTGCAGAGAGCTATCAGGGATGATGCCCTAAGTAACAGAGTTCATGGCACAGCTCTGGAGCCAGGGCATAAAGCATGTGATTTCTAATATTACCTGTGTTGCCCCTTGCTGTGGGTAGCACTGCGTAAGTATTAAATAAAGGGATCCAGAAAGCAGGCTGAACAGAGAGCACAACACCCAACTCTGGCTAAGTCATGGAAACTAGCAGCCTCCAGAGCTCTTAACCATGTATGGAGGTGAAGGGAACACAGCCACTGCTCCATCAGGACATAGTAAGTTAATACAGATGCTGAACTAGACTTTGTACCAAACCCAGGCTACAATCTCTGTGCATAGTGGCCTCACATGGTCCCAGGAGCTATAGGTCGCCCCTGCTTTGCTGATGACAAATTCAAGGCTCAGCAAGATCAGGTTATTTATGGAAGGCACATACCCACACAGGGACTGCACTCTTCCTAACGGAGGAACTGAGTAAATAGGGCCATCTAGCTGGCAAGCGGAGGCTGCCAGTGATGCCCAGGCTCAATCCAAAGACAGACCCCTGCTGCTCTTTCTTCTCCAGGGCCTTATTTCTGCTGACAGTAAGAATGCTACTGGAATCGTATCTATCAGGCTTGTTTCTGAGCAGGACGTCTGTCCTTGCCCTTAAGTGAGCCCAGCTGCCAGAGTACACTGGTGGGATTATGTTACCAGCCAGGAGTAGCCAGCTGCCTACTGTTATCTACATGAAGGAATGCTGTTTTGCTATTTCCCCCTGACTGATACTGAAATTGAGACAGGGAAGAACTCCAAGCACAACAGATCATGCAGCGGGGAAGAGGTACCTTCATGGACTCACACTGTGAACTTGCCGAGAACACACTGAAATCATTATTCTGACAGATCGGGAATATTTTCCCCGTCCAAAGTCAGTGGCCACATGCTCTGGGCACACACCTTGGCGAGGGTGAGTTGGCTTCTTCCATAGAGAGGGCCCACAGCAGGAGTCTGAGGGACACTCCCACTGAGGAGGCAGAGCCGTTTGTCCCACAGCAGAATCGTTAGAACAGATGGAGACAAGAACTCTGGGCTGGAGCCTTTGATGACATACTCCCAAGAAGCAGCCTATACATGAGTGTTTTGACTCTGAAACCAGAGAGCACATGCTGTACCTTCACTCCAGGGTTCAGACCACCGTGGGCTCAGGGCCTGGGTAGAGTATTTTCATCATGATGAGCATATGAGGTTAAGGATTTGTCTTTTAGGCTATTTGTGTTAGGCAACCAGGACAGCAAGTCATATTGAATTATGCCTTTTGTGGTTCCCTCCCTCCTATAGAATCTACTCTGTAATGAGAGTGAGCCACTGAAGGGAAGAGGGCTGCTCTTTGTTTTTTCAATATAGTAAAGCTTTGCTTTAGAAAAATCAGAGGGCCTTAGACAAATGAACCATTCCAGAGTTCAGCCTTGTATTAGTTAGTTTTATGTCAGCTTAACACAAGCTAGAGAGAAGGGAGCCTTAATTAACAAAACATTTCCATAGGATCAGGCTGTAGGCAGCAAGCCTGTAGGGTATTTCCTCAATTCATGATTCCTGAGGGAGAGCCCAGCCCATTGTGGGTGGGGCCAGTCCTGGTCTGGTGGCAGAAAGGAAAGTGGGCTGAGTAGAGCCATGTGGAGCAAGTCAGTAAGCAGCACCCCTCCGTGACCTCTGCATCAGTTCCTGCCTCCAAGTTCTTGCTCTGTTTGAGTTCCTGTCCTGACTTCCTTCAGTAATGTACCAAAAGTGGCTGTGGAAGCCAAATAAACCCTTTCCTCCCCAACTTGTTTTTGGTGATGGTCTTTCATCACAGTAATAGAAAGCCCAAGACAAGCCTCATGCATTCTTGCTGAAAAAGGGGTTGGTTCTGCTTACACTGGGCTCAGAAGGCAGGGAGTTAATGGCCTATGGAAGAGGAGCCGTGGGAAACCTGTCTTCTCAAACAGCCAGGGAGGAGAAGTCAAGACTAGCCCACGAATGTTCCAGAGTTGGCATGACTGCTTCAAAACTGCAGTTGATGATATAATTTGGGGAAGTGATTTTAAGATGTGTCCATCCATCCATCTCCGTCTTAGAATCATAGTCAGGGAGAGAGATAAAGTTAAGGAAGACTTCTTTTGGTTTATCTGAGGCACTAACCAAATGGCTTTCGATGACAAAGAATTGTTTTCTTTGATTACACATTTGGCACTCTGCTTTTCTCATTTCCTGGATCCTTCATATTTCATTTTTTCATGGGGCCCACACATCAAACATCTCTTAGATCTTGATTCATGGTGCAGACCCCCTTGGTCTTTCTGATGAAATACTTGCCCCTAGCCTGGATCCAAGCACTCCCTAGGCTCTGGGAGCACACTTCTATATGCCCAGGCCAGGGAAGGGTCCCACAGTTTAAGGGGGACCGAAATCAGCCACACTGAGCTCCCTCATCTATCCAGCCATGGAAATGGAATCGATTCTAGCTCATTTGCTTTTCCTGACCTATCTCCTGAGGTCCCATCCTCAGGGTAGGCCCTTCTCACAGTTCTTGGCCTGGCTTGATGAGGGACATCTTCCTGTGTTTTCACCAGTCACTTTTCCATATGGCTCTATAGTGCTCATCTAATTACTAGTGCAGACTGCCTTGGACTTTCTGAGGAGGAAGTTTCTCCTAGCCTGGAGTTCAGGTCAGCCCAGGCTCTGAGAATGCTCACCTGTCTGCCCAGGCCAGGGAAGGGTCCCTCAGAACTTCTGCATTTATTGCCTTGTTCTCTAGTGTGGCCTGAAAGTATGCCATACTCCAATGCCCACTTTTGTCTGGGGCTCTTGCCCTGCCTCTCCTTAGCAGATTCCCTTGGAGCACAGCTCACACTTACTCTGAGCTCCTTGCACACCCATAGCTTTACAAGTCAGGTCTCTACTTGGACTTCTACAGCCTTCTTTAAAAAGGTTTAGCATTTGGTAATTCCATACATCTATATGATAATATTTAAGTCATATCCACCTCTATTCCTTGTCTCCAACTCTTCCAGGCACTTCCACACACATTCCCCCACCCACATTATGTCTTCCTTTTTCTCCTTCTTTCCCCTCATCTTCTTTTCTTCTTCTTTACCCACTGAGTACAATTAATGTTGCCCACATATGTATGGGTATGAGACCATCAACTTATCATGAAGTCACACCCCTGCAGAAACTGACTTTTCCTTTTCCAGAAATTCTCAAAGGACAATAGTTCCTTGGTTGGGGGGTGGAGCCTCTTCTACACATACTGAAATGTTGGTTGGCTTGATCTTGTGATCTTGTGCTAAGTAGGCTGTTACTGTAACTGCCAGGCATAATGGCTATGTCAGTGGCTTTTCCCCCCCTATATCCTGCAAAGCATCTTCTGGCACTATGAATGAAAGCAATCCAGCAAGGAGGAAGCTTCCAGATACAAGCTTGATTTCTCCATCTCTTGTGACCAAGGGTTTCTGGGACTCCCTGACCAAATGTTATACATATGACACTGAGCTTTTTGTTTGATAGCAATATATGTATGTGTGTGTGTGTGTATGTGTGTGTGTGTATAAACATATGTATATAATGGAATAGTATGCTTATAAAATTTCATTCCACATGAATTTTCAAACATTCTTGCCAAGGACCAGCCTCAAACAAGGACTTGAAGTCAAATTATTGGTCTAAGCTGACAACCTATGTTGAGACAGCTTTTGAGATGGTTTTCTCTAAGTTCTGCTCTCTTTGGAGATCTCCAGACATCTCTCTCTCTCTCTCTCTCTCTCTCTCTCTCTCTCTCTCTCTCTCTCTCTCTCTCCTGCTTGTACCAGTTTTCCAAGCATTTACTCCAAGTCTCCTTTTGATTATCCTGTCAATCAGCGTCCTGTGACCCCTGCCCCTTGATTCGTAGGAGACTCCAAGCACATATTTTCTTTTAACATTGCAGAATTCAGAGATAGATCTTCTTCCCTCTTTTAAGTACAGATGATAAACTAGCAGGGTGGAAGCTCATCCTGAAATGACCATTTCTACCACACCTAGGCCTAAACTTACTCTACCCTGGGCCAACCTTGAACTCAGGAATCTGCCTGCTTTTGTGAGGATCAACAAAAACACTTAGCTGGGTGAGATTTCTGGCAATCATCTCCCTAAATTTCTTCCTTAGTATCTTTCTGATAAGTTGGCTCACAATGTAAATGCTTTTTTTTTTTTTTTTTAGATTCATGAAGCCCCTCATGTAATTCATATTGCATCCTTACTTTTTGATAAATTATATATTTTTAAATCCATATTTTTAGAGTTCTTTTCCACAACTTTCAGGGCTGTCCTGAAGGTCCCAGAATTTACCATTTTAGCCATACTTTTACCCCTTGGACTCCTGCTGTCTCTGATTATCATGGAGTTATTAGCATTAACAGGGAGGCCATTCCTTGAACGAAGAATCTAAAAAATATGTACATTAGGATACAAACAAGTCTTATGCCCTCAGCCACCATCAACTGTCATGGAGACTCACCACTGCTGGTCCTTTCCACAGCAGGAGCCATGCCACTCTGTCCCTGACAGGCACATTCTTATTCCACCCTTCCCCCAATCCCATCTCCTTCTCACTTGCTCTACCCACTCCCATTGTTTTCTGCCCTTCATTCAAACCACCCATGACTTCTTTAAGTGATTTCTCCTCTCCCTGAGGCCCCGTTCTGGTTCCCTGGCTTCAGGTGCTGCAGCTTAAACACCCAAATCTAAACATCTAAAGCTGGAGTGGAATACATATGAGCAAAAACTTGTGGCAAGTTCTAGACTCAGGGTACCTCATTCAGTGGGTGATGAAAAGTACAAATACTTGATGGGGTTTTGTTAAGCTGCTTTGGTTCTTATCTTCAGGGAGAAATAAAACGTGTTCCCCTTCTCATCGCTTCCAGAATCTATACCAGAGAAGAACTTGGTATTTAGGAGAGCAAATAGTGATACCATACATAACTCAGTCACTGCTGCCTATCCTTCATCTGTGCTATACTGCAATATCACAGCAGGGATTATTATATCATTATTTTAAGTAGAGATAAGAGACACTTGATCAAACACAGGACTGAATTTTCTTCCCATTTTCATCTCATTAAATCTCCTTGGAAGCCATCCTCCTCCTGTCTTCTGCTAGGGGCTATCTTCTTGCTTTTTTGCTGCGGGGGGGGGGGGGGTTCCTCTCCATCTGCTGCCTGTGTATAAGGTCTCAAGTGCCATCTCACAATGCCATGTCATTTCTGGTTTCTTCACTGACATGAGCCCAAAGTTGTTTTTAAAGCCCATGTCAAAACTTCTCCTAAAGTGAAGTGTGTACTCAGCTGCTTTCATGTTATCTTAGTCTGTTCTGAGATACTTCTACCTTTTTTGAGAAGACAACACTCACATTACATTCAGGTAATTTCCCAGACAAAATGTCCTCTACTTTGATGGAGACATCCTTCACTACTATACCACTTCTGGCGTGTTTGACGCTGATCTTGAAGCTGGTGATTTTGCCGTTCGGTTGCCCAGGTAAATACCAAATCAAGTTTACTGCAGAATAGTTGAGGGCCTCCACTGTGAGGTTAACCACTTTCCCCGGAGCTGGAAGTAGGAAAGAGTTGGAGGAAAGGGGAAAGTGTTATAAAATTTAAAACGCTGCTTATGTTCTTCAGAGATTTTAAATTTCCACCTGATGTGAAATGAACTATGCAATATCTTGAATAAAATCAACTTTCTAACAAACTATGTAAAAAAAAATGACTTGGTTTAGTTTTAGATTCTAAAGGAAATAGTTGGGATGTGTGACACAAAGACTTTGGCTATTCTAGCTATTTTCATAACAAATAAAGCATCATTTGCCTACCTGAACATGGCTGACTTCAGTGTGCTATTAGGAAGGCTTGAGGAGTGTAGCTGGCAACAAAGAGTTCATTTGTGTTTGCTCTAATGAGAGAGATGTGTATGCCCTGGAGGAGCTGGTCCAAGGTCACCCATTATAAGAAATAACAGGAAACCTTACTCTTACTGGTTATATGCGAATATGAGACACCTGCATGGTAGCATTGCAGTAACCAGAAATTCCTACTTGATTGAAAAGTATTGTATTTCACATTCCTTCACCCACCAATCTTCAGAACAAGTTCCAGGACAGCCTCTGTTGTTCTCCCAACATCAGCAACACTACGGAGTACTTGGTGCCTCTAGAATGCTCAATCCCACCAAATCACTTAGTAAACATTAGGACAGTGATAAAGTGTCAGCTCTAAGGGAATTGAAAAATGGGAATGTATTAAAGTAACTCAAATAAAATATTTTAGATTGCAGCATAAAGATAGCTGTTTTACCAAGTACTTTCACCTTCCTTAGGCAGAGGCAGCTGGAATCATGTCTTCCCGGTGGCATCCCATGAGTCTTAGGGAGTGTCTCACTACTGAGTCTGCAGATTCTCTTCATGCCACGGTGTGGGAAGGGTGTCCCACTTCTGAGCTGCAGGAAGGAATGACTCACTATTGGAAATAAAGGAAATAGATTCAGAACACACTCTTAGCTTGCATTTTATTGGGAATTATTTTCATCAATTGCTGTGTCTGCATGGGAAGCTCCTGATTTAGGTGGGCTACGGCATGGATTATATGACTGGGGTGTGCACAGGACTCTCAAATGAGAGCATTAATCTTCATTATCATCAAGTCATAAAGCTGTGTTTTATTTCACTTAAGAAGTGTAGGTATTTTCTCACTTGCAGAGCACTTGACATCAGCAGTGTTTTTATCTGGTTTGTGCGACTTTGAACTGTGCTCTTACGCACACTTGGCGGATGACAGTTGACAGTGCTCTTTATTTTCACTATTTATAGAGACACTAAGACAAGATCGGGATTTTTTTCCTTTCTATTTATTGTTCATGTTATTCCCTTTGAGTGACTTATGTTCTTCAGGGGCTGCCTTTCTTACTTAAGTGCATATGTCATGTCTTGCCCTTCCTCCACAGATAATTGTTGCAGATAAAACAAGAATTGAGAAATGAAAACATTTTAATTTTGTACTAGGTTTTCCAAACAAGAAATATGCAAATTTTCCCAATCACATTTTCTTCATATAAAAGAACTTTATGTATTTAAAAAATAAACTCCTATCCATGTGTTTAGATATAATTTTCAGGTACAATAGAAGTAGTAAGTGCTTTAAAATGCATGTATTTGTGAATATAGTATATATAAAAATACCATAATAGAACACATTCCACATTCTTTTGTGCAAATTATTGAAAGCCATGATTGTGTATATTAATTTAAAGCAAATAAGACAATGTGAACCCCAAAGTGGAGAATCATGGGAAAAGGGGTCTGTTTTTTCACTTGCTCTGATTGGCTTCCTCAGGCCTGTCTAGCATCTGTGATAATGTATGCCAGTTTTCCTTAATATCTAGTCTATATCCTGCTGACTCTAGCTGTATGAAGAACTTTTACAAATACAACAAGGCAGATGTCTCCAAACTCCCCTTGCTGAATGAGAATGAAAAAGAAAGGGGCTAGTTAGTAACTCTCCCACCATAAAGTGACACAGATTACAGTCATGTGTATCTATCATTTGTTATTTTTAAAATGGCCTTACTTTTAAGTTCAGCTATAGGTTTACTAAAAAATTATACAGAAAGACAACTATGCCCATTTTCCCATGTCCCAGTGGTAACATCTTCCATGTGTGTGATACCTACAGATGCTGTAACTGATGAGCTGATCAAATGGCATTGTTAAGCAAGCCTGTAGTTTTCACTAGGGTTGACTCTGCACTGTTTTTCCTATGGTTTTCACAGACACATATTGTCTTGAGTATACCATTATAGTCTCATAGGATGTTTTTACTTGTTTTTTTTTTTTTTTCCCTTTTGGCATTCTTTCTACTCTATCCCCTTCAGTGACCTCTGAACCTGATGGGAAGGGCATATGATGTAGATGCTCCATTTACAACTGAACATTCTGAATAATTGTAAAACCAGAGGCAGTGGATAACTACCAGGAAACATTTCCTGGAGAAATTTTAGGAAGTTGTACAGCACATAGGAACTCATGGCAGTTGTGACAGCTTACACCACCTCTGTTCAAGCTCAAGCCTGACAAACTTTCAACACTGAGAGTGGACACAAGTCCCACCCCAGCTCAGGGGTTATGGGCAGTTGACAGCTGCTGGGAGAGTCAAATCCAGTTTTCTTTTCTGTTGTATTTAAGCCCCACTCCATGAAAAGAAATCTGTTCCTGGAACCATTTACAGGCCCAGAACTTATGGATAGACAGGTCACAGACTAGGAGAGAACTTGCTACTATTATTCTGCTAAGTGGTTATAGTATTAAACTGATGTCTCATGACTTAACTTTATACTCATAGGTTAATGCATCTTTCAACCTTCATTAGAGAAACTTGTTTACAGTAGATTGTGACTAATATGGAAACCATCAAGAGGCCCAAGCTAAAGGGAATTACGGAATACAGGACTCTCAGCACTGAATGAAACCTATATATGTTACTCTGTCCTTAACACCTCAACCATCATTGCAGAATTGAGGGCAGTAGGGTGTATGAGTCAGAGGCAGTGGGTACCTACAAAGAAAGAGTGTCATACTGCACATAGGACAGCTGCAATATGACCACATACAGGATGATAGTCTGTACAAGACCTGTGCAAGATCAAGCCAGACCAAACTCAAGGGTGGAGATGGGAGTCAGGTATGAAGTTCCACTGCAGACAAGAAGCAGTTGACAATTGCTAGCTACTGAGAGTGGGGGTGAGTGGGTCACATTTTCTCTAAGAGTGTAGACCCTGATTAATTGACTATGTTCCAATAGAGGAATACACATTCAAGAATATTTGGGGAGCACAAATTAGCCTTCATGGATGGGGAACAAAGTTGGGTGATTAGGGAAATGGAGTGAATTTTGGAAGAGTTGGAGGAGTGAGGGAGGGTGAATATGATCAAAATATAATCTATGAAATTTTCAAAAAATTGGGACAAAAGGTTTGTGTGGTCAAATTATTCATCCCTTCCCTCGCTTTCTCCTGGAAACCAGGGCTGCTTTTACAGCTTTGCCTCTTATAGAATGTTCTGGTGCTTGGATCATATAGTAATCAGGATTTCTGATTGACTCTTATAACTTACAAATGTGTGTATGTGTGTGTGTGTACAAATATATGTCTTTTTATGTTTGCTTTTTTTGACTGCTGAATAATATTCTATTGCACTGGGTCACTACAGTCTTCCCCCCTCCCCCCTCCCCCGCTTGTATTTTGCTGGTCAGTTATTCACATAACTAATGTGTCTTCAATGGAATAAGGACGTGTAGTCATGCATATGAAGAAGGAAAAGAGGATTTATTTTAGAAAACTGTGTCACTATCTAGTCCAAGGTTTTGTGGTAGAATTTACTATGTAACCCAGGCTAAGCTTGAACTTGTGAGTCTTCTGTATGAATCTCTTGAGCAGCGGGATTACAGGTATGTACAAAATTGCCTAGCTTTCTGGCAATACTTTTTAAACTGCATTGACAAACCCTGTGGCCTCTGTATATTGACTGGAATAAGATTATCTTCAGGTGAGATAAAAGTGTTTAAATGTGATGATAACCTGGGCTCTCACTCCCTGCCATGAGGAGAGTATTGCAAAAGGGACTGAACAATTCCTTAAGATCAAAAGCACAAGATCTCAAAGCGAGGCTGTAGGCTGTGCACAGCCCTCTGGGTCTACCCTGAAGACCGTGTGAGGCTCAGGGTCTTTGGATTCCTAAAGGATTCAATAGTTTATTTTTCACAGTTGCATGCAGCATGATCTCAGAGCATTCACTAACATTATCCTGTATGGAGAGGAAAATAATAATAAACAAGGCCAAGACCAGTCTAGACAGCACTCCTACCAGGATCTCTGTAAACAGATTTTTAATAAACTCTATTAGTTCTTAATATGACTCGGCTAGCCCCCCAACAATTGAGGCCGAGTCCTATGGATTTTCAGTCCAATTACTGGGTGAATTTCCCCTAGTCTATTTTTCTATATGCTGAACTTTAATCTCCAGCTGCGCTGCAAGTACGTGCTGTTTAAATCTTGGGTTTTTTTTCAGCTCTGACAGCCTTTCCTCAGGGTTCACTTCTCCTGCCATGTACTTATTGTCCATCAGGCTTCATGGTGGTCTGGTCTCGTTCTCTCTCCTTCTTCTTCCTCCTTTCTCCTGTTCTCTACCTGAAACCCCCTGCCTGGTACTTGAAAACCCACCTACTTCGATTCTCTACAACATCCAGCTGTAACCACTATTTAATCAATAGCTTTAAATTTGGGAGCAAGGTTTACAAGACAAAGACTGGTGTATGTGGGAATTCACTTGTCTGGAGGTAATCAGATCTTAGGGGTAGTTTTTAGCATTTGAATACATAGAGGTAGACCAACCCCCAACAGATCACTAACAGTGAGCACTTTGTAAAGAAGTACCAACCATACAGAAGAAGCCCCTGGGATGGCACAGATTTGAAAGCTGCAGAAGTAACCACCACTTTCATGGTTGAGGAAACAAAAAGGATGGGAATGGCATAGGATCAGAAAAGTTGACAGATATTCCTGACCCAGGCAGGACGCTGCCTGGCTGGGACAGGGCCTTAGGACCTTTGGGTCTGTGGCCCAGCGAAAACACTCGGCATCAGGGAGGGAGCTACGGCTAGTCTGGGAAAGAAGAATCTGGAAAATAGAGCTAAGTACCACTACTAGGATAAAGCTGAGGGAGAGGAACAGTCTGAAAGCAGGAAGGAGCCAGTCTGTCTTCCTTCTTTGGCAGTCTCCTTCTGGTCCCTCATGGACAGAGCCTATGAAGCCCTGACTGGCAACATAGAAATGTGGTTTTATAAAGGTCCATTCCCAATCTAAAGTACTGGAGTATTGAAATGACTAGCGGGGGCAAAGAGCAAGCCTGCCATTGGCTCAAGTCTCCTGTCCTGAACATCTGCTCATTGTAACCAAAAGATTCAAAGGAAGGTCTGGGACAGGCAAAGAGAAGACTCAGTCTGTTAAATACTACATTTCTTCCTTTGTAATAGTTGTCAGCTGATGAAATCAACTCTTCAGTCACCTCAGATGACCCGTGGAGGGTCTCAAGTTTCCTCCAGACGTGTACTCAAGATACTAGGAAGCAACAAGTTTGAGGTCTCAGGATACCCAAAGGGTCCTACAATATATATTTCAACTTCTAGTTCATCCATATCACGAAATAGCCTCAGTGCTCACCAACATTCATCTTTTTCCAGACAACCCCTTCCTCCCCCAATTGCTTTGTTCTTTCAGTTTTGAGGTTATAACTACTTCATTTCCCCCTTGTCTTTCCTCCCTTGGAACCCTCCTTTCTCTCTTTCAAATTTATGGTCTCTTTTAAAAACAGTTTTTTAAACATGCCAATATATCTACCTGCCCACTTACTTATTCCTAAATCCCTGCTCAGCCTGTGTAATATCACTCGGGTGCATGTCTTCAGGGCTGACTGGTATTGGACAGCCATGAGTGTGCCCCTTCCTGGCAGAAGACCACGGCTCCCTCTCTTCACTTCCTTAGTTGTCTTTAGTTCCTCCTGTAGGGTTGAGTTCTTGTGGTCCTTCCCCTGACAACTCTGCCATGTTTATTAGTATCAACTTCATTCAGCTCAGGTTTAGGCACTCATGTTGGTGAGACGTGATGGTTTAGTTTCTGGTATTGTAAGGAGACCCAGTCTCACAGCAAGCTCCCTGCTCCTTGGCGCTTACAGTCTTTCTGTCCCTTCTTCCATGTGCTCCCTGAGCCTTAGATGCAGGAGTGTTTTGTAGGTATGTCCACTGGGACTGGGCTCTGCAACTCTGTATTTTTAAGAGGACGACTGTCCCTCAATAGAAAGGCCCAGTCTTCAGTCTAAGATATATAAGTAGATGTCTTCCCCTCCTATAACCTCCAAACAAATCTTCCCCGATACACAATTTACACATCTCCTGATTTCCTGCCCTGAATCCCTCTTCCTTCCTTTCCACATATTTGCTTGTGTTGATTCTCCTTACTCTCCCTGTGGGAGTCAAGTCTGCTTGGGAAAGTGTAAATCCTGCAGGGAAAAGGCCTAGGATTGCACTCCAGTTCTGATGGTTATTTGCTTCATGGTATTTGACAAGCTATGTTTACTTCTAAAACTAGAAACAAAAAACAGCTAGGAGACATGCATTTTGTAAGAAATACAAGAGAGAATATATATGCTGTACCTGATAGATACTGAGGTTCAGAGTGTCCATCCCTCCCTTTGGTATACAAAGGACCTCTTCAGTTCCACTTTGAAAATTCATCTTTCTACTTACCACATGTCTATTAGGAGGCTCAGAGATAAGCATTTATTCACCTTACACCCAGACTGATATCTTTCCCCACTTAACTGAATTGTATATTTTAATCTGATCATTTTTCCCCCGAACTCCTTTTCTGTCTTAATTATTTCGAAAATGGAAAAGTTCAAATTCCAGGCTGCAGTGGTCAGAACCACTAAACCTGCATGCTCTGATTAACATGGGGGAAGTTTGTAGCACTTGGGAAGAAAGGCCAGGCTTGACTTAAAAGACTCTGGCTGGCACCAAGGGCACATGGGAGGTTCCAGTCCCAAACTGCCATCTGCTTCAGCTTCCTGCCAGAACCAGGTTTCAGATGCCGTCCACCATGATGTACAGACTGGCCTTAGAGCTGGAGAAGGAACACAGTGGCTCAAGGTGGTGTAAATAAAATGTTCGGAGTCTTTAATGTTCTGACATCTTCCAGGCACTTGGAACCTTTAACTGGAAATCGTAGTGAAGCCAGCCAGCCTGGAAGTGAATTACCTGCTGGAGGAAGCCACACTGAAGGATCTACAAGCTGTTTGCTCTCTTTTTCCCTGAGTGCTGGCCAGCTGGGATTTGCTGCACCCTTAACCAGGTTCTCCTTGGCATTGTTGAATTTCAATCAGCTTTTAACACCTGAAGCCACCAGTGTCATTTCCCCTGAGGAGGTGTTGGGAGTCTTTCATCTGTCAGGGCTCATAGGAGAGCCCAATGTGTTCCCCTTTCCTTAAGCCTCTCAGGGATGGTAGAAGGAAGGGCAGCTTAGGAACCAAGTGAAGAGCTCCTGCCCTGTGGTTTTGAGTCCCACATGCCATCCCAATGTTTTAGGGAGTGACCACTCTCAAGAGTTTCAGCATGGAGCCTCTTGCTGCTGGGGAAGGGAAGGAAGGGTATTAGGACAGGCACCCATGGCGTTGCGCACAACTTTCCAAGAAGAATTTTCTTGATTTAAATGAAGGACTGGGATTGCAGTTCAGCAAATCGGCATTCCATAGATATCATGCCCCTCCTCACAAGCTTTGCTCTTCCTTCCCTGGCATTCCCTCACGACAGCAAGATGGCTGCTGCTTCAGGGCCAAGGTCCATGTTCTTGTTTACTACATCTGCAACAGAAGCCAAGTGCAGACTTCTCTAACAGCATGCATGCTAAGGAAATTAATGGGACTCACTCACGGAGTCATGAAAGGTGGCATGACAGGAACTTCTTTCTCAGATTTGGGGTCTGAGAATATTTACTTATTACCTATGTCCTTCCATCACATGCGCCATTCATGGAACATCTGCTATGTTTCAATCCAAACCCTAGAACGTTTTTAGTCATTCTTCATAAATGACATCATTATTTTCTCATTTCACAGATGAGAAAACAAACATTTAAAGCAGTGTTCTAGCTTTCTGTTTAATTATGCATCTAGGTTCATTAATAGACTATGTAATCAATTTGGTTGGACATAGCTGCAATTTACAAATATGTAAATAGACTGTAACCAATGAACAGTGCTTGGAGCCATACAGGAGTAAGCACCATCTCATCTCATGTTTTCAGTTTACATGAGTATATGTGCATGGGATATTAGCATGTGCACTCCGTGAAATATATTCTTATCATAATTGTTTGCAAAGCATTTGAAAACTTCAAGGTCTTGAAATTGTAATTTGACTCAGTACTGTTTGAAAGCACACTTGGCCTCTCAATCCCCGTGAGGCAAGGCTGAGTTAAAAATGGAGGACACGAGCTCTGGGGGTTCTGGTTAGTTCATATTGTTGTTCCCCCCAGAGCTCGTGTCTCTAGCTGCATATGTAGCAGAAGATGGCCTAGTTGACCATCATCGGGAAGAGAGGCCCCTTGGTATTGCAAACTTTATATGCCCCAATACAGAGGAATGCCAGGGCCAAGAAGTGGGAGTGGGCGGGTAGGGGAGCAGGGTGGGGGGAGGGTATAGGAAACTTTCATGATAGCATTTGAAATGTAAATTAAGAAAATATCTAATAAAAATATAAAGAAAAAAATGGAGGACACTGGGTGGCTGGGTGTAGAGATGGAGGAACCATTGAAGATAAGATAGAAAATGGTGAGTGGCATGACCTTTGACCTTTCCTCACGGGGCTTAGGTCACAGAGCTTCAGCAGGTAACTGGGCAGCAGAGATCTCAGATAGCCCCTCCAATCACTTTCTTGTCACTTGCCACCCATAAAGCTAATGACTACGCTTTGTCTTTCTTTTTGTTTTCTTGTTTGAGCAACAAAAATGCATTCAATAAATGTCACTTCCATAGAGATTTATAGGGACAAAGGGAACCAACACCCAAATTCTGCTTTGTTCAAATGAACAGAAGATGCTAGAGGCAAGGAGATATACCACATTCACAGAGAGAATTACAGTGACTGTAGCACAGGTTCACAGGCCAGCTGAGCACTGATTTCTTTCTTTTTTTTCTTCTTTTCTTTTTTTTTATTAGATATTTTCTTCATTTACATTTCAAGTGTTATCCCATAAGTCCCCTATACCCTCCCCCTACCCTGCTCCCCTACCCACCCACTCCTACTACTTGGCCCTGGCATTCCCCTGTACTGGGGCATATAAACATTGCTAGACCAAGGGCCTTTCTTCCCCAATAATGGCCAACTAGGCCATCTTCTAATACATATGCAGCTAGAGACATGAGCTCTGGGGGTTCTGATTAGTTCATAGTACTCAAGAGCTGTAGGGGTCTGAAACCCTATAGATGGATCAGCACTGATTTCTTGTATAGCATGACCATGGACCTCTCAGCAGGGGGATGCCAGGCTCTGAGGAAAGGGCCTTTGCCTGACAGCCTGAGAAAAAATCTGTTCACCTTGCCAGCCTCTTCCCTGGAGGACTTGGCTGGAAGGACAAGGACATAAAAATGGAAAGGACTTGAACCAGGCGGCCACTTAGCTTATATTATATGGATAAGATGAAGCGTTCCCCAAGAAATATTTATAAGCCATGTGAGATCATTTGAGACCATTTTCCAGGGAAGAATGCATTATGCAGGCTCTCTGTTCTACAGTATCTGCTGGAGGTTGAACCACAGTTTATCGCAGGTCTAGAGGTTTATAGTTCATTTAGCTGGGAAGCAGTTTAATGCTGGCAAAGTTTGGTGTTTGAGTTCCTGAAAGTTACTAAGCATTCTCTCTTTCCCAGGAACAGTAAACTAGGACTCTGAACAACTATGCGCAAGAAACCCCCCCCCCCCACACACACACACCAATTTTTATGGAATAATTGTTGTCTCAGGAATGTAAGCTTTCTCTCTTGCCTTACTTAAATGTGTTCCCCATGCAAAGAAAGTCTTATCTATAGTAGAGATTTCCTCTCTTCATGATAAGATAGGATAGCCAAACAATGCAACTGTTTATATACTGACATTGTAATATTTGAGAGTTTTTTTCTATACATAGTCAACCTGAGTTAGGGTTTCTGTTGCTGTGCTCCAAGCAATTTAGAGGAGAATGGGTTCATTTCAGTTTGTAGACTGTAGTCCATCATCCAGGGTAGTCAGAGCAAGAACTGGGGACAGGAGCTGATGCAGAGGTCATGGAGGAATGCTGGCTACTGGCTTACTCTTCATGGCTTGGGCAGCCTAATTTTTTGTAGTACCCAGAACCACCTGCCCAGGTCTTACACCACCCACAATAGACTTGGCCTTCCTACATTAGTTATTAAATAAGAAAATGACCAGCAGGCATGCCTACAGTCCAGTCTGGTGGAAACATTTTCACAAATGATTCTGGCTTGTATGGAGTTGACAAAACTTACCAGGACACATGCAATTGTCTATAGATCATGAAATCATTGCCATTCTGTTACTTCTGAATCCTGAAAGAATCTGATTCTTTACTGCACATGCCAGTGTCTCTTGTAGGTGATCTTCACATCCATGACCCCCAGTACAGACAGCCCATTTCCCTTCTACCCTTTCACTCAACAGGAAACTCTGCCATAGCTCCTTCTACACAACTCATTGAGATTTCCTCTGGATTCCACACCTTTGCTCAGCAATATTTTAATGGAAATGCAGTTAAAGCAACTGGCCCCAAATCTCCAACCTCCAATATGTGTATCCACCTATCTAGCTTCCCTGCACATGGCCTTGGAGGACAGAATCCCAGAGTAAATCCTGCTTGATCATGAGGCACAGTCTTTGTTAGGTTTGGGTTCATTTGGCATGTAGTTTGTTCAGGATTTTTCCATTTCTGTTTTTGGAAGAGACCAACCTATGATTTTTTTTCCTCATAATTCCTTTGACACATGCCGGGCAGCATTGTATATTGTAATTTCATAAACAAGATGAGGAACACTCATCCTTTTTCAATTCCCGGGAAGAATTTGTTATTAAGGGACTCTTCCAATAATTAATAAAAAAATCTATGTGTATGTATGTTTTTGTCTATATGTAAGTGTGTGTACTACACGTACGCAGACCAGAGGGCATCAGATCACCTGGAATTACAGTTGGTTGTGAGCCACCAAGTGGATGCTGAAAATCAAACTCAGGTCCTTAGAAGAGCAGCTGTGGCTATGAGCAGTCTCTCTAAACCCAGAAAAAAAATTAAACTTATTGCAGTAATTGCTGGTAAAATTACTTGATATATTATCTAAAAGTGCAACAGCTGATGTAGCTCTTAGTGGATTATTTTCATTGAAACAATGTTAATATTTTTTTTCTAGAACAAAAATTACTTCAACTACATTTTCAAACATGCTGTTCAATGTTTATTACCAATAATTTTCTTTTGACTATAGACAGTGTTTGGTTTTGTCAACACTGTTGCTCCTTATAGAGGACGTCATTGTCTTCTCTCTTCAGTGGTTTAGTTTCAGCAGAGTTTCCATCTTGCAAACTTTTGCAAGCTCCTTCTCTTTTATATGTCATTTTCTATCCATTAATTTTTACTATTGTTTTCTTTAACGTGTGTAATTTCCAAATTATGTTTTCTCCCTTCCTCCAATGCATTCATTTAAGGGATAATTTTTTTTACTAGTGTTGCTTTAGCTCTACTTAACCTTTTTTAAAGTGCAACATTTAATATCATTTAGTTTTACACTTTCTAGTTGTATTAAATATATTTGAACTCAGTGTGCTTAATGCCTCTTAATGCCTACTTACTCAACATTTAATTTTTCTGTTTTTCTTTTTCGAGACAGGGTTTCTCTGTATAGCCCTGGCTGTCCTGGAACTCACTTTGTAGACCAGGCTGGCTGGCCTCGAACTCAGAAATCCACCTGCCTCTGCCTCCCAAGTGCTGGGATTAAAGGTGTGCGCCACCACACCCGGCTTGTTTTTCTTTCTTTCTTTTTTTTTTTTAATAATACAACTTATTTTAAAATATACAACTCAGTATTGTCATTTTTTAAGTCATCAAAATAATCTGTAATAGTTAAATGCCTCTTACATATACATGATATCTTCTGAAGCTAAAAGTAATATGCATTCAACCAGTTTTAAAAATCTATTTGGAATATTAAACATGATAGAAGTAGAAGAAAATCTCTTATGAAGTCCTCTATGAAAGGATATTGTGACAAGTTCCTGATTAGACAGAAACTGTTCCATCTCCAAGGGAATATATACAGCATAACTGTGGCTTCATAGAATGAATTGGGTAGTGTTCCTTCTGGTTCTATATTGTAGAATAATTTGAAGAGTATAGGTATTAGGTTTCTTTGAAGGTCTAATAGAATTCTGCACTAAACCCATCTATTCCTGGGTTTTTTTTTTTTTTGGTTGGGAGATTTGGGAGCGGGCGCAGCCGCATGGGCCAAAGATGGCGCCTGACTTTATGCCAAACCCCGTGACCTCCCTTGTTTATCCCAGTCTCAGTCATGCGCAGTAAAAGCAGTGCACGTAACTTGTTGGAGAGATTAGCACAACATCTCACGATACCATTCTATCAGCCAATACTGCATGCTGCCTTGGATGTGTGTGTTTATGATTGGGTGGTGTGAGGTGGCATGAGAGTGGGAGTATAAATTGAGGGCAGCCCCAGATGAGGTGGGCCAGAGACCAGCATAGCAGAGAGAGACCAGATGAGGAGACTGGACCAGTGTTAGAGAATGTCAGCGTAGGAGAGCGCCAGTTAGGCCAGAGAGCAGCAGATGAGGAGAGCAGTACCAGAGTTAGCCAGCCAGCATAGGAGAGAACAGAGTGAGTGAGTGAACGACTGCAGCTGTGTGAAACCTGAGAGAGAGAGAGAGAGAGAGAGAGAGAGAGAGAGAGAGAGAGAGAGAGAATAAAGATTTGCTGAAGAAGGCATGCAGTACTGAACCCGCCCTGCCGCTCCCCCTTGTCGTTTATTCCCACGTCTCTGCTGGACGGAGATGTGGGAGCCATGCAGGCGCACGCCAGGGAGACTTTTCATGACTGCTTCTATTTCTTTAGGGGTTATGGGACTGTTTGGACAGTTTATCTGATCCTGATTTAACTTTGGTATTTGATATCTGTCTAGAAACTGTTTTTCTACTATATTCCTCATAAGTTGTTCACATCTTTTAGTGCTTATGCTTCTGTTCTATTCATCCTTCTTACGCATGGCATTTTTTTTTGTTTGAGAGCTTTATTATTAGAGAGTGTCTTCATTTACATTTAAAGTGTTACCTAAAAGTCCCCTATACCCTCCCCCCACCCTGCTCCCCTACCCTCCCTCTCCTGCTACTTGGCCCTGGCATTCCCCTGTACTGGGGCCTATAAACATTGCTAGACCAAGGGCCTTTCTTCCCTAATAACTGGTTATTGACGGTGAATATCAACACAACTGGATTTTATGTGATGACCAATACTGTGCAATTTTTCTGCAGTCACAACTTACTCATAGGACTTAACCTGTTTTCTGTGCCATAGCAACATGCCACAGAAATGTAGATTCAATCACTCCTATCTCAAGAGTCTCAAAAGTCCAAATTGAAGACACTGCAGATTCATGACTGTGCATGAGTGCTTCCTAGCTGAAGGTGACTTGTGCTGTGCCACCTCCTCCAAGACCCACTTCTAGTGTCTTAACATTGGAGGGTGACATTCCAGCAGAGACTTGGGAATTAAGATTTTATACTTTCTACATTGAATATGGTAGCATCTGAAAATAGGACTGGTCCTTTTTTGTCTCTCCCTAAGCCTTATTTCATAATGGCTGTTCTTAAGACTTATGGTCCAGTACAATGGCAGTAAAGGTGATTAAATGAACCTCTCCTTTCCCCCGAGTGTAATGGGAAACCTTCTGAGGGTTTTCTAGTGCTTAGTGTTCGCTCTAATTTCCTTTCAAAGTGTGTGGATAGTGGACTGTGGCTCTGTGAGCCTGCAGAGGGTGTGGGACCCAGCATGACCTTCTAGGCTGCCTCAAACATGCATGTGATTTTGGTGGGGGCAATTGTGCCTGTATGCATTTAGAAAAAGCTTGCAGGTTTGTCAAAAGCGACAAGAAAAAATTAGAACCTAAAACCTCATCTTGATATCAAATCATAAAAGTTCTGCTGTGCACTGAAGCCCACCATGTGCAGGCAACACACTGATTTGGATGACTTTTAAAGCCACTTGTTCTTCTGCCTTCTCTAATATATCATGTCTTCCTGAGCTAAGAGAAGACAGGTATTCATCTATGAATTTCTTGGAAAAAGACAAAGAATGAAGAAAACAAATTTTTCTATAATAGGTCTATTATTGTCCAAATAGCATATTTTCATCTTCCCTCAAACAAAATATAGACTAACAGAAAGAAAGAAAACCCATCCATCAATCTTTTCCACAGAGGAAACTCCCTGTTAAACTTGGCACCCCATGTCCATGTATATATAGTATGAGTATGTGTCATAAGTCATGATCTGATTTTATCAGCCCCATGCAGTGAAATACCCCAAACTCTACTGGTCATAAAAGCATCTAGACAGATGACTACTAAGCAAACATGAGTCTGGTTAAAGTGTCTGGTGTAGGGATCTGCGTTTCTAATTCTTTAGAAGATACACCCAATCCTTGGATGCTCCTTCAATAATTTCTATTGTAACTCATTTATTATCAAGTTAAAATTAAGTGCTGGCAGAGCAGTATAAGCCTATAATCCCAGGACTGGGGATGCAGAGACAGGAGAATCACTAGTTTGAGTCCAGTCTGGGCTAGATAGCAAGACCTTACCTTAAAAATAGATTAAAAAAAAAACCAAACAACCAAACAAAAACAGGCAAAAAAGCAGGCAAGCAAGCAAGCAAATAAATAAATAAACAAATAAATAAAACTTATTAAGAACTCCAAGAGAAACGTAGGGAACTAGAGATAAATCCTGTATTAAGATTTGGGGGGGGTGGTTTAAGAGAGTGGAGTAAGAGAAGAGAGAAAATTAGAACAAACTGTAATGATATATTAGCTCTGAAAACTAGAGCTTTGTAGACTCGCATAAAGATTGATTTTAAACTTTTTTTCCCTAGCAATGGACAAAGCCATAAACCAGAGAAAACAGTTTCTGCCTTTTGATTACCCAAAGAACCTGGAAGTATGAAGAAAAATCTCCTCACAACTGGGAGTCTAATAAATGGTCCCTTTTCTTCACCAACTGACACTGGACAGCATTAGTAAATAAAGAAAAGAGAACTTCAAAGACCTAGAATACATTCTTTCTTTCATGGAATTTCAAGGAAATTCACTTTACTTTGTATTTTGCCACCCCAGTTTCTCAAAAGACTCCCTCAGATTTTGGGGGTTTGTTTTTTATTCTTTTATTGTTTTTTACGCCAATTATCTCTCACAAATGCATGATGAGCCACAGCTGTGGCCTTGGCTGGCCTTGACTTGAAGCATTTTGTTGACTACCGAGGTAGAGACAGGCCAACCTATCAGACTGAGTTGGCTCTCAGCAAAGGCTCTGTCCAAGAATCCAGGCTCCTCCGTGACTACAGAAAGCAAGCAAAGAATGTTTCTTGAGAAGGATTTTATGTTGAGCTGTTCATCATTTATGCTGGTGTTGAGAACATGACATTACAACAAACTGGACCAACAGCAATTTTACTGGTGTTCCTTAGTAGTTCCAATGCTTCTTAATGAAGACTGGAAATCAGGCAGCAGTGTTAACAGACTTGAGAACACTGAGAGACTTTTCAGGCTCATGGACTTAGTATTGACACACAGATGCATACTGCGTCTGCTTTTATGTTTTGTCAGGAGAGGAGTTTGAGAACCCTGTCTTAGTTTGATTTCCATACCTAAAGAAAGCCTCCATTCTCACTAGACTCCTTATAGAGTTTTTAGTGAAGATGAAATAAGAAAACTTGTCTAGGCAGCTGGAAGACAGCCAGCCAAGCGCCCACTGTGGTGGCACTACAATGGGAGAGTGGATGTGTGACGGAGAGTTGGGAAAGAGCAGAGTAAGTGATGGAGAAACGGGAGAGAAAGCAAAAGAGTTCATATACTGTGGAGAGTGGTTGGAGGGGGGACTGGAGACTTGATAGAAGTAGGGAGCAGGCAGATATGAGGAGCCTGTGACCACCTGAGGCCATAGTGATATCCTGGCCCCTGGGGCTGCTGCCAAGGGCTTTGTCTTGGTCTGTGTCAATGTCTGTGGTCTGAGGTACCACCAAAGGCCATGTGGATATCCATGGTCTGGGCTGTCCCCGGAGACCATGTGGATTTCTGAGGATAATGCTGCCTCAGGAGACAAGCTGATATGAGTGGCCTGTGTTCCCACCTGAGGTCGAAGTAACAGTTGGGTCCATTCTGCTACCATGGCTCATGCCTGGGTTTGTGGTCCTATCACAGCTGGGGTATGTGTTGATGTCCAAGGTCCAGATTATCACCAAGAGCCATATGCATGTCCTTGGTCTTGGCTGGTACCAGAGCCCATGTTGAAGTACCAGTGCTGTGCTGAGCTGACCCTGCCCCTCACTCACTGTCTCTCTTGTGAGGATAGGCTCTGTACCTTACCTGGATAGCAGAGTAAAGCTGACCATTGTGGTGGGGACCACCGGTGAGCCAGCCCAAGGGCAAAAGAGTTTGTTCCCACCATTTGTCTAAGGAGTGGGTGGTATAGGTGAGGAAGAGATGCCCTCTCTACTCTTCTTCCCTTGCTACCTGCCTCATATGAGTTGGCTGAACCCTGAGAGTACAAGAGTGGGAGAGCTGGCCCTGCCCCTTTCCTGCTGCAGCATTGGGTGAGCTAGCCAGGGCAGTGCTGGAGAGCTTGCCCTAGTCAAGTGGGTGTGGGAGAGCCTACAGACTGACCAATTCAGCTACCACCCAGGACCAGGTCCAGGGTTTTGAGTTCACCCACCACAACATCCACCCCATCTGTGAACTTCTTGAGCCTGTGAACTGGTTGGTCCTATGGACCCAAAGCTACAGGGTTTCCATGACACAGGAGCAACAACAGGATGTCAGAAAGAGAGTCCTGATGAGGATCCAGTATTGATAGTGTAGCAGAAATCAGAGGCCTCAAAACAAACCAATAACTTGTTGCAATAATCGTTTGCCAGCAAAGCTGTGTGAACGACAGGGTAGACTGTGTGATGTATGGACACCAGGGTAGACTGTGTGATGTACTACATCTTCCATGACAATATTTGGGGTGGGGGGAGGAGCAGGGAAGGATGAAAGGGCAGGTGTTGGGTAAGAAGGGCTGAGAAGATGGTGATTGTGGTGCATGATATGAAACTCACAAAGAATAAAAAAAAGCTCAAAAAGTTTACATAACTAACTGAGCACACAAACAAGTGTGCCATAACTACTACTTAAATTGAAATTTTGTTTTGAAAAAATAAAACAACAGTAAATCAACAACAATTAAAAAAACACGTTAAAAGAAAAGAAAAAGGAATAAGAGAATGTGAACCTTCCACACCATTGCTTCCTGCCCCACCCCATCCCCATTCAGAAACATTTTCTAAGACGTCAGGAAGGCAGGAATATGACCTTGGATCCACAGCGACTGTGTCCACCCATGGCTGTGATGATGGCTTAGCTCAATCACCCCAGACTCAGGATGTCCCCAGCTCACCGTCAGCAGCAGGTAACTGAAGAGAACTCCCCTGACTTTGGACTAGCTTGGTTGTTACATTGCTACAATAGTCTGAAGAGTTAAAGCAGACCTGGTTCATTCTCTCTCTCTCTCTCTCTCTCTCTCTCTCTCTCTCTCTTGATTTATAAATTCCCAAAATGCCATCATTAGATGATAAAACTGAAGTGTTTGTTTGAACTGCCTTGACGGGATTGTATGTGAACTTAGGGACCCAGGATGACACCGCTCAGCATGGCCATTGTCACTTGGACATCAACAACAAAAGCATCCCAAGACAGTCTGTCTTATCCTATGTCTCAGAGGCCTTGACAGGCAGCAAATATCAGTTCTTCACGGTAGTAAGTACCTGGACACGGACGCTCTCCAGGTCAGACCTTCACAGAATGGAAAGAGGCAAGTTGAACTTACTGTATCACTGCTGCCTGTCAGATGGGTGTGTCCAGAGTGAAGGTGATCAGATTAGACACAAACTCCCCAGGGTTGAGCTGCAAATGCCAAGAGGGTTTGCCTCTCCTGCCAGTAGCTGGAGAGAATGAAGAGAAAACAGCTTATAAATTCTTTATGATTCCGGAGCCAAGGCAACGTACAGACTAAATTTTCAAACCACACTGTTTTAAAAGTTCCAGGGGACATGAAAGTAAATAGCTTCAAAGATAGGGGGATCGTTATTTCTTTCTCCTCCTGAAAACTTTACACAGATTGAACTGATCCCTAGTAAATTCTTCTTGGAATTACAAGACACAGGAGACAACTGTGCACCAGGATGCTGGAGTCTGACTTGTGTGCTCCCCACACATGCCCACCCCACTGTTCCATTTTACTATTTTTTTTTCTGAGAAAACATTTGGAAATAAGACTTTGAAAAGGGTTTCCTTTCCCTTCACAGATCAGCAGAAGTTCTTGCATATGTGAGCCCTCAGCTCTGGAATATCCCTGGAGAGAGAGTGTGGACTGTTGAAGGCAGGTACACCATGAGCCATCTCTCCTGAAAAGGGTCTGAGAGCAGCATAGATATGTTCAAATGGGCTGTACTGGGGAAGCTAAGCATGGTTGAAAGGATAAGTGAGATGACCTAACAACTTTCCTGCACGTAAAATATCTGATTGGATATTTGCAAATGGATGCATTTTCATTTTCTGTTTGCATTTGAGGCAGAGCTTTATGTTATATTCTAGGTTGGCCTGGAACCCACTGTGAAGTCTGAAGCGGCTTCAGAAATTACAACAGTCTTCCACTTTGAGCTTCCTGGGTGCTAGGATTATAGGTGTGAACAGAAAACCCCAACAGGTCTAAGTGCCAAGGACAACTGATCACTGGGGTGTAAAGACAATGAAATCATGCATGGATCTATTTATGAACTCGGAGAGGGGTGCTGTGTCAAATGCTGTTCCCCTCCCCCGGCAGGGACCTTGAGGACTGGAGCCTTTCCCAATTGGTGGAAGGTTTACAATCCTGTAAGTTGTGGGACAGTTGGGATTTCAAACTACCAGACTCCTTTTTGACTAATGTTTTTTGTTTTTTGTTTTTGTTTTTGTTTTTTTCAGATTTGGAGACTATTCACACTGTATTGAGAGGGTGTGACGGTGTCAGTGAAGGGCACAAGGGCAGGGGCAGCGTGTGATGAAACTACACTCTGTAGAGTGCAGAGGCCATGGAAGAAAAATGGGTGTAAACATCTTAAATTATTTTTAGTTCTTCAATTTTCAAAATAGGATAAAAGAACGGACATCTCTCTCTTGATGCTTTCTTGTTTAGAAGATACAATACCACAGCAAGCAGAACGTGTGTTGCCTGTGAGTTAACGCACTGGTTTCCATTACTCGGGAATGGTTCACTTGAATCTCATACACCCATAGCATGTGCCAATCTCTTGGACTGTATTAGGGCCAGACACAAAGCATGATGCTCATACGGGGAGGGCAGCAGGCAATGCTTTTCACCTTGACTGTCTGTTGTGGTCCTGTTGTCTCAGATGTTTGATGCTATCTTACTCATAAGGAATCATTAGATATTTTAGTCTCTCTCTCTCTCTCTCTCTCTCTCTCTCTCTCTCTCTCTCTCTCTCTCTCTCCCTTTATTTACTAGAAGTTTCCCAGTCTCACCTCTAAAATAGCAGATAGTGTCAGACTTCCTTAAAAGAGAAGGGAGGCTTGTGTTTCTCCTTGCCCATGCCTTACCAAGGATCAGATGCAGACAGGAAGATTCTGAGTTTGTGGATACAGCTTAAGTCATACATTACATTGACTCTCGCAGTGTGTGGCAAGGAGCCTGTCCAACACAGTCAATGCTTCGAGTTTTGAAGCCTGCTGCACATAAAATATTTTATAGCTGAATTTTATTACATTCAAACTTCACAGAGACATTTATGAACCTTATTGCTTTCTGATATGAAATAAAGCCTAGAAAGACATTTCTGATTTTATAGAACTGGAGCCTTTATTTTATCATTGTACAGAACATTAAAAAAGCTGTTGGGTGCTAAAGTTCAAAGTTAGTTCTCAAATATTTATTTCTTTAGGGATCATTGGGACCTTCACAAATTCCTAACGACTTTTACACCCTGCTTCTGATTTCCCCTTTTCTTTCTTTTGGAGAATATGCACTGGGACCCTGATGACAGAAATATGAAGTCGATTTGCTGTGTTCATATCTCAATAAGAAGAAAGATACTGTTTACAGCCAAAGGAGACACAGATGGAAAATGGAAAAAAATACCACATCATAGATAGCTCTACCCGGTATGGCATTTCCATAACTCTTACAAGAACACACATTTCTCAAGACTGAACTTGGGAATTAAGTATTAAGAGCCCTAGTAAGGGGATTTTCTACAATGCTGACCCTGGGAACTGAGGCCTTCCTAAGACTCATTCAACTCATATTCCATGTTACTGGATTCTTACTTTGTATCTGGCACTGATCATCAAAGCAAAGGAGAATTTTATCAAGGAAGTCCTCAAACCAGAGATTCAAGCAAAGAATAGACAAGAATCTTATCTGCACACAGGTGGAGAAATTCAAGCTGAGCCACAAGACTGAGATGTTTCAGTGGAACATCAAGAAAAATATGTGGAGAAGGCCACCCCTGAATTCATTCTTTCCAGGGTAGGTAAGAGATAGACAGGGGAGGGTAAGGTTGCTATTTTTTTTTTTTTGCATTGCTCAGGCAGGGAGCAGGAACGATGTATATACAACCTGAGATAAGAAAAAAATGTGTTTATTATGGAACTTCTTTAAAAAGAGGAACTCAATATGAACATATACTTCCTATGGAACCAGCTCTGCTGAGCTTATAACTCTTAAGAACTTAATAATCCAGTTATCTCCTCCTGCTTGTAGTTACCATGGTAACAGATCTACTATTTACATGGTTCTTTTGGTGGTTGCATTGCGTTCACATGTTGTTAAATTCTTCATAATGTCCTGGTGAGATTTGTTTTACTATTATTGTTATTTTATAGGTAAACAATTGTATCAGACTTATCAGAGTAACTGCTAGAGGCCACCCATCCAGAAGATGGCTTATCACACTACAGATCACATTCTAAACTGACCTATTGCACCATAGGTGCCAGCCTGGTTCTGCCTTTCCCCTAGGGGTATCCAGGTACAGTTGCACCCTGGGCTAGATGGCCAGGAATGAAGCTTATCCAGGTGGTGGGTTAGCAGGATCTCTGTTGGTGTGAGTGCAGGAGACAAAGCCTTCACCTGAGAGTCTTCAGTGAAGCAGCTTTCAGCATGGGAGTAAACGGGGCTATATAAACCTTGGGGTGTAGGTAGGGGTTTTCAGGCTAAGTATATATCATTGGCATGGATGAGATACTGGGAATGCTTCATTTGCTTGAAGAGGGATTCCAGGTGCTAGCTTGGCATGCCCCATTGACCCAGAACAGTGCCAGATACAAAGTAAAAATCCAATAACATGGAATATGTTGAATGAGTCTTAGGAAGGCCTCAGTTTCCAGGGTCAGCATTGTAGAAAATCCCCTTACTAGGGCTCTTAACACTTAATTGCCAAGTGTGTGTCCTTGTAAGAGTTATTGAAGTAGGCAGAGAGGACCTATAATCTGGCCACCAGGCTGCAAGACTACCTCAAGGGTGGTAGAGGTGGGGGTTGTAAGACTTATGTGCGCTGTGACATGCAGACTCAGAGCAAGGAGGAAGCAGCCCTACTCCTGTTGGTCTCAGGATGAGATTTTCAGGGTTTGGATATGTCTCAACCTCACTCTATCTCTGAGCAGCTCCCCAAGGTGCATGGCCCTCCAGCCCCACACATAGATCCTTAACAGTTTACTTTTGTTGATTAACTAAGCATGTCTTCATTTAGCACTATAAATCTGTTTGCATGTATCATATATTTACTCAATGTGCATACACTGGAGTATTACTATATGTGAGGCAGGCACTGCTGTTCTAGGAATACAACACTGAACAAAACAGATAACTTCAGGTTACAATAAATGTTATTTTAAGAATCATTGAGGCGCCTGCAGAGATGATTCAGTGGATAAGAGCACTTGTTACTCTTGCAGAGTACCTCATTACTATCCAGAACTACAGTTACAGGGGATCTGATGTCCTTTTCTGAGCTTCTCAGGCAATAAGCACACATGCAATGCATATATATATATATATATATATATATATATATATATATACACAAAACACTAATATACATTAAAAACCCCACTAGGGTTTGACTGACAGTGACTCAGGTAGATGCTTCATTTTAGATAATTATGTATTCATTATTTTTCAGATTTATTTAATTATATGTGTATGACTGTTTTGCCTGCATGTATGTATGTGTACCACATGCATTGCCTGGTCCCATTAGAGGTCAGAAGAGTGAACTGGATCCCCTGAAACAAGAGTTATAGATGGCTGTGAGCTACCATAATGATATGGGTGCTGGGAGCTGAACTTGGGTCCTCTGCTTCTCTGGACGAGCAATAAGTGTTCTTAACTGCTGAGCCACCTCTCTAGGCCCCTAAGTATGTATTCTTGACCCTCTAGTATTTACACATTCCTTGTTCCTAGCATTTACAATTGCTAATCTATGTTCTTCATTGAAAATCTACTCTGTTCTATTTAAAAACTTCCCATGAGAGACTCTTCTGTTATTTCCATCTATGTGCAGATGTGTGTAACAAGAGAAACACTTATTTGTTGAGATGGCAGCTGTGCCAGTCTCTTCCATGGCACACTTTTATGACTCCTGCTCATAACTTCCTGTTGGAGGTTACCCAGGTGCCAGGATCCCCTCCCTACTAAGTCTTCCACTACTTAGACTGTGTACAGATGGCCTACTTCTTCAGGGCCAGGGGACAGATCCTAGGATGACTGTGACTGAGCTTCACAAATGCTTCGCTCTCAACCGTCCATGCTGACAGCAAACAGCTGTCCCAAGGAAGTCATCGTTTAAGCATGTTCTAAGGCCACATTGGCACCACTCTGGAATTCTATGCCTTCCCTTTCTCCAACACCTGAAGCTCCCACACTGAAGGAAAAGTTGAGCCACTGAGCTCTGGGAAGAATTGTTGGGCAAGCATAATGGCTCCAAAATAGCAAGGGCCACTTTACTGTCCCACCACAGCCTCCTGGACATGGCAGTCAATTGACTGCATGTAATCTGTAAGTCTTGAAGGATTGGGCTTGGATGGATTAATGCAGAGAGAAGCTGTTCCAGCACATTCAACAGATGTCAAGAAGAGATGTCCCTGGGATAGGAGGTGAGTCCTTTCTATGACAGTTAGCCTTTGAGACAGGCACAACACTTTGGTTTTGAAGAATATAGCACTGAACAAGCAAATGGAGCCTCTTCTACTGAATCATTATTTAGGCTTTAGGGGCAAAAAAGCTTTGGACAAATAAATATCTTCATGTAGGTGCTCCTTAACTTTTTGAGGGGTTACATCCTTGATTAACTGGTTAAAAATACTGCAAAGCAGAATCATATTTCATATGCCTCACCTATCTCATAACTTAACTTGGCCTCGTCGAAAGCATTCAGAGCAACAAACGCTAAAGGAGGGGAAAGCTATCTAACATACATCGTGCTTTCTAGGAAGGGTTTGGCTTCCACCTGTGATTACTGAGTGCTGTGTTGAAAGTAAAAAGAATGGCTGTTCGACACCTGAACAAGATCAAGATCCCAAATTCAAAGCGTGTCCTCTAAGTAATAACCTCCTCTGAATGTCACCTTTGATACCGGAAATTATATGTGAAATCACAGGAAGTTGAAGGTGGTCTGGATTTACTTCATGGTTTCATTTTACTGGGTTTTATTTGTGAGAGGGAAATAGTAGCTGCTGTCTTGGACTCTTTAACAAAACGCCCAGTAGGTTTCCTTCAGTGCTAGCAATTTGCCATCACAGCCTGTGCACAGGAATTCAGGGCTCAAGAGAAATGGCTTCAGAAGCAACCCAATCCCTCTGGCTCTCCAGGGTTCACAAATAAGACTCAGCAGAGGAAGTCTGCCTTGCTTGCAATAGCAGCCTGGCCTAGAGTGACCTGCAGACTCTGGGTTCACTTGTGCTTATAATTCTCCAAGAAAAGGAGATGCTCATCCGATATGAACACTTGGGTGTAGCCACATGTAAGCCTGATAGGAGCTTGGAAGCTTTATATTCCTCCAAGATATAGGGAAGAGTATATTAATAAGAAAACTCCAGTTTGTGCTTTGATTCCTATTTTAACCAATACAGAACCAAAGTTGATGTTTGAATTGATTTCCTTAGAAAGATCTATGATTAACATTGGCAGGCTTACTGCTGTGTTGATGGATAAAGTAGGGGCAGGATAGATTTTTTTTTATTAGCTGGACAGGCTTATTAAACTGAATCTTAGCTAATAGAATGAGAATCAAAACGTGTTTTAAGGGATATCAATATGATTAGAGGGCTGCTATGTCCCTAAAAATACCCCCTGAGTGGTCACAGTAATCCAGGATAGTCACACATCCTGAGGAAAGAGATTTGGAACATGTAGACAGCATGACAGCAATGCCATTTCAGCTCTGTGGGCTCCTCATCACGTAGAAGCGATGGATGCATATATTTCTAATGCCTTTAGAAAGAGGAAAGAAGTGACTGAGAGAGGCCAAGAACATGTAATCTAATCTCCAATGCCAGTTAAAATACCTGGCTTTCAGACACAATTAACTGTGTAAAGAGCACATAGGACCCCTTCGGAGCTCCTTTGTCTATTCCTCAAGTTTTCAGACTAAAGCAGACCGTGAAATGGCTCCAAATGATGTTTAGAGAAAACCATAGCTGTGCCTGTATAAAACAGCTAGTGACAGGGGAGTTCCATATACACCTCCCAACTGATCCCCTCACATATTCGAGAAATGGAAAAAAGGAGAAGAAACTGACATATTGTAAACTTGAAGAGACAGAATTATCCTTCTCTGGCTGGTGTGAGATGGGATGAGATCTGCTTCTATGCCCCAGTAGTTAGGAGACCAAGCTTCAGATGAAAGTCCATTCTGTAGTAGACACTTTGGTCCTTTCTTTTCTTTACTGTCTGTGGCTCTGCCTTTTGAAGATGAGACCTAGGAACCCTGGACAGCTTTTCTCACTAGTGTGACCATAGTCCTTGTCATTTTATAAGTGTCAGACACACTGAATTCATGACCTCTCTACTTCTCTAAACCGATTTAAAGTGACAAATCTCTTCAACAAACTTGATCAAATGGGATGCTGGATTTAAATCCCAAGCTAGTTGAAAATTATGAAATTCTTCATAGAAAATTATTTCTCTTGAGAAATATTTCCGTCCCGTGGTCCATGAGGCAGTACAGCCCCACCTTCATCACCTTAGATAAGAAGCAAAAGGGAGAAGATTTGCCATTCCTGGCTGTAGGGCCACGAGCTATTCCAAGAATGCTATGTTTTGAAATGGTACTCAACAAGTGCTATTCTTGGCCTATGAATCTGCCCTATTGCTGTGTGGTATAGCTTGTCTGGTGACCTAAAAACACAAGAATCTTGAGAATACTTTCAACCAAATTTGTCTTGGCTTTGTAGTTCCCTGAAAATGTCAAAGCTTATCTCTGCTAATGTGCTAGCAGTGTATTCTGGTACCAAAGTCAGCATATGGGATTAGATAGCCCAGCATTAGAATTCAAGTCCCAAGCTGTTAACTCTACCGACTCAGGAAAGTTCTTCCAATAGCTTATATGCTGGCTTTGGTAAAATGGGCATTCAAACAATACCTTCTTTATAAAGCGTTAGAGAATTTACAAATATCCAGTTAACAGAGGTTCAATGTAAAAGAAGACCCACATTGAAAGGTTAGTGTTCAAGTATTGTTGAGGATTAATGAAATTGCGTTGCTACCTTCCACTTGAATCAAATAAAGCAAAAGATGATTCAGGGTAGGGGCTGAGCAGAAAGGAGTAATTAAATTCTTTCATTTGGAAAAAATACATATTTTTCAGTTAAAAAAAAACATTTCATGAACTCAATTGAAAGAGTCAATGTAAGCCAATTTAACTGATCGCCTGTTCCTTCAGGTTGAACAGTGAGGGATGCCATACAGAGCTCCTCTGTGTCCAGGTTGGGTAATGGCCATATGATACTCCCAGACATACCTTCCCAAGCCACAAAACACACAGCAATGCCAAATACAGAGAGTGTGTATATTTCTTTTTCCTGTTATTACACATTCCTCAGTGACTCAAATGTAGAGTGAGTGTTTGAATAACTTAGGGTTTGGAACTGAATCTAGTGAGACAAACTTCCAGGGAATCTCTTAATAAATGAAAGGAGAACAAGGAGAGAGGAGAGGGAGGAGGGGGAAGGGGGAAAAGAGGGAGGAGAGTGGACAAAGAGTAGAGAGAGGGCGAGAAAGAGGTGTCACAATCATGGATTTTCTCTTCCTTGACTAGCAGTTTTGGAAATAGACTCTACGTAAGCATTTCCTGGGACAGTTCACTTTGTAGAGCAGGTGTGGCTATCCTGGGGATGGATGTGGGACTGTACACATAAGTGAGCCATTGAACATATGGCCTAGACTCATCCAAGAGGTTAAAGCATTTGGGAACATTGTTTCAGAAAACTATTGATTATATTGATATTAGTTGTGTGAGAAAACGTTATATAGTATAGAAACATGACTTGATTATATTTGTAGTAAAGTCCTTATAGAAATAGTGGAATGTCATTGGAATTTTTGATGGCAGAATCATCATAATGAAGTGGGGAGAAAGTAGAGAAGGGAACTCTGAAGTTGGTGAAGGTATGAAATCCCACAGATGACAGTCTGGGAAGTAAATAAGTCAGGGTGGGCTCTTTTTGTCTTATTGATAGTCTCTTGCTTTTTTATTTTGATGTTGATTTTTGTGGTTTTGTGTGTTTCTTTTTGATGTTTTCATTTGTTTACTAAGGAGGAAGAACAAAATATTGAATGGGTAGGAGGTCCTCCTCCTACCTAAGAGGACCTGGGAGGAAAAAAAAGGCCAAAAATATATTGAGTGACTTTTTTTCAGTGAGAAAGACAGAGAGTGGGTGAGGGAGAGAGGGAGGGAGGGAGGGAGGGAGAGAGAGAGAGAGGGAGAGAGAGAGAGCTATATAACAGAAATCAGGAGACACAGAAACAAGGCTGGAAAACAGTGGTAAGCTTGTGCAGGGCTGAGTGTGTGGATTCTAGGGATAAAAGGGGGACTTAAACAAGGTGTGGGGGTGGTCCTGCATAGGGGCTTTTCCTGGTTAAAGTCCTCTTTTAAAAATTATCTCAGGCTGGAGAGATGAGTCAGTGGTGAATAGTACTGGCTGTCCTTGTGGAAGACCAGGGTTAAATTCCCAACACCCACATGGTGGCTCACTAACATCTGTAATTCCAGTTCCAAGCGATCTAATGTTCTATTCTGGCTCTGTAGGTACCAAGTAGAAAAATGGTTCATAGACACATCTGCAGGCAAACTGCTCATACAGTTAATTTAAGAACAAAAATGAAAAAAAATCATATCTACTGAACTTGTACAATATGATGCTTTGATATACATAGTGAAATGATTATGATAGTCTAAAAATTATTGTCTTTTGTTTTATATCATTCAGTTCTTGAGATAAGACCACCTAGTATTTTCTGTCATTCAACATAATACACACAGATGTCTGGATATGTTTTCCTTTTCTCTGCACATCTGAACCCTCTGGCTTGTTTCCCCCATTTCTTCCTCCTCCCAAGCCCCCATAACCAATGTAATGGTGTTACAGATGTATTCCAATGTAACCGTTTTTTGTTTGTTTGTTTGTTTTGTTTTGTTTTGTTTTGTTTCTCTTCCATGTTTTGGCTATTGTGCACAATCTTCAAGGAACATGAGAGAATAGGACATTGACTCCATTTTCTTTGCATAAGCACCTTTTCCATTTTTAATATCCTAAGATTGAGCTAATCATAATATTTGCTAAAAACAGATGTCAGTCTGGAAAATGAATAACTTAAGGAGAGTTGAATACAAAGAAAGATGCCTGAACTTGTGGATGGAGTTCAAGGAAGTACTAAGAGACCATGGGTGGTGGTGAATATTCTTATTTCTGTCTGAAGCAACTCCTCCAGGGTTGTCCTCTTGAGAGGAATTTTCTCTGGAGCTTAGTGACCAGCTTTATACATAAAGAACTGTGTCCAGCAGCTGCAGGAGATCACATGAGCTGGCCTCCAGGACCAGAGAGTGTGGGAAATCACAGAGGGTCCATCTTTGCATTCTCATGGACATAGGAACTCTCTGCATGAGACATTACATTGATTTCTGCTGTAAGGATTTTTTTGTTGATTCTAGTGGCATTTTCTTGAAGTTGAAGACAGAGAAAAGAGAGGAAAGATGACTTACATCATTTTCTAGAAGGAAACTGAGTTCCACAGGAGAAGCATACTTAATCTGGTGGAAGTAAGAAGGATGCCTAAGACATGGAGCCTCGGGAAGCATTTGTGAATGGCCAGATTCTTTTTGCCACGGGGAACATCTCCATGTCTGTTTCTTGGTTTCCTTTAGGAACACCCAGTAAACCACACATCCCAAAATACATCCAACTGTTTTCCTTTAATTATCCTCTGTATAAAAACACAGCAACATAAGCATAACTCAATGGAGTGGAAACTTCCAGATTGCTTCTTCCTAGGGAGCAGTGTGTTCACCTAGAAATCCCTTTATTCTTGCTGATTTCTAGAAGGAAGGGGAAACAGTCCCCACCATGTCTCAAAACCCCCAATCCATGTTCAGACAAGCAAGACCTTCCATCCTAGTTTAATGTAAGGTGGGAAAGAGGCAGTGGTTTACAGCGCTGCTGAAGGCAGACTGGGTTTAGTTGCTGGCCCTGCCTCCCAGTTATGTGATATAGCACATAGCCTCAAGTACTTAATAAATATTGCCTATTATTGCTGTTGTTGGAAGCCATTTCCGGTATTGATGTGTCCTTAAGAAATATGTATTTTTCTTATTAGATTCAAAAGCTGTAAATTTCTCTGCTCCAAGTGTAATATATGTTCTGGCTTTCTCTGAAGTTTGTTCTGGGACCCAGAACCCTCCCTTCTGACCATCCCATTTCAATCTCTCCTCCCAGGCATCCTGGAAGAGTTTAGACTGTTTGGAAAAATGGTTCCATGGCCCCAGCCACCTGAAAACTAGGCAGTAAGCAACTGCTATTTGCCTTGGCTCTTTAGTTGACACCAACTTACTGCTAGTGGACACCCTGTGCTTAGGCAGAGAGAGAGATCTTTCCAAAAGACAACAAATTTTCAATTCCATGTTTGATGCCTTCAGTTCACTAGACCCGCTGCAACAGACAAACTGTTCTTATTGCGTATTCAAACAGCAATGGCAGTCTAAAAAAGTAAATTCGTATCCAGTTTTAATACCTGTTTTTCACTTTGAATTTCAGAGAAAAGTGCATGAGTCTTTGACTTTTGAAGAAAGCAGTTGTTCCAGCCATTACTACTGAAGACCACTGCCTTGGCCCAGGTACACTCAACATCCCTAAGTAGTAGCATGGAGGCTGACGTCTTTCTCTCTGTCCCCAGAAAACCCAATGATAATATGTACATCTGGACAGGTTTCTTAAGACATCCTCTTATGGAAGATTCATATTTACTTGTAAAACATATTTTTCGTAAATCCCATATGGCAGAAAGGTGAAATTTGCTTGTTGTGCTGAATTTCTTTTCCTTAGCTTTTTAGTCAGTTTTCTTTCTCAATAATTCTAAGTAATTTATCTCATTTCCTTCTCCCTCAGAGACCTTGATCCATCCCTAACTTTTAAAATAAACAGGTTGAGAAATAAACAGCCAGGCATGTTGGCACGCACCTTTAATCCCAGCACTCGGGAGGCAGAGGCAGGTGGATTTCTGAGTTCGAGGCCAGCCTGGTCTACAAAGTGAGTTCCAGGACATCCAGAGCTACACAGAGAAACTCTGTGTCGAAAAAACCAAACCAAAACAAAACAAAAAAAATCAAAAAAAGAAATAAACAAACACCATTGTCCCTTTCTTCTTCATTAAGTGGTCACTAGTTATAGCAGAGACTATTTTTAGAAAAATTTTAAAAAAAAACAATCAAAATACTCATGTAGTAGTGTTCACAGAAGGAGTGTGTCTCTGATAGGCCTTGGTTTCCCTGAAAATTTACTGGTCCTGTAAGATCAGCTGTTGGACAACATGGGCTGAACTGTGGCAGTTATATACAGAACTGCTTATGCCTTCCTGGTGCACCTGTTTGATGAGTAGCTAGGGCCTGAGAAACATGATTCTATTCTCTCCCATAAAAGGTCCATGAAAACTGTTGGATGTTCATAACCCCCTGACATGGGTCTTCAGATGTTCTGTCTCCTTGTGTTCCACTCCCCTCACTATAGTGAGATAGAACCACACTCTCACCTAACTTCCCTTGCCTCCAGATTCAACTTTTCTCTGCTGTTCTTAGTTTAGATGAAACATATGTTCTGGATATTGCAGTTGAAAGCAAAGTAGGAAGTTATCAGTTTGGAACTTTTCAAGAGATGGGTGAGAAGAGAACTCTAGGAAGTTTATTCCCACATGGAAATCTGAAAGCAGAAATGAAACATGTAGTCAACTTGTTTGTCAACTTAACTATATCTGGAACAAACTACAATCCAGAATTGGATGGCTCACCCGTGATCCTGATCTTGAAGCTGGGAGATACAAGTTTCTGACATGGGTCTTGGCATGGAGATCTCAAGGCATCGTGGTTATGAATTCCAGGAGACTAAGGCAAGGGGATCTTTGAGTTCAAGGTCATCTGGGAAAAAGCAAGTCCCAGATCCAGACATTGTGGTACATACCTTTAATCGAGGCCACACCTTCTGCTGGAGATCTACATGAGGACATTGGAAGAAGAAAGACTCTTTTTTGACTGCTTGCCTTGTGGGACTGAGCAACTGCTAGATCCTTGGACTTCCATTCATAGCTGCTGCTGATCATTGTTGGGGAGCTGGACTACAGACTGTAAGTCATCAACAAATTCCCTTGCTATATAGAGACTACCCATAAGTTCTGTGACTCTAGAGAACCCTGACTAATGCAAAACATGACTGGCAACCAGGGCACCATGTTCACATACTACATCCTCTGTGCTGTCTCTGTCTTCTCTGTCATCTACAGTCTAACTCAGGCTTATACCTCATCTCTGATCTCTCTGTTTTGTGTCTTTTCCTAGGGAGTATCATAATCCATTTCTACTTCTATAACAAAATACCAAAGCTTGAGCATTGATAGGGCAAGAAGTTATTTGGAGGCTCGAAAATCCAAGATTAAGGGTCTAGTAGATCCAGCACCTGGTGAGAGCAGAGGACCTGCTTGTCAGAGGGAGGACATCTTGTGGCTGCATCCTCCAGACAGGAGCACTATGTCAAGAGAGAACAACAGGTAGAGCAATGAGACCTGATTTGGTCCTAGTGAGTCCTTATAGAAGACTATATTGCATTTATGAAGATGACCTAATCAGCCTCCAAAGGTCTCATCTGTTACTGTGACCACTTCGGTAGCTAGGTTTCAGTGATAGATCTTGTGGACCCATACTAAGACCACAGCAGGTCTTGCTAAGTCTCTGACACATGTTATTAAGTAAGGACTAGACTTTTAGTTTCTTCTCTTGATGTTTCTCCTGTGAAATAATTTGTTTTCAGATCTTGCTACTTTTCTCATGACTTTTCACATTCTAGACTATGTAACAGTTTGAAAATGAATGTAAGCATATGGTCCAGTAGTACTACGGAGCACATTTCAAACATGTTTTAATAGGTTGAATCGTATCAAAGGGCAAATTTCCATTGGTTAAATGTGATGAATTAGTAGGAAGTTCATCTGGGTCAATATAAAAGAAGAATTATCCTCTGAAAGATTTGTGGTCAGTATTTATGGCAGAAACTATTTTTAGCAGTGCAGACAGATGTTCATCATTTGGTTTAGTCTACAAGGTTCAATATCAAAATTCTGGTGCAATTTGGACACATGCACACACACACACACCTGTGATGACTCATAGTTATCTTCAGGTAATAGCTTTTTTCCCCCTTTCCAATAGCGTAGAGATGAACAGAAATGACTACGAAGTGTGGTTATCCCAAATGATGAGTAAATATTTCATCTTATCTTTAACTTCAAAAGATAGCCACTGTTCTTGAACTTTCAAAACAAATGCAAGGCTGGCAGTGGTAGCACATGCCTTTGATCCTAGCACTTGGAGGCAGAAGTAGGTGAATCTCTTAGAGAGATTCTATCTCAATACTACTAAATACTATTGCTATTACTACTACTACTACTACTACTACTACTACTACTACTACCACCACCCAACAACAATGACAATAACAACAAATGCAAAGGAAGCACTGAAATACATGGGCTGTCTGGAGAAATTTACTAGTGTGTCTAAATAGGGGATGCCGCAGATCTCCTGAGACTTGAGGTCCCAATCCCTGAGGAAGCACTCCTATTTAATCCTGCACAATGTTCACTGACATTGAAACAGAGAATGTTGCAGTGATCGACCCTCTTAAACACAGACACCCATCTGGCTGGTGCTAGACAGTGATCTCTCTACACTAGTCTAAAATAGGATGATGCACACCCACAGAGAAGGCTAAAGTTATTTCCTGCATTTTATATTCAAAGGGAATACACTGGAAACCTAGTACCTAGCCTTCATTGATAAGTCCATCAAATGATCATTAAGGAAAAAGCTTTAAAAAAATAAAAGGTACCCCCTACACAGAAGGCGTTTAGTTGATTGTCTATTTTCTCCTTCTAATTGATTTTGAAAGAGCCAAGAACCACACTGACCTTGGGTGACAGATGCCATTAATTAAGATCTTTGCTTTCTGTAGGTTTCCCGCCTCACCCAGGACAGGGAAAGCCTACTTGTCTAATAGTATTTTGACAACAAGCACTTCTGGTTCCAAACACCATAATCATCGTTCTGATCATTTTACAATGTCACTTTGGTATGTTTCTCAGAAAACACTGTAAAGAATCTTAATGATCCAATTACGACCTCTCATACTACTTTTATTAGAAAGACAGAGTTGCCAAAACATTTTTTCAGTCGACCATTTCGATGTGTTTTTGAGCTGGAAAGTTAAATGCTTTTGGAACTTAGAATGCTGGAAGTCTAGAAAAAAAATTCAAACTAATGCTGAGTTTACAATCTGAGAAGAAAGCACCCACTCAATTTCTTTCAGGAGACAGAGTAAGAGCTCTCATGGCTGATATTCTGGCACACTGAGAGCTAACAGTAGAGTATGTTTCTTGAAGGGAGACTTTTTTCACACTGGTGTAGGTTTAGAGAAAAATAATATTTATTTTCAATTTGCTTGGCTTAAGGTTTCCTTCCTTTCCTTCCAATCTTTAAACACACCAGTATAATTTTCTGCTCCTGCAATGGGGGCTGAGGCATGTAAGGACAAGGTGTTTGTATTAGATTTAAATACGGTTTATTTGCTTAGTAGTTTAGAGAGTGGTGAGAGTGAGTCCAAGGTCATGCCTGGCTTTGATTCACACATGGGGCTTTGGTTTTCCCTTTTGTGCCTTTGAAGGAGACACCCAGGAAACTAACAATTAGACACATTTAATTTGATTGAGGAAAAGAGTCATGGAAACTCACCTTCAAAGATGCTGCTTTAATGTTTTTGAAAACTAAAAAATGTTGCCCTGAGTATGACATGGCTATTAAGGAGAGCTGTGTGGGTCAAGCATAGCTCAAGGATGCTTGGAAGAGTCTCAGAAGAGGACGATGGTCCCAGCCAGAGGCAAAGGGCTTCATCAGCTGCCTACATTTTGCCCAAGGTGATTGTTCTGACTAGATCATGGCTAACCCTTGAAGAAGAAGGCAGAGCTGGAGCAACAGCTTCAGACCTGCTACTCAATTTTTATCAGCAAGACAGCTAGAAAAGAAGAACAGAAAAATAATTCTTCAATAGGTACCCAGGCATGCTATAGTTTCTAAAAAAACAGCATGAAATATACCTTTGGAGTTACAATCATATTTTAAGTTCATCTGTCCTGTCTGATTTCTCTCTGCCTCGTTTTCAAGGACATCATATATAATATAGAGTTTCTGTTGTAGCACATTTAGTCAAAAGAGATATGCTCTAGGCTACCTAAATATCCCATGTCCTTGTGGTCAAATTATTTGTGTCTTAAATATTGTCAAAAACATATGATTAGTAATAGATACTAAAAAATTAAAACTCAAACAGAATTCTTGTCATTTCATAATCCTTGTCAAAAGCCATAATCTTATTTCATGAGGTTGAAGCCAAGTAGAAATCATCAAGGGAGGTATGGATTTCCTGGCTGCTTTTGTGGGACTTTACCACCCTTGTTTGCTATCAGGTTCCATCCCAGTCCTCTCCTGGTCTCTGAGTATGAGTTTATTACACAGAATTCTTTGAGGTTGAGAAACTCTGATTTTTTTTCCTCCCAGCATTAAGAACTTCCATTTGAACCCAGCCATGTATTTATATTCCTCCATGTAACTCCACAAGGCACGCACTTAGCCCTATCACAGGAGAAAGCTTATATACTAAAATCAAATTTTTTTTTAATAAAATACACATTCGGCTTGTTCTCAAGGTCACCATTGAGCCTTGGCTGTGCAAGAAAGATGGAGCAAAAGGGTAACTCATGGCTCTTTCAGGGATAAACAGTCACATATCTAAGCTCTGCATTTAGTCCAAATGGAAATAAAAGGTACTCATTTCCAATTACCATTCATCATATCTTCCAGCCTATACCTCATGGTGGGCTGTAGGGTTCTGGCACAGCACACAGAAAGAAAGATCTGTCTGAGGAGTCTGCTTCTTCTTTGACGATTTTTCTTAGATGTCTTGAGCAGTGTTCTTTTAGTCTGGTTTGAAACTAGACAACTTGAAATCTTTATCCTGTGGCACAGGACATAGACTTATCAACCTCAAGTACAAACATGTTTTCTTTTAAAAAATAAATTATATTATCTTATATTAATTATATTATATATTGTGTATGAGTATCTTAACTGCATCTAAGTATATGAACCATGTGTGTTCTTGGTACCTGAGGAGTTCAGAAAAGGGTTTGAGATCCCCTGGTGATGGAGTTAGAAGTAATTATGAGCTACCATATAAGTGATGGGAACTGAGCATGGTTCTCTACGAGAGCAACAAGTGCTCTTAACTGCTGAGTCAGCTCTCCAGCTCCCTCTTAGGCTTTATTAACAGTCTGATATCTGGAGAATGTCATGTTCAGGTTTTGTATCAACAGTTTAAATAAGCACCAGCAATACTGTATGTCACAAAGATGAAAGTGAAGTGTTTGAAGTCAAGACTATTTACGGACTAGCCTTGAAAATGCCTAGTTAATATGCATAAATAGTAGAACTGTGATTGGGAGATGGGGAGAGGGTAGGCGAAATGGTCAAAGGGAGTTGTGATTATAGAGGATGACTTCTAAAGATGAGGAATGTCATCAAGACTGTCATATACTAGGAAATTTTCTAAGAGGATAGATTTTCAATGCCTTTACTAAGACTAAAATGAAAGACCATATGAGACAATAGGTATGCTAATTAGCTGGAGTGCAGTAATAACTTTACCATGTATGATCTATGAATATATCTGCAAGTGAAACAGTTTATCTGCGAAGGCACATTAAGAGCAAGGGATTGCTGAAATTGATCCACACTTAACTTGGAATACTTAAATACAAAAAGAGGAACATATAACAATGCACATTTAATGAATTCTCATTTTTACAAAGTGTTCCGTTAAGAGAAGTCTCAAATTATTTTTTTATTTAACAATCAATAAAATGCAATTCAATAAAATGCAGCTGATACGGTATTGATCAGGAGACCTTCTGCACACTATCTAAAAGAGTTTAGGTAAAATACTTTGAATCGATTCTTTTATGGCATTTTTTGTTTGTTTGATTGTTTGGTTCTTTTTGTTTTGTTTGTTTGTTGTTGTTGCTGCTGCTGTTTTTGGAAACAGATCACACTGTAGAACCTAGAATCTCCTGGAATTTACTTTATAGCCCATTCAGGCTTCAAACTTGCTTGGCATTTTAGGATTTAATTTGAGAAGAGTGGTCTTATAGAAATCGTGTTTGTCTCAGCACTTTAGAAGTATCACACATAATCTTCAATTGTAGGAGGGCGCAACGGACTCTGAACAAGGACGGTAGCCTCAAGTAACCTAGATCCACAGCAGGGTCAGATGTACCACGTCTGTGGTCTTTTTCCTTAGAATCTTCGCACATTTGATAGGCTTCCGGGTGAGGTCATCAAGGTACTGAATCAATTCACAGGGGCAGAGCCAGACCTGCTCTTTCGGGGGATTCAATAAAAGAAGGAGGCATTCCCGTCACCCTGAGGATGTTTGGTGTATGTCATGTAGTTATGCCTCTAGCCACTGGTTTTAGAAAATGCTGGTCACATCTCCCCAACCCCCAGCATATCATATAGTGCTGCAACCAAAAACTATGCTTTCCTCAGGGAAGTGAGCTAGGAAGTGGCTTAAAAATTCTGGGTGATTACAAAGTCATCTTTTAGTTTTGTTTCTTTGTTTTCCTCCACTGGATGCAACAGCCTGTATACTCTGCTATGGATCCCAGGAGAGACAAAAATGCAGGCTGGAGCCAGAGCAGAGAAAGCAGGCTTGACATTCATACCACATTTGAACCAAGCACCCTGCGAATCATGTAATATAGCTCTACCATAAGGCTCCTTGAAGAGTCTGTACTTGGGGATTGATGACATGTATATATTCACAGTTTATGCAAATGTTTGCAATGTGTTTTTCTCAAAACCAAACTTTATGAAGAGTTCAGAAAACGATCTCCAATTTGTACCAAGGAATTCAAGCATCAAATTGGTCCATTAGCCACATGGTATGTGCCTCCAACTCTAGCGTGGTATTTTCCACGAAACTCTGGAAAACAAAATAAGCATTTTCGAAAGTTTATATTTATCTTTTTATTGAAAATATCATTTTAGGGCAAAAGTCCACTGGATTGAACCTAGATAAGCAAATATCTCAATTAATAAAATTACTTTCTCATCATAATGTTTCTTGACCTATTTGTCCTCATCATTTTTAAAGCATGGTAGCCAGCATATAAAAGCCAGTGTAAACACCAGTCATCAATGGAGTTATTCAGAGGGAACTTTTGGTCACTTCTAAATGTGCGATGTTTAAAAAAAAATGTCCTTTAGTCTGCCTGTCAGGAGCCATTTAAAACTTTCTCATTCTTCTATATTTATATAGACCCATATGAATAAACAGCCTTTAAAAAATCAAGAGTAAATTTAGTTAATGAACACATTAAGTAAAAATATACTTCATAGTATACGATTATGAGTGACTGAACAGAAATAGTATTAGGTAGTTTATGAAGAAAATATCTGTTTATAATTTAAGGTTTTCTTTCCAACCATATTTATACTTTATATTTTTTCATTAAGAACAATTATCAGGATAAATATTTATTTTAGGCATTTTTATGCATAACATGTATGCATGAACTTGGTGCATTAAAATGTTTGCTCCCCACATTAACTATTAACATTGAACTACAAATAAATTTAAAAGTTTTCTTCCATGGTCTAATACATATATCTTTCTTGATAAAATAAAAGTAAAAAGCTCTAATTATGTGTCATCTCATTTATGTGAGAATTATCTCAATACATTTCTCTCATGTATGGGTCATGAAGGTTACAGTTATGATTCATGTTTTCTCATAGAAACATCTTACTCCCATAGTTCCTAAGCTAAACCAAAATACATAACTCCCAATAATGTACCTCATAAACATTATAATCATGTCATCTGCTTCCATCGTGAGAACACTGATGGCCAAGAAAAGAAAAGGGGAAATACTTAGAGCTGGATACTGGAGGCAAGTGGGGCTCTGTCCTGACAGCTAGAAGCGGTGTTTCTGAGTTCAAAAAAATAATGTGTCAACCTTACCACCACCTTGAGTTGTAAATCTCAAGAGCTGAGCTAGTTCTATCAATAATCCTTTCCTTTCTCTCTTCTGATTGTTCAAAATATTTGAAAGAAACTAGTGCCACTAAATTATTGTATTCTCTGATGGAAAGAAAAGTACAGCTACAGATACCAAGTTAGAATTAAGACTGCATGTTTTTATTCGCCTTATATTTCTATGTACTTTATCATCTATCTATCTATCTATCTGTCTATCTATATTCCTATGTATACCTACTTTTCATCTATCAATCATCTACCTATCCATGTATCATCTTCATAGAGCAATGAGATAGAATATCTAATTGTACTATTTGTGTACTATTATTTAGTAACACCTTTTCCCCTATATTTAATATGATTTATAGTACCTATGCAATACTCTTACTATGTAATATATTATACAACATATTCTTTGTGCAAAGAAATCTGGGAGATTTTCTCTCAGCATTTGCAAAATCTATTTAGTACTATAATCACATGCATTGCCAGTTTATTTTTAGAATACCATTAATCTTATGAGCCCTCTTTTTCAGAATTATTGGATTCCTGGAATGTACACAGAAAAAATTATGTGATTTTTGATACATAATTAAATAATATTATACAGACATCTAACATATAATGTATCATATGTTATATATGTATATATGAGTACATTTAAGAAAGTGTGAAATAGCTATTTGAATAGTTAGAAAAATAATTCAGCAGAAAAATGGAAACTAGAATTAAAGAAAGCAAAGTACTACAAATAGAATGAGTAGAAAATGGCTTTAAAATCAGAGATTCCTAGCAGTGGGGTACATGGATCCTGAAGTGGCTAATTCCTGTAGCCAGGCAGGACTCCCAGTGGAAGGATAGGGACAGCAACCCACCCACAAAGCCTTTGACCCAAAATAAGTCCTACCTACAATATGTGCAGGAACGAAGATATAGCAGAGACTGAGGGAAAGGCCAACCAATGACTGCCCCAAATTGAGACCCATCGCATGGGCAAGAGCCAATCCCTGACACTGTTAATGGTACAATGATACTCGGTTATGCTTGCAGACAGGAACCTAGCATAACTGTCCTCTGAGAGGTTCTACTCAGCAGCCGATGGAAAGAGATGCAGACTCATACCCAAGCATTAGGTGGAGCTCAAGGAGTCTTATGGATGGACGAGTTGGGAGAAAGATTAAAGGACTGGAAGAGGACTAGGACTCTGATGGAAGAACAACAGAACCAACTAACTTGGACCCTTGGCAACTCTCAGAGACTGACTCACCAACCAAGGAGCAAGCACAGGCTGGACCTAGGCCCCCTGCACATATGTCACAGATGAGCAGCTTGGTCTTCATGTGGGTCCCCCAACATCTGGAGTAGGGGATATCTCTGAGCCTGTTGCCTGCCTGTCTTCCTACCTGTGGAAGGGGGAATGGAAGATGACTTGTGTGAGGAAGTACTGGAAGGAGAAGAAGAGCTGATAGTGGGCTGTAAAGGGAATGAATAAATAAATTTAATTTAAGAAATCAGTGCTTTCAAGAAAATCAAGAAGGAAGACCAATACATGGATACTTCATTCCTCCATAGAATAGGGAATAAAATATCCATGGAAGGAGTTGCAGAGACAAAGTTTGGAGGTAAGACGAAAGGATGGACCATCAAGAGAATGCTCCACCCAGGGATCCATCCCATAATCAGCCACCAAACGCAGACACTACTGCATACGCCAGCAAGATTTTGCTGAAAGGACCCTGATGTAGCTGTCTCCTGTGAGGCTTTGTCAGTACCTGGCAAATACAGAAGTGGATGCTCAGAGTTATCTCTAGGAAGGAACACAGGGTCCCCAATGTAGGAGCTAGAGAGAATACTCAAGAGCCAAAGGGGTCTGCAACCCTATAAGTGGAACAATAATATGAACTAATCAGTGCCCCCAGAGCTCGTGTCTCTAGCTGCATATGTATTAGAAGATGGCCTAGTCGGCCATTATTGGGAAGAAAGGCCCCTTGGTCTAGCAAACCTTATATGTCCCAGTACAAGGGAATGCCAGGGCCAAGAAGTGGGAGTGGGTGGGTAGGGGAGCAGGGCAGGGGGAGGGTATAGGGGACTTTTGGGATAGCATTTGAAAGTAAATGAAGAAATATCTTTTAAAAAAGTAAATAAAGAAAATATCTAATTAAAAAAAAAGAAATCAGCGTTATATATAACGTGATTGTCACCTAATAGGAATTTCAAAGAGAATGGGTGGCAGGATTATTAAATAGACAATAAATCAATATCTAAAAGTCAAAAGCAGAAACCCTCAAATAAAAAAGGCCATTGAGTGTTTAGAACAATGAAGAAAGGAAAGGAAATTGTTCATAAGACTGATTCCCCAGGACGAAGCAACTGGTGATGGAAGAATCTAACAGAATAGATGTCTATACATAATCTCTAGGTTCTCGCAGCCTAAGTATCTATCACTTGTCCAGCACAAACACTGCAGAAGGCAGTGGGCTTGTGCTCTTGAGGACTCTTATAGAGTCCTCATTCTGTATTGCTATGGAGAAGACCATGTTCTGAGTTAGTGGCTATGACAGACCAGGAACACATCAGAGAGTCAAGCTAACAGGAGAGTCTTTGATTTGGAAGCCCCGCCTTCTTGGCTATCCACATTTAACTAAGTAAGGAAGCTGACTAGCTGTTTTTGCTAATCCTCAGTACTATATCAGAACTTATGATCCAGTTTAACCTTAAACTAGTCAAAATTTGGAGCATTGTCAGAAAATAAAACATATCTATCCCAATGAGTAGAGGAAATCATGTCCAGAGGGTCAGGCTGGCTCAGAATCCTCCAAGCACCATCAAACCCAAGAGGTAGAGAAATAAAGAAGGGCTTTACCAGCTCGAGGGGAAAGGAAACCTGTACTACATAGCTAATACGAGAGATTTAACTGAATGCAGGTCTAAGATGAAGAATCCATGCTTTCTCTGAAGAAGATGGTTCATTCTACCACTATACAGTTAATAGAGAGAAGAGCACTATGCGATCCCGGATAACCAAGGGAGAAGACACAAAGGACGCTTCTGATCTGTGGGTGACATGTTCAAAGTGTTCTATAGTTCTAAAGAGTAACCATGATGGAGAAAGAGGAATCCAACTCTTGGCAGGGTTTTGGGAAGAATTAGCAGATCCAATGACTGGTCAGTCATTGTATCTATCTCATAGAGGCAGGCAGAAAATGTCATTAGACTGTATGACAGTTGCGAACCATCTTTGCTCGGGCATATGAATGACAGTGTTGGGCTTTGGTCTTGTTCTCATGCTTGGCTTGGGAGGTAGTGCTGATCCTTAGATACAGTGAGTGAAACACTAGCCTTCCTTGGACAGGCCCCAGCATTCCTGGCATCCAAGACGAGACGCAGCAAAGTAAAGCATGCGCCATTATGAGGGTCAGAGGGATTTGCTCATCCCATGGCCTGCTCTCACAACCCTCTTCTGGCTGACTGATTTTTGCTTACGGGTTAGGTTCTTGGAATAAGTGTCTTGGTGTGTTTGCATTGTCATGGGGGAAATGGATGGCCATGTAGCAGGTGCAATCTGGACTTTGACTCTTGAACTCCATTCTTACTACTTTCCCACCCAACTCCATATCTCGGTGTCTAATCTTCCTCTTTCATCCTGCTGTCTCTTCACTTTCAAGAACAGACAAACCCAAATCCACTGGCTGTTGTGGCTGTTGTTTGTTTGTTTGTTTGTTTGTTTTGTTTTGCTAAGGTGCTATGGTGGTTTGAATGAAAATGGACTCCATAGGCTTCTGTATTTGAATATTTGGTCTCAGTTTGTGTACTGATTAAGAAAGATTAGGAGGTATGGCCTTGTTGAAGGAGGTGTATCAGTTGACGATGGGCTTTGAAGTTTCAAAACTCCATGCCCGGTGCATTATTGCTCTCCTTTTGCGCACAGATGTAAGCTCTTGGCTGTTGGCTGTTGCTCCAGCACCATGCCTGCTTATTTGCTACCACCATACTTCTCATGATAGTCATGGGTTCACCTCAGCCTCTGACACTGAGGAAGAGCCTCCAATTACCTGACTTCCCTTATAAGTTGCCTTGGGCATGGTGTCTCTTCACAGCAATAGGAAAGTAACTAAGACAGGCTTGAACCACGTCTTCATCTGTGGCACACATTAAATATTGAGGTCATTCACAGACTTCCAACTTCTGTTTCGCTTGGAAATAGATCATAAGATCTGAACACACTGGCAGTTTATTCACATGTAGCTGTTGCGGAGTGAAACTGAGGCTGGATGTGGTATCCAATGTGCCACAGTTTCAACAGTGGTGCTGTGTTTATGTGCACATGCATGTGTGTATGTTCAATATACTTGTTGATGTGGGTATGTGCATGTGCATATGAGGTTACATGTGCATGTGTTTGCATCTGTGTGTGCCTTTCCTCAACAAGTCTCCTTTGGTTTTTGAGACAGGGTCTTTTGCTGAACCGAAGGAAATCTGGCTGCACATTTGGCTTTAGCAATCCTGTCTCTATCTGCCAGCCCACCTCCCCGCCTGTGCTGAAGTTAAAAGCTAAAGTTAAAGTTAAGTTCCCACTGTGCGTGGTGTCTAATATGGATGCTTGAGGATGCGAACTCAGGGTCTCACTCTTGCATAACAGGAGCTGTAATGACTGAGCATCTCACCAATGCCCCATGGGTGCTGTTTCTTATCTCCTAGCCTCTTTTATCACTCTCTGTGGCCTCAGAGTCTGATACCGAGTCTCCTACTCTATGGCCTGTTTTTAAAAACTAATCATGATTTGTTTTGCTATCACTGGAAGTCATTTTTTGTGTTAGTTTGGCTTGTATTTTCTGTGTTTGTTTGTTTGTTTGTTTGTTTCAGAACTTGTCCACCTTATACTTCTGTGCTGGGTGAGTTTAGGGTCACTTAAATGAGATCCCTGTTCCCCAGAGGGTAAAGCACATCCCGTTACCTGTGTCCCTTCATCCTACCAATTTTACACCAAAGCAGCTGCAACTGTGCACCGGTTTGCTTACCACTGAACTTTGATCCAAGAATGTTAATTTTCCCTCTGTAAATGTTTGATTTTGTGCCTCTGTTTAAATAGTGGTTTGTGGGTATTCCTTGATTTCACTTTGAATTTTATTAAGGCCCCAGACTTCTCCCAGTCATTACAGGAATGTGGAGCATGTAACTGAGAAAGCACCTAATTGGTTGACTGAGAGATATGGGGGTACTGTATGTTTTTTCTCTTTAGATGTGTGGATTTTGAAAACATCAAAACTTTTGTGAAATGCTGAGTTTCTTCAAAGGCTTCAGACTTTATGATCTTCAGTGAGATTTCCTATCTACCATGCAACTTGACTCATATGTTTCACAAATGAAGGATGCTCTGGGACAGTGGTTTCCCTTGGAATATGGTCCACAACCGTTTCCACAAAGAATTTGTCCTTCGTTTTCTGCATCATTTCTTCTCCATGCATCATGAACCCCCATCCCCATGCACACACAAGATCACCTTCCTTTGTAAACTTTCATAACTCTCAGTTCTGAAAGCCTGTGGCCTCCTCTGTGCCAGCTCCAAGATACTTCTAAATGATATTCAGCAACAAAACACTATGACAAGTGGCCTTGTTTCTATTGGACTTTCTTTCTCTTTCTTTCTCTCTCTCTCTTTCTCTCTTTCTCTCTTTCTCTCTCTCTCTCTCTTTCTTTCTTTCTTTCTTTCGTTCATTCGTTCTTTCGTTCATTCTTTCTTTCTTTCTTTCCAATATAAAGCCTTAGCCAGTAGCTTGGGCTGTCTTTGAACGCAGATCCTCCTGCCTCAGTCTCCTGAGTGCTGGAATTAAAGGCATGTAGCACCAACCCCTAAGCCTTTCTTCTTCTATTTTTAATGCTGATTTTCACTATTAGGACCCTTGCAGGGCTTTCTACAAAGCAATAGCTGACCATATAGTTAATGACATATAAGTACTCTAGTCTATGAATTAATTATATATGTACACACACACACACACACACACACACACACACCACTGTACAAATGGCAGTATTAGAAATAACACATTATTTCAAGGAGAATTCCAATTGCTTTTCAATTCACCTGGAGGCATTAGCTGTATATCATAGAGGATGCTGAGGCTGCCCGTGTTTCTAAGGCAGCTTGTTCCTAGGACAAGAAGAGAAAGCTTCCATTTTTGAGTCCATATTCCAAGGGTCACAAGACTTGCTCTCTCCCTGAGATTTTCTGTAGGATTATCTGTAATGCAGGGCTGTCTTTGGAGGCTCTTGCCTTTGCAGAGAGCAGGCATGCCTAGGGGCAATCCATCTTCCCCTCTCCCTGCAAACTTGACCCTTGTCCCAGTCTCTGAGGTCTGATCACTGATGGCTCAGGACCAGCTGCAACACAATCCTTCTGTGAAGACAGCTGAGCTAAATTAATCTGATTTCTCTAGCCTTTGCACCCTAGCTATCAATCTCCTGGGCAATTAGCATGCTCAGAGCCAGGCATGGGATTCCAGAACCCCTTATCACTGCAGTCTTTGTACTCTAGAGTCCAAGCTGCAGGAGGCCCTGTGGGCACCACAGAGATGCAAAAACATTTGTCCTCACAGCAGACTGGATTCCTCAGGCCGCTTGCCTTAATGAAATGGCCATTGCCTGTTAATCAAGTCGAGGGGATACAGTTCAGCCTTTCACCAAGGGAGGCTGTTCAGCAGCAGTTTTGCAGGAGGGGGCCCTGTGGGCTGCAGAGGCTGAATGCTGCCTAGATAAACAGCCATCTCAAAGGTGTTGTTCTGTTTTGCGGACAGGATTGTTCATCAGTGGGTAGAAGCATACTGGGTCTCCAAGTGCCACAATCAAAACGATTTCACTCAGGAGCCAAGGAAAAGAAACCACACACACACACACACACACACACACACACACACACACACACACACACACACACAGACGCACAGACTCCCAAGGAGCACATTTGGAAACAGGAGGAAAGCAGGAGGCACAAGCCGCTCATCTGCCACCTTCTTTGCCCTTCATGTGCCAGCCCCCCGCCAGTGAGCAGGCGCTGGGCATATGTGGCTCTGATGGGTTCTGCCAGGAGCCCTTCAGTATTTTAGAGTTAGACTGTCAACTTGGAGACCAGCAGCCCCTTCCCACACTGTTGTAGCTGCCTGTGTCTCAGGCTTTTCTTTCTGGGTAGTGTCCCTGGATTCCTCCCGTGGTTACTGTCTCTTCTGACCATTAATTAACTTATAGTTAGAAAACAAGAGAAAGGGAAAAAAAGAACTGTGCTTTCTCAAGCTTTCACTTGGTGCAAACACTCTCTCCATTGGGTTTAGAAAACACTCTCCACTTGGAACTTGGGAAGCACTCTGTAAATTCTATATTGTTATATTCTATATTGTTTTATGATTCCTTAGGACTTACCCCTCACTTCATCATTAGTAATGATATTTAGCAAATACCTGTCAAATACTCATCATGTATCAAAAGTTACTCTAGGTGATAATGTTTAGGTGAATAGTGAGCTGAAGAGAGGAAAAACTCTCAATTTTCCAAGGAGAGGAAGACAACCAAAAAGCAAGCAAGTCCCATATGACTGCAGCCAGCTGAGCAGGTTCAATGTGATCTCAGACATATTCAGTCACTTAGAAAGTCAAGCAAACAGGAGAGAAATAGTGAGGGTTTGAAGCACAGACACTTCTAACAAGGTACGAGACAAGGCCTTGCAGAAGACATCAAGAGAGAAAGCAAGACACTTGAAGATCTGCATCCCAGAGAGAAGATCCCGATGGCAAAGTCTCTGGAGAGGAGGAGGTGGCCATGGAAGACAAGGAGAACAGGTAAGGTGGACTTTGTGAGAGGAGCCTGGAGATGGGCAATTTCTCATCTTGACTTGAGAAAGCCCATGTCTCACTAGAGAGCTGGGAAGGTCACGCAGGTAAATCTGGCCCTATGTATGGGCATCATACATGTTACTGTCTATGGTCCTCAAGTGAACAGCCCAATGGAAACTACATCGCAATCCTCCAAGTGGACTGATACCCTAGGCTCTGTGTGTCTAGGCAACTTGCTAGGGTTCATACCCATAAGTGACAGAACCAAATAGGCCAAGTGCAAATCTAAACTCCTGTTTTGCCTACTCCAGCTTCCAGCTTTCCTATCTTAGAAAGACGGCAATTTTGTTAGAGTGATGAAATCTAATTGTGGGAAAGAATAGAAAATTGCTTACGTGATTTCAATTATACAGAGATAGCAATGGCTACTTTGCCATCTCCTTTGTATGTTTTGTTTTTTTCTTTATAAAAAAAATAACAAGTTGGCGGGGAAGGGGGTGGAGTTACTCTGCCTGGTACTAGGGTTTTTGTTAGATAGGCTTCCAGGGAGTTATTATCACCCAGTGTTGTGTAACACACTCAAGTCAAAATTCCACTCCTCTGGTAAGGTACATTTCATCCTTGCTACCCCAGGATACATTTGCAAGGATTTTTTTCAGATGTAGGGAACATAATCTCGACATTGTTTTCTTTGTATCTAATTTCATGAAGCTGTACCTTAAAGCAGATTTTTGGACCAAGTAAAGCTGACAGCATCCGTATGCACTGCTCTCTTCTGTGGCTCTGCTGTCATTCCCAGGGGTGGTGTCACCAGCTTCTGATTTATATGTAAAAAATGAATATTTTAATGAGACTTTGAATAGCTCTAGTCTGTTTTGTTTTTACTAGGAAAGAAGTCTCTAACCAACAGGGTAAACTCTCACTATTTAGGTGACAGGGAATGTCCCTGGCTTCATTACTAACTCTCCAGAGAAAAGAGGAAAATATAAAAAGGTCGCAGTGCACTCTGTCCACAGACCCATCAATCATTTCACTGTCAAATGACATTTCTTTTGTCAGAATCGCTTTCAACCTAACTCCTTCCTTGAATATGCTTCTTAGGACCTCGGACATTTCAAGGACAATAAAGTAAAGGCTTTATTGTCTCAAGACTGTCATTCCTCTGATGAGACTCACACAAGAGCTGCACAACCTCTGGTGAAGAGAAAATTGCCTGTGTGTCTCTCAAGTGCACACAAAGCTGGATGTATCTGACCCTTAGCCATTTTAGCTATGTCGCCTTGATGGCATCATGATGGCGCAATCTTGGAAGCCAGAGAGGCCAATATGGGAACTAGGGTAACAGATGTTCTCAGAGTTCCATTATTAGAGGCCATTGATGGTTAGATTTTAACTAACACAGGAGTTTAAGAAATGCTATCTATAGGGCCTGTGAAACCATGGCTCTTTGAATTATGGAGTACATGTAGACTACATTTAACAACTTAATTCCAGTGAGTCTTGCTAGTCACAGTGTGTGTAGGAACTAGTGTGTGGAATAGTGGTCACTGGGGTCTCTGATAATAATGATGTGCTGCTGTGCCAAGCGTAGTTGGAAATGAATGACATTCCTCTTTATTACCCAGCAGATGAAAATGCCATTCCAGATTTTAGAACAAAGGAATAAAAAACAGTCTTAGAGAAGTGTTCTTCCACCACAGAATCTACCACCTGACTGGTTGGAATGGTACCATAGTAAAACATTGTAGCCTTAGTCCTTTAAAGGCTCTGATGACTACCTCCACCCCAAGTCCTGTCCGTTTGTTTCTTGTCAGAACCGCTCCCTTCCATTGTGGTCAAGAGTCTTTGCTTGGAGGACAGTGAACATCCTTTGCTGGTGTTACCAGGAGGCAGTTCCTAGGTGCCCTTGTGTAGAGTGACTTTCGCTCTCCAAGCCATTGACAGGAAGCTCCTCTGGCACCAATCAGCTCCAGGAGTTCTTGCTCAAACCTTCTGGGCTTTCTGTCAAAGACCATTTGTGACAGACCTTGAGAAAAATAACAAAGCATCTCTCCCCTCCCAAGAAAGACTGTGAAAGAGACTGGAGACACATAGGCTCTTTGTAACACCAGGTACCATGTCAGCCCTTGGCTCCCTTCTCACCCAGCAGGGCTAAGTGACAGAACAGACTGACATCTGCATTGGTCAGTCAGGACAGAGGATGCTTTTATTTAAAGAAAGCAACATTGTGCCTCCCGGCAGACTGAGGTAATTTCCTTCCCTTCTCCACACTTCCTAGCATCCCAGATTTATACATTTTATAGCCTTTGCCAGCGCTCACCTGAAGAAAGCAATTCTCAAGTGAAAAACTTAAAGAAATATTTGTGTTCAGGGCCCAGACCCATAAAGAATAACCACCATAGCTTTAAAATCTCAACCTAATTTTACAACTAATTGCTTGAATAAACCAAATAAGCAGATCAAGTTAGGCTCATAGTGAGAGGAAAGCAGCCAGCCTGCAAGCCCAGCCTGGAGTTTGAAAGTTTCAATTAGAGACCCTACCCTATGGGCTTGTATTTAGCCGATTTATTTTGAGTCCGAAATGGAAATGCTTGAGTATATTTGAATACATGCATATATTTGAGTATATGTGTTTATTCATGAAAGTAGGAAATGACTTTCCAACAACTAGACAAAACAATCTTCAGGGGAAGTCAGCTATTTCTTCTCAATCATGTACAAGTCCAGCCCAATTTTAATTTGATGCTGGGCATTGGCAGAGAGCAAGGACACAGACACCCACCTTCCTATGAAAGTGCCCATTGAAGAGAACCAACTGGTAACAGTGTTAGCTAAGGCCTCTGGGTTGGGGGTCTGCCGTTCTGGTGATTACAGAGCGCCAGCTTTCACGTGCAGATGGCATAAGAGACAGAGGCCAGGACAGTGTCTGTCCCATGCATGGTCTAGTGGACCTTTCCTGGGCCTTTTGGGTTTTTCACTTCACTTAATTCTTTGCATGACTCCAGTGAGAGACACTAGTTTTATAAGTCAGCAGTCTCAGGCTGTCAAAGTTAAATCATGAGGGCAAGAGACTCAAATTACAGAAAGTGGCTCACCTCTTTTATGCTGCCATCTCTTTTCTCAACCAATTAAAACTGCCCAATCCTTACCCCCCCACACACACACACTATATTTCTTATGATCTAATCCTATGACATTCTTTCATGAGAAATCGTGGGATTCATCTAATAATCCCAGTGGAAAACATGGGATATATATATATATATATATATATATATATATATATATATTGGCATGAAGTAGATGATAGGTTGGCTGGAAAGAGAGATTCCTTCATTCTGTACTGGGTAAAAAAAGGTTTGAACTCATTTTGAGTTCTTCAGCTTAATCTCATCTGCAAAAACCCTTGCCCCAAATAAAGTCATATTCATGGGCTCCATGGTTAGATTACAGACACAGCTTTGAGGGGATAATACTTAATTTACCACACAGCCCAACACATCATTTAATGCCTCTGGGTTAGTACAAGGAAAATTATGTTGTAGAGAATGATAGAGGGAGACAGCTCACAGTCAAGGTTGATACGGGGAGACTATATCCATGAGTTCTCGTGACCACGGAAGCATATTACTTTGTGTATCAGCTGCCTTCTGGGGCCTAGAGAGAGTTAATGTGTCTAGGAACAAATCTAGGGATACATTTTAAAAAGGTGTATTGTTATTTTATTCTTTCTGATAATAGAAATGTATAATCATTTATATATTATTGGAAATATTTTTTTTTAAAAAATCACAAACAAAAGCTGTGAAAAAAATATAAAGATTGTGGAATGTTGCTCAAATTCTTTCCCAGGGAGGGCTACAAGCAACATCCACCCCTTCACCTAAGGTCTTGATAACAGAAGCAGGATTCCACCAGTGTCCACACTGACTGGGGAAGAGCCGAGTCTATTGGGTTTCCATACGGAGCAAAGGAGGGGGTGGGGTTACTACAGGAGTGTGGGCATTCCTTCCTTCCAGCAGCTAGGAAGCCTCTCTCAGCAGGCATGAGGGCTCACATGTAGCAGTAGCCACATAGATGGAGGTACCTCCTAGTCTTCCCCAGCCTGTGTATATGCTCTAACCCCTCAGGTGGTCCATTTGTAGAGTTGCCTGTCCTTAGGGAGCCTTGGATACTCAGGCAGCAGTAGGTTAGGGTAAATGGTCAACAAGCCAAGCGGGGATCATCTTTTGCAGGGGGCACTGTCAAATGCCCCCAAATGGCAGTTGCCTGTCTCAGAGGACAGTCAGTGTCAACATGGCCTAACACAGAGCAGCAGCCATTTAGCAGCATCTGTAACAACCTCTCCTGGAGCACGTGCTTATCCTCTGTCTTAGATAGTTCCAAAAGACAACGAGGATGGCTAATTTCACATCAGACCTAGAAGATGAGAAGACAACTGTGTGTTGAGTTTATAAACAACACTTGGGGAAAATTTGTAAGAAAAGCCACAAAATAAATTTTACAAACCCACTTCATTTATAATTCAATTTCATCTACATGTAGCATGTGTTGTTCAGATTAGTAATATCAAAAATGAGTACCAAGAACACTGTGCTAGAGCTGTGTGCGGTGCTATAGAACTATGATCCCAGCACTGAGGCTAGTGAGGCGGCAGGATCAAGAGTTCAAAGCCACCCCCCTATCTTTTTTTTTTTTTTTTTTAGATTTATTTTATTTATTTTATGTAAGCACACTGTAGCTGTCTTCAGATACTCCAGAAGAGGGCGCCAGATCTCGTTATGGATGGTTGTGAGCCACCATGTGGATGCTGGGATTTGAACTTATCACCTTTGGAAGAGCAGTTGGGTGCTCTTACCCGTTGAGCCATCTCACCAGCTCCCCTATCTTTAGCTATATGAGTTTAAGGTCAGCCTTGGATATATAAAACACTATCGCAAAACTAAACAAAGAGAAATGCTCCTAGTACATTTTCTCAGAGTACATTATGTTAAAACTCTACACACGTGATGTATGGATTTTTCTTTATTTGCACTTTGAAAAGTATTTTTTTCTTTGTGTGTATGAATATTTTGCTTGTATGCACGTTTGTGCTCCACATGTGTGCCTGTTGAATCATCTACAACTGGGGTCCAGGCTGGTTGTGAGCTACTGTGGGGGTGCTGGGAATGAAGTCCAGGTCCTCTGTAAGAGTAGCAAGTGTTCTTAACTGCTGAGTCATCTCTCCAGTCCTGCTTTGTTGTTGTTGTTTGCTTGTTTATTTGTTTGTTTTACTACTTATCATTGCTTGCTATTGGCTTCTTAGCATTTGAGTCTTATACATCAATAATTTCATCAGAAGTGTTTTTTTTATAAAAACAGACACTGTTAGAAGAGAGAACATATACTTTGATATTTCCTGTTATTGCTATGAGAATTTTTTGAAGAATTGATTCTCCATGTTTAGTGTGTTCTTCTGTGAGATATAAATTTGTCTTCTACTTATTTCTCATTTTTTGAACTCCAAGAAGAATGCTGGTTTAATACATAAATATGATTTTCTGAGGACTGGGTCTGAAGTTTCACCCCTGGCTGAGGAGCTGTTGGTAACTGATGGCCACTGGGGGAGTCAGTTTTTTGAACGGTGCAGCCACTGGTAGGTCGAGCACCCTCTAGTGGATGTCAGTGTAAATTACATTGAGAAGAAAAGTGCAGGGAGACTGTCGCACTCAGTCCTACTTGGAATGTTTTCATCAGACATCTCAGAGATGTGTGCAGGGGAGCAAACAGAAAGATTAAAAGTCCCAGAGGTGGTAGATGACTCCGAGGAAACAATCTTCCAGGCATAACAGAACTGATGCACCCATGAACTAAAGGAGTGTGGCAGCATGCATGCATAGAGCATGTGCAGGTTAATGCAGAGCCCCAGCACTGAGAAGGGAAGTGAACCACGGGCCCGCCCGAACTAAGAAGATATTTATAATTGATATGCACTGGAAAATTGATGGCAAAGGAAAAAAGTCAGTTTTCTCTAATGGATTGTCACTGGGTATATCAATTATGCTCAAGAGGAAGAGCTATGCCTCGTAGTAGCTAATCGTTAATCTCCCCCCACCTCTCTCTCTCTCTCTCTCTCTCTCTCTCTCTCTCACACACACACACACACACACACACACACACACACGCATCACATGCATACATGCACACGCACGGGGTGCACACATGCACGTGCATACATGCAAACAAACAAACACACAAACACACAAACACACACCAAACTAAAGGATCGGGGGGGGGGGGGGTTGTAGGGAGGGGGCTTTGTCTTTTTCATTTTGTTTTGTGGGGCATATTTTATCTTACTGACCTTTTGTTTGTTTGTTTTGATTTTTATTTCTGACAGGGGAGAGAAAGAAAGTATATAAAATTGGGTAGTGTTATGGTTTGTATATGCTTGGCCTAGGGAGTGACATTGTTAGTAGGTGTGGTCTTCTTGGAATAGGTGTGTCACTGGGTGTGTGTGTGTGTGTGTGTGTGTGTGTGTGTGTGTGTGTGCTGTAAGACCCTCATCCTAGCTTCCTGGAAGCCAGTCATCCACTAGCATTCTTCAGATGAAGATGTAGAACTCTCATCTCTGCCTGCACCATGCCTGCCTGGATGCTGCCTTGCTCTTGCCTTGAGGATAATATATTGAACCTCTGAACCTGTAAGCCAGCCTCAGTTAAATGTTGTCCTTATAAGAGTTGCCTTGGAGCCAGGCAGATAATGTCTCCTTGTAACTGAATTACAGACCATTTGAAGAGGATGAGGGAGCAACTGGCCTAAGTGCTGCTTGGTAGATTTCCTCATAAGTACAGATAACCCTTCTTCTTCTCGGGATGTCACTCTGAGATTACACTTGGTATATGCAGAAAATCATCATCCACGATGCTGGCCACATCAATGCTCTCCCGTGCATACTTTCTCAGTGTGAGGCTCAGGCTTCTATGCATGATCAAGCGTGAGGTCCTGGTGTAGGCAGAAGCTCGCTGGGTCAGCCTGGGTGAAGTCGTGGCATTGGGACAGGTTTTCTGGGTCAGCCTGGGTTGTTGTTTCCTTCCTATGTTTATATATCTGGCTTTTCCATGGGATCACAGGAAGTCCCTTTTCCACTGAAGCATGGAAATGACAGCTACAGCGCCCAAAATCTTCTCTTAGATTGATGGCCTTCCCTTCTCTGGAATCAACAAGTGATAGAGCAAAAGCAGGGCAGAGGCTTTCGCTGTAGAAAACAGGGAGGAGCCAAGACATCACTGATAATAGAGTGAGAACGGGAAAATACTGGAACTGTCCAGTATAAGCTTTCTTCTAAAGCCACAGGACAGTAGTGCACAGAATTGAGACTGGAGGACAGGGTATCATAATGACAACTTCTCGTTGGGGGCCCTTAGGAAAACTCCTGGCACGGGAACCCTATGAAGTACAAACAGTTCCGTAGAATATGCTGTTTTTCTGTTAAGACTTCTGTGTATACTGAGACTAATGAGTGACCCCTATGAGGTCTATGCTGGCTGGGAAACAAAATGACTGATTGTTGCCATGTTGGCTGTGAAGCACTGTGACATACTGAAGTATCTTTTGAAGATAATAAAATATACTACAAGTATATTTGATTAATCTACTTTATAATATGACATGCGGTATTTTTATTTCTAAACCTTTTAGATGTCCACAGACTCTAAGAATAATGACTAATTGTCTAGAACTTCTTCTCAATTTTGGGAGGTGACAAACTTTATGCATAGCTTTTACCTTCTAGGTTCTAATCCCCCAGTGAAGCACTTAAAAAAAAACAAAACTTTTTTTCAACTCCCATTGCTTTGTGAGTAGGCTGCATTTAAAAACAGATCTGATGGTTTGGAAAGGTTAATCCATCTCAGAAAGGTGCTGCAGAGGATCTCACTACACAGGGACCGAAGAGTGCTTCACACCTTACAGTGTGTCTCAGCCCTGATTTCCCGGATGCTCTTGGAACCAAGCATCCTTTTGGCATGTGTCTCAGGAATGGCATCAGGAAAGCCATTCATGGGGCAACAGAGTCACTGATGTGATGTGTTAGAGGAATCCGTATGGACAATCAGCCTGGAACCCATTTCAAGAACCACATCTTAATAGCTCTGGAAGTCAAGCTTTATCCCATACAGAGACATACGTCTGGAGATAACAAACACTTTGATCATTATCAGCTGTGGTGCGATGCTTGCGTATAACCCTAACTACTTGGCAAGAGTATGCATTTTAAAGTCTTTCCATTTGTTTTATTTTTCAGTGTGTATGATATAAATGTCCACAGACATGCCTTCACTTTTATTTTGCTAATTACTTTGTGTTTCCTTTAAGACAGTTCTGGGCATAATTTTTGAGGGTTCATTCATCCAATTCTGTGGCCTCTAGTGTGTAAGGAATCTGTGTTTTTCTTTTTAAAACAAATTCTCATGTAACTAAGGAGATATTACCTTGAAAATAGAATTTTTAAAAAAAAACATTAATATTTTACCAGGAATTACTTACTAAATATTAGTGTAATACTTTTTTTGTTGTTCTTCAAGGTATTTTATATGCATGTATGGAAATGTCACAATGAAACCTTTTGATTGGAATAATTAATAAAGACTCGTTTTAAAAAAGTGAAGAATGACTTCTGACAGTGGATCTGCACGAAAACACTGAGAATTAAATTAGAGTAAAAAGGTTTGAATTGGGACAAGGGAAGGGCCGCTGGAGTGTTGTAGCATTCCCAAACTCTTTAAACCACATCCCAGGGAACATGAGGAAGAGCTGGCACACAGTTTCCTTCAGTACCCATGAAAATATTTTCATGGAAATTTTACTCCATAGCATTATATTTGCCTGACTCTTATTTTGTCTCACAATATTTCCCTTTCAGAAATGGGTAATTCTGGGGAGCGAGGGTATAAACCTTAGTATTATATTTAATAATTAGCATGAATATATTCAGGAGGAAAAAGAAATAGCTTGAGTTTAATTTTGAAGGTGAGCAACAAAATGAATACCCCATTAAAAGGGAAATTATACTACATGTATACATTTGATCAGACTTATAATTTTTGTTTCATTTTAAGTTCAGTTACCACAAGCCACTTGTTTTGCATTTTACTATGCAGGTATTTATGCTTTCTTAATAATATGTTCGTATTTTTAATATTGGTTGCAAGTCAATAATGGTGAAAACCACTCTTTCATGTTTTTAAACTTGAGACTGAACAGTTAGTGAAAGTCTATCATTAAGTTAAATTATTCACAATTTTTAATGTATATGTGCTATGAAATTAACCCTTGCAAAATGCAGAACATAAGAGAAGCTGTGCTTTGAAATAATTAAGAAAGCTAAAAAAAATTATAAAGTTATATCTGAGGAGCATGCCAGTCACTCAACAAACAAATTTTGAACCAAATTACCATTAGTAATGGCATTATAGCTAAAAATTTTAATTATTTAATAAGGAATTGTGTTTTTATGTAAATATGGGCTGTAAACTTTAAACTAGAAGATTGCCTGGTAAAGATTCCTTCATATCCACTGTAGGTAAAGAAGCGATTTTGTTTTATAACTTGCAAATAATGGAACTTAAAATTCAGCTTATATCATTGGGTTGTCATTTTGAGATTCCTAAAGTGATTCCTCTCTGTTTCCAAGGGGATGGACCTTGACAGACTTTAGTACTCATTGACTCAAGGAGACTCTAACATAGCAGGAGGGAAAATAAAGGAGGCAGTGTTAAACTAACAAAAAAAAAGTCAATATTAAACTCAAGTAAATATGTTTTAAGAATGAAATCTTAGGAAACAGCCAATGCACTTTCTCCAGTGAACTATTCTGGAACTGTAGGGAACCCAGCTACAGGAAGATAAACCTGGTAAGCAGGAGGGAAGGAGAGGGATGACACTGGTAAGCAGGAGGGAAGGAGAGGGATGACACTGGTAAGCAGGAGGGAAGGAGAGGGATGACACTGGTAAGCAGGAGGGAAGGAGAGGGATGACACTGGTAAGCAGGAGGGAAGGAGAGGGATGACACTGGTAAGTAGTGAGAGGGGCATTAAGAGTACTTTGAAGGGCTGTAGATGGTCCAGTAGTTAAGAGCATACACTGCTCTACAGAGAATCTAAGTTCGATTCCCAGCACCCATGTAGGCAGCTCACAACCAGCTCCGGAGGGTTCTTATGATCTTTTCTTGACACTACAGGCACCTGCAGTCACTTGCACATCACACACACACACACACACACACACACACACACACACACACAGGCACACATGCACACTCAGGCTCAAGCGCACACATAATTTAAAAAAAACAATAGAATTAAAATCTTAAAACAAGATTACTTCAAGAAGACTCTTTTTTTTTTCCTGGAGGGGGGAGGTCGAGACAGGGTTTCTCTGTATAGCCCTGACTGTCCTGGAACTCACTCTGTAGACCAGGCTGGCCTCGAACTCAGAGATCCACCTGCCTCTGCCTCCCAAGTTCTGGGATGAAAGGCGTGCGCCACCACACCCGGCATTCAAGAAGACTCTTACGATGAGCATGAAGTTGTATAATATGCAGCAGAGTGAAGTAAGCTGTAAATATTGACTCCAGCTTCTTGAGAAACAATAATGTAAAGAATTATATCTAAAAAGACAATGCTGGCAGAAATAGTTCTTGAAACAATTCAATTAATCAGAGAGAGAGAGAGAGAGAGAGAGAGAGAGAGGCTGAAACACAGATATATTATATATATATATTATATATATTAAACCCAACCTCTCCAATAACCACATAAAATATGACTAGATTAAGCACCACATGAAAAGGTAGAGATTGTCAGGTTGAACTTTCAAAGGGAAAGCAATTGTCTACTGCACATCAGAAATAATTATTTAAATAAAGACATCTAAACATCTGGAGCTCATTCACTTCAGGTAAGAATGAAAAATGCCTATAGACACTCTAAATAAAACAGACCAGTAATTTAATGTAAAATTAAAGATACAATTACATTCCATTAATTGCACTCCTAGGTTTTTACACAGGTAAATAAAGACACATGTGAATGTTTGTAGCTATTTTATTTTTTATTTTTTAAATTTAATTTTATTTGTAATTCATTTTTTATGCTCCATATTCCATTCCCTGCTCCTCCCCATCCTCCATCTGACTGCTCCACATCCCACACACACACCCACATCTGACCTCTAAATTCCCTGGGGTCTCCGGTCTCTTAAGAGTTAAGTGCTTCATCTCTGAATGAACACAGACCCGGCATTCCTCTACTGTATGTGTGTTGGTGGCCTCATATCAACTGGAGCATGCTGCCTGTTTGGTGGTCCAGTGTTTGAGAGATCTCAGGAGTCCAGACTAATTGAGACTGCTGGTTCTCCTACAAGTTTGCCCTCCTCCTCAGCGTCTTTCAGCCTTCTGTAATTCAACAACAGGGGTCAGCTGCTTCTGTCCATTGGTTGGGTGCAAATAACTGAATCTGACTCTTTCAGCTGCTTGTTTTTGTTGTTGTTGTTGTTTTGTTTTGTTTTGTTTTGGTTTTGGTTTTGGTTTTGGTTTTGGTTTTGGTTTTTTGAGATAGGGTTTTTCTGTATAGCCCTGGCTGTCCTAGAACTCACTTTGTAGACCAGGCTGGCGTCAAACTCAGAAATCCACCTGCCTCGCCTCCCGAGTGCTGGTATTAAAGGCGTGTGCCACCACACCCGACTATGTTGGGTCTTTCGTAGAACAGTCATGATAGGTCCCTTTTTGTGAGTGCTCCATAGCCTCAGTAGTAGTGCCAGGCCATGGGACCTCCCCTTGAGCTGGATCCCACTTTGGGCCTGTCGCTGGACCTTCTTTTTCTCAGGCTCCTCCCCATTTCCATCCCTGTAATTCTTTCCGACAGAAACAATTAGGGGTCAGAGGTGTGACTGTGGGACTGTTTGTAGCAATTTTAGGTAATTACATACGATCGCAAGACAAAAGTAGCCTTTCTTCTATCAGTGAATGGATAAATGGATGGTGTCCTTGTGGTATGATAGAACGCTACCCACTGACGAAGCAGAGTAATTTCTGCTGACATGTCTGCATCTCACCTTCCACTGACGCCATGCCAAGCCTTTGCAGTTTTTCACTTTAAAGTTTTTATTGTTTGAGAATTTCACACATGCATATAATGTATTTGAGACAGAAACTAGTCCCTGAGTTCATATCTTCATATTCATAAGTAGTCCATCTCTCAACCCTGTTCATTTATTGTTCAGATCTAAATGAGAAATTTATAAAATGCCTCTCCCTCCAAGACTCAGGGATCATTGTAGAAGATAGGTGGAAAGAGTATAAGAGTCAGAGGTAGTGGATGACTGTGGGGAAACAGCGTTTCCTGGACATGGCAGGGTCACAAGGGCTTTGACTAAATGCACACAAGAGCTGTATAAGATCAAGCCGGCCCCGTGGATGGGAGAGAGACTCATGAAGAATGACCTCTACCCATCTGAAGAGTTTTTGTAATTGCTGGCTAGTGAAGAAGGGAGAGCCAGTTTTGTTTTTGTTTGTTTGTTTGTTTGTTTGTTTTGGAATGTAACCTCTGACTAGTCCTGTAGTCATATACACACAGACAGACTAAATAGACTCAGTGGTTTTATTCCAGGCTTAGCAGATGTGGGTAGAAGCCATCTGTTAGGGCTCCTTGTGGCTCTAATCTGTCATATCAGTTTTATGTTTGCATCAGAAGATCATAAGAGATTCGACGATGTCTTCTCGCTGGTGTGTTAGCCTGGGCTTAGACATCTTGGTTTTTCTTTGGCAGTTCTCTAGGGCTGAATCGGATGCAGTTCCCTTGTCTGCTAGGAACATCTTGTCACTTTCTAGAGTGTAGTCTATTTAGACTACATTGTATCATTGGCACTCTGAATATTGTCTTTCAAAGCCACAGTTTTGTGCTTTACTTGGCTCGTTTTTGTTGTTTGGGTAGCAATGAATATCTTATAACTTGTATGTCCTAACCAAAAGACATTAGTTCCTTCAAATTCTTTATAGAGAGTGAATTATATTATTATAATATATATATATGCATGTTTATGTATTATTTTCTTTTTAGTTTGCTTTAGAAGTTTTCACAGTCATAAAAATTCCTTTGAAATAAATGTGTACAAGTGTCTCATAATTATGATTGTACCTTCAGTGTGATTTTCCTTCTATGATAGATTGTCAACAGTGATTGCAGAGTTCAGTCCTTCATGGGACACCTTTCTGACACCATACTTTTATTCTTTGTACTTATAAAACATATTATAGTTTTTCAAAATTTTACTTCTTTCAAAAGTTGCTCTTTAACTAGTAGCAATTCCAGGTTTCTCTTTAAAGGAAAACTTAAATTTTTATTCTAATTCTAAGGTATTTGAATTCATTTTCTTTATAATAAACATTTTCATCTATTTCCTATAAATCTTTGTTTGTTTGTTTGTTTGTTTGTTTTTGAGACAAAGTTTCTCTGTACGATCTTGGCTGTCCTGGAACTCACTCTGTAGACCAGGCTGGCCTCGAACTCAGAAATCCGCCAGCCTCTGCCTCCTAAGCGCTGGGATTAAAGGCGTGCGCCACCAGTGCCCAGCTTATTTCCTATAAATCTTAATTTCATTATTATTTGATTTATTACCATCAAAAAACTGGAACACCTGCAGGAAGTGGGTTGAAAGGAATTCAGATATGTCTCAAGAAGCAAATATATATTTTTATAAAATGTGACAAAGTGTGGTAAAGTATTTGTGGAATAACTCCTAATTTTTGATGTTTCCTTTCACCAGTGGAAGTCTATAAGTCTATCTGCATGGATAAAACAGATCTCAGGATTTTGCTTCATTTTCTTCTTAATTATTGCAAAATAATCAGACAGTTCTTTCAACACATTTTCTGTCTTCTTAATTTCTTAAATAATACTATGAAGGTTGAAAATAATTTCTGATGCACTTTTATAAATTAGAATAACACGGTTTTTAAAATTTGTGTTTTTCTATGTGTATAGATATTTTACCTGTACATATGTTTCCTCACTATGAGTACAACTGGTGTCTGAGGAAGCTAGAAGCCACTGGATCTCCTGGGAATGGAGTTACAGACAGTTGCCTGCCATTGTGTGGGTTCTGGGACTCAAACCTGGGTCCTCTGTAAGAGTAGCTACTGTTTTTAACTACTAAGCTATCTCTCTAGCCTCTTAAATTTGTACTTTTAAGTTGAGTTTCCAAAGCTGAGTTACAAAGCAACATTTATATACTGGGAGATGTCCCAGTATATAAAGTGCTTGCTATGGAAGCATGAAATCACAAGTCTGGGTGTCCAGCACCCGCTAAAAATCACATGTGTGGTAGTGTGGTAGCATGCACCTGTATCCCAACAGGGGTCGATCCTAGGGCCTCACTGAACAGCTAAAGGTTCAGTGAGAGACCATGACTCAAATAACAATATTGTGGGAAAGCAATTAAATAAACACATCGACCTTTGGCCTCCACACAGATGAGCATCTCTGACACACAAGCATACACACCACACCACACACACACACACACACACACACACACACACACAACCTTACTTGCTCAGTGGGTGGGCACTTCCTGAACCTCCTCACGCTTAAAACATACTCCCTTCTGGTAATTCTTAGTTAATACTTTCTAAATCTATATTTTACCTTTGCTGCCCCAGATCCAGTCAGGGCTGTGGCCCCTGTGGGCCTCTGTCACCCTGAACAGCAATTGGCCATACATCAATTCTTTATTACCAATTAAAGCCAGCTGGGGGCAGGGACCCTCAGCTTCTGGAAGTTTGGCTTTTGAAAGCTAAATTAAGACAAAGAATTAGAACCAATTCCCAACAAGCTTGTTCCTATAATCATCGTTGTGGAAAATACTACAATATACATGAGCCTCAGAAATAAAACGTCCTTGTAATTTTTTGTTTCTTTGTTTTTGCTTTACTCACAAATATGTCTTCTCTATATGCCAAGGTTTCCAATGAAACTTCTCTATCAGCAAGCAAGAGGGAGATATACAGGGTCATGACACCTGCTAGTGTGCTGAATATACAAAATAAAAACTTACTTGTTACCTTGATCATGATGTTGTCTGTGGTTTTAACCCTTAATAGTAGAGGTGGTGTCACAGGTCGAAGCATGCCATGATCTTGTTGATCAGAGAAATCTTTCTCCAAAGAAAGCTACCAATACCTTCCATGTCAAGCAGATGCCAAGCACACAACATTTTTATTTTGTCCCAACATGAACGGGAACTCTTTGGTAACCTTTCTGACGTGTTGTGTTAATGTTTAAAAGGAAGCCATGCCAGTTAGGAAATCCAAAGGACATAAAATTTGTCTTCACTGGTCCTATTTTTGTAATTCTGTTTTTCATGAGAGGTTATTTATCTTTAAGAAGTTCTTATAGAAAACTGAATCAGGTAGTTAGAATAGCTAAGGACATGTGTGCTGTGGAGGGCATAGGTGAATGTGGGCATGTATGTTGTACGATTCTGAGCCATGGCTGTTACGAAAACCTATTCTCTAGTGTTTACCTCCAATACAGCCCAAGATGCTTGCTAAACAAGAACCTTTTCTTCTAGCCTATTGTTCCCTCTTATGTCTAGATTGCTAAAACTCATACACACCCACCTCATCTTAGTGGTCAACCACATGACATCGCTAACCAACTCTCTTTCTCCTTCAAAGTGTGGCTTAAACTTGGTGTGGTCATTGCCATTCTTGGCACTCAGGAGGACCTACTGTGAGTATTAAGCCAGCCTGAGCTACACAGTGACTTTACAGTGAGCCTTGGCTAAAGAATAAGATCATGTCTCATACATCCAGGAAAGAAACGTGGCTTGAGATGGTTTTATTTATGTCTTTCTCAGGATAATCCTAATTGCGAGGCAGTTCGCCTTTCCCCGCCCCCCTTTCATTATGACATGGTATAAAAAGGAGGAGGGAGGAAGAAATGCTGCATAAACACAGCCAAGGCTGGACTTTGACTTAGAGATCTGTATCATTTCAAATTGCATTGTAAAATATCGACTAACCATGTATTTAAAAAGAGAAAGAGATGCTGAGTTACTATTAATAAAAGGAGGTGTATAGATTCTTTTAATTCACTTTACTGCCAAAAGTGGAGTCAAAATCTGGCAAAAATATCAGATATAAGTTTTCTGCTTTCCTGTAGCTCCTGTTCTCTTGGCTTTTATAATTACCCAAACTGACAACTCTTTGGCAGGGGTATTAAAAGATTTTGATAATGAAAGAAATTCCTCAATCCTGAGAACAGCGTCACACTATGCTGTCTTTTCTGGGCTCGGCTTTCATCTGCCAGCTACTATGGTCTTTTGGCCGGCTGTGGAGGTACATGAACATTGATGATCAACAGAGGCACGCTCTTGTGTTCCTTACATTTTTGTCAAAAGCGCTGTCTGCTTCAGCTTGACTTGGACCCGGTCTTATTTCTTCAGCTGCATAGAAAGATACTTAGGAAAATATGACTCAGTGGACATTTCATTTCTGATTTCTTCCACAGGCATTTTTATGTTCCACTATATTGGTGCTTGGAGCAGTATTCTGGTTAGGTTCACGCTGTAGGAATTCCCACTGACCAGACAGTGGCTGCTATATTTTAATCTTCATTTGCTTTTAGATTTATTTTTTATTATTTTAACTATTATGTGTATGTTTGTTTGTGTGTGGGTGTGTGTTGGTGGAGACTATAGGCTGATTCAATCTCCCTGGAGCTGGAATTATCTCTGGTTGTAATGCACCTGATCTGGGTGCTGGGAACCAAATATAGGTCCTATGGAAGAGCAGCTGGTACTTGTAATAGTCGAGTCATATCTCCAACCCCTCATTTGCCTTGTAAAAGTACCAGTTTTATTTACTGTTCCCCTTTATTAATATTTGAGCCATGTGACACAAGGGAAAGTATCATAAAAATTGCACATCTGTAAATAAGTTTTTAATGGCTAGGGACATAGCTTAGTGGTAGCACACATGCCTAGTGTGTGAAGCCCTGGCTTCAATCCCCAGTACCACAAGAAAAAAAAAAGTGTGGATGAATCCCGAATCCATAGTTTCACAGAAGGAAAGAATCACTATTTTATTGTAGCTCTATCAATAATAAACTCAAAGGTGAAACAATTTAATGACCTAATCTTCCTTTAGAACAGTGGTACTCAACCTTCTTAATGCTGCAAGCTCTTAATACAGCTCCTGTTCTAGTGACCCCCCAACCATAATATTATTTTTGTTGCTACTTTATAACTGTAATTCTGCTACTATTTTGAATCATAATGTAAATATCTAACATTTAAATGGTCTTAGGTGGTCCCTATGAAGGCGGTCATGACCCAAAAGTTGAGAACCATTGCCTTAGTGTCTAAAAGCTCAGTGGTAGAGAATTTGCATGATATAACTAAGGTGCTGAGTTCAGTCTCCACGACAGAGAGATGGAAAGAAGAAGAGGAAAGGAGGAAGAGGCAGAGACTGATGAGGAGAGAGAGGGAGAGTGAAAATTTTATGGGAGGCTCCCAATTATAAATTTGCTAATTGATAACAAATCTTGACAAATGGGCTCATCTCCCTGGCTGAGCTGCATTCATTCAGAGATGAAGTGCCATCTTTCTCTGCACGGGTATTGAGAAGGTCAGCAGAATGTTCTCTATGGATGACAGCTGATTTTACCATTTGCTCATGCTGTGAAATTTTTAGTTCAGCCTTTGGCACACTCTGAATAAGGTAACGAGTGCTTAACATTGGGAAAAACACAACAGACTGAAATTGAAAGACAACAATTTATTCAGCAAAGATATACGGGGCTCTTCCCATTGCCAGGCAGTTTAATTCAAAATTGTCCAAGATTTAGAAATTTAAAAATATGAAAGAAGCTTGTGTGTATCTCAGATATGTATAAAATTTACTCAGAACTGTAGGGAATATGTTCAGAGTGCTTGCTGTTCTTTTCTTTGTAAGGTATACGGTTGCTATCAAACCACCTCCCTCTTATCAGCATGACTTTCAGAGAAGCATATACGATTAGTAGCTTCTTACACATTATTTAAAAATACACATGCAGGGACTGGAGATAAGGCTCAGTAGTTAAGACTGAAGTCTTATAGAGAATCCAAGTTTGTTTCCCAGCTCCATGTCAGATGGCTTGAAACTGCCTGTGACTCCAGCTCCAGGGGATCTGATGCCCTCTTCTGGTCCCAGACCAGTCTCATACACATGTTCATGTGGTCTCATACACACACACACACACACACACACACACACACACACACACACACACACACAGAGAGAGAGAGAGAGAGAGAGAGAGAGAGAGAGAGAGAGAGAGGGAGAGAGGGAGAGAGAGAGAGAAATAGGTCCATGCACACAGACGAACATCATTCTTTAAAATGTTCATTTACAAATGGTTATTATTTGAGTTAGTTATAAGTTCTGATTACTGAATATTTATGGTATTTCTCGAATACATTAAGGGAAAGAAGAATAAGAGTATGTGTGTGTGCACATGTGTGCACACTCATATAAATTGTTTTTCCCTTTGACTCACATGTAATACCCGTGTAGTGAAATCCACATGTATTTGGTGAGTTCTGATAAATACGCACATCTGAGTAGCTTTCAAAATGAACCAAGCTGTGAAATATTTCTATCCCAGCAAGTTTCCTCATGCTCCTTCCTAGTCTAACCGTGTTTTAACTCCATAATCCTGGGCAGCACTTTGTTTTCTAACAGCAAACTTCATTTGCTTCATGGTTTACCTACACAGACTTTATGTAGCATCATCCATGACTGGCTCCATCTGGCCACAAAACGTTTCTGAAATGTGTCCTTTGTATTACACACATCACTAGTCAATATTTATTGTTCTATTGTATAAATATTCCCATGTCTGTGCACTCAGTGCATTTCCTTCTTGATAGACACCTGGATGATTTCCAGTTTTAGCACAATGCATAACAGGAATACGAGAAGTGGACATAGGTAGTCACTACTTCTCAGGGTGCAGCTGTTGTTTCATAGACTATCTCTGTGTTTACACACACTCCAGCTTTCCAGGCGGGGAGTGGGTGGACTTTACACACGGATGCTGGATGAGGCACGCGATGACTCAGCACTGTTATCAGGGATTGGACCTCTGGTATATGAAGTGACATTTTAGTTTTAAGTTGATTTTCCTAATAATCATTTTAGTAACTTCTTCTTGTGGTTCAGGGACCTCTGGCACCCTTTTTTTTGGAACTGTCCCTCCAAAGATTTGGAGAATATATTTATATAATATTGGATATTTATATATATTAGAGAATACACATACGCATACATACATATAAAGTGGTGTAGTAATTCTTTATACTACCTAGTACAGATCATTTCAGAGGCATGCCTTATACAAATGTTCTCCTGGACCCTGGCTTATAACTCGTTTTCTTAATAATAGAACCTTGTTAACAGATATTTTAAATTTTGAGTGATTTCATCTTTTTTCCCCATTTATAAACAGATTTTCTATCCAAGTTATGGATACTCTACCTACTTCAAGAGTGCAGAGATTGACTCCTGTGTTTTTCTAGAAGTCTGGAGTTTATATCTATGCTATGATCTATATCTATCTATTCATATAATATATCTTGACTGGTCTATGAAATAAAAGTAGAAGTTCATGATAGAAACATAGACATCAAGGTGTCAAAATCACTCTTAAATAGACTTCCCTTTTGATACTGATTGATTGATCTGAAGAATCAATTTGGTACTTTTTGTTTAACACATAGTCACTATATGTGTGGTTCTATTTCTAGATTTTTGCTTCACTTTCTTAAATTCATTCATTAATTCATCCATTCTCTCTCTCTCACTTCCAATATATACATATACATACACATACATACATATACATGTGTGTGTGTGTGTATGTGTGTGTGTGTGTGTGCACCTTGCATTCATGAAATGAGTAACTTTCTAATAAGGTGTCTTGTGATTTGGTGGTGTAAACCACCTCTCATCGTTGTTCTTTGTTTCTCTTGAAGATATTAACATATTTGATTACCCATATTCTCTAATCTATGATATAGTTCAGTCTTCAGATTGTAAAGATTCAAGGATTCTGACAACTGTATGGGATAAAGACACATTACAGTGTCAGGCTGCTTCACTGCTGAAGACTCTCCAGTGCTTGACTCCAGGTTTTTATAAACACACTGGAGCAGGCTGAGGGATTCTTCATTCTGATTCTTTGGGCTCCATCCATCATGAATGGAGACTTGATATTGTTAAATCACTTTCTACAACTCTTAAAAGGGCCACATGTTTCTCTCTCATTCTTTTCTTTGGCCTTTATTCTGTTACCACGTGGGAAAACAATATTGTATTCCAAGTAAGACCAACTTGGCCACATTGCATTATGAATTTTATATATTGCTGAATTTACTTGCTAACATTTTGTTAAGGATTTTTATGATTTATGCGACAGGGATTTCCCCATAGTTTTCTTTTTATGTTTTTGCTGGATTTTGTATTATGGTAATATTGGACTCATAAAATGTGCTGGAAAACATTTTCTTTGATTTCTAAAAGAGTTTATGTAGGCTCGGTTATGAGCTCAAAACAGCTCATAGTATTTTCTTATCTTTTTATGAGTTGCTTCTTCAAATACACATTAACTTTGTTTACTGTATTTAGGTGGTCTTTAAAAATGATTTATTTTATTTTTAATTATGGTGTGTGTGTGTGTGTGTGTGTGTGTGTGTGTGTGTGTGTGTGTGTGTGTGTGTGTGTGTTAGTGCAAATACCCATGGAGGCCAGAAAAGGTTGTCAGATTCCCTGGAGCTGGAATTATCAGTGGTTGTTAAGTTAATGTTGGGAACTGAACTCAGGTCCTCTGGCAGAGTAGCAAGTACTCTTAACCACTGAGCCAGCACTCTAGCCCCAGGTCTTGCCTTTTAATGTGGTCTGTTGATCAGCTTATTCAGTTTGCATATATGATTCTTGATAAGATAGAGTTTTAGTCTACTCTTCTACAACTTTTCCCATTTGTTTTGCTTACTCTTCCTTTTTATTTTTGTTAGTCACACCAATGGAATATGTTATTTTTCTATCTGCCTGCTTATGTTATTTTCAGTACATTTCTTTGTCCTTTTAGTGGTTGGTCTTATGATTATAATACTTATTGTTGAAATATTGTATCAACAAATGATGATGTAAATTAAAGTATCTTATCAACAGAAGAATCTATTACAGAATTTCTCCTCCTATATCCTTTGTATCATCAACTTTTACCTGAGTATATAACTCGTATAGCTGTCTTTTGTTCACAATGGTATTTGTCTAATAACAAAATTGAGATATCTGTGTTGGTTGGATTTTGTTTTTCAACTTGACACAAACTAGATACCCCTGTGAAGAAATAACCTCAACTGTGGAATTGACTCCATCAGATTGGCATGTGGAAGTCTGTAGGAAAACTTTCTTGATTAATAATTGATTTGGGGGGGGGCTAAGTCCACTGAGGATGGTGTCACCCCTAGGTGGATAGTCCTGGATGGTATCAGAAGGTATGCTGAGCGAGGCATGGAAAAGAAGCCTATATGCAGCACTCCTCCATGACATCTGCTTCAGTTCCTGCTTCTGTATGCCTGCCTGGGTTCTTGATTTGACCTCCCTCAGTAATGGGTTGTGACATGGGCTTTGTAAGCTAGAATAAACCCTTCCCTCCACAAGTTGTTTTTAGACTGGTGTTTATCACAGCAATAGAAAGCACATTAGGAGAATAACATATATGACTAAGACTTCATTAGTTTTTAACATGGTTACTTTTTTTTTTAGTTTGTTTATTTATTTATTTTGGTTTTTCAAGACATGGTTTCTCTGTGTAACCCTGGCTGTTCTGGAACATACTCTGTAGACCAGGCTGGCCTCAAACTCAGAAATACTCCTGCCTCTACCTCCCAAGTGCTGGGATTAAAAGCGTGCACCACCACTGTCTAGCTCACATGGCTACTTTCTTAAACACCCCTCACTTTTTTGCTGAGTTCTTTGAAGTATCAATCATTTGGTAGGCTAACCAGCTTTTTTAAAAGCACACTGGTTATATAGTTCTTCTGCTTATGAAGGACTTCAAATCTTTGTTGGAATGCCTTCATCTTGACATTATTTTCAGGATTCTTGCTTGGGGTATGGAATTATGCATGGTCAAGATGTTCTCCTCCAGAGCCCTGTCTTTGATCATCTTCCAGCTTCCATTGTTTGTGATGTACTTGATCTGGTTGCCTTTAAATTTTTCTCTTGTCCTAGGTTTATTGTTAATCAATTTGATCATAATTGGCCCAGAAATTATTTTCTTTTTGCTTTTGATGTGTTAAGTGATTCAAACTTTAAGCTAATGTTTAGGTTCAAATTTTGAAAACTGTCAACCACGACTTTCTCCACTGTTTTCACTCTATATGCCACCCTTCCCTGACTCTAGTGGCACATG